>OY856410.1:41247098-41659598 GCA_963693085.1 Alisma plantago-aquatica | reverse complement strand
TATAAATTGACGCCTATGGTCCGACTGTTGGCTCTTTTGGGTTAAATTGTAATCGGGAACGGCTTTCTGTCATTATTTATGTAATAGACGCTGAAGGAGTATTCTTTTAGTGTCACCCACTTGGGTGTCGCTTTAAAACTGATGACAAATGTCTTACTTAACCAACGTGAAATGTGTTATCGATACTAGTGACAACTCCATCCTATTTGTTCTAAAAGAACGACATGAGTTCTTGGTGGTTCACATGGACTACGTAGAGGCATGGAGGTCATTTCCATCATACTAGGAGAATGACATCAACTGCCATCCATGGTGGTATACCAGGAGGCCGTCGATGATGACCATTCATGTGCTTCTTGAACAAGAAGCACAACTCTACGAGGATTGTCCTTGCACTTGATCCATGACCTGGTATATGACTCACATCCTTCTTTCCTAGATACATTGTTGTTAACACAATCTACTGGTTAGCAATAAGGACAATTTTATGGTTTTTGCCACCTTATCTGTCATCCTTATTTCCCTATACCAGTATCAGACCCATGCAAATTTACAATATATTGAAATTTATATAGATACAATTTTATTTTATTTAATACGATGTGAATATTTAAAATGATTAATGTTCATGTCCAATGAAATACCACATACAATCCCTCTCTCTCTTTCTCTCTCTCTCTCTCTCTCTCTCTCTCTCTCTCTATATATATATATATATATATATATATATATATATATATATAGACACACAGAATGTTTACACATCACCCTAAATTTAATTTTGTTTGGAGGTGGATGAAGGTTTGGTTATATCCAAACCCCTTATAGATGTCTCTTCTTGGCTGAGTGGTTGATCAGCCTTTTTCACGTGTCCGGAAATGAACGCGGGACAAAGGAAGGAATAAAGCTTTAAATTTATAACCTGAAACCTTCTAGGCCCCCACAACTTTATTACGGGGTCAAAGTAGATATACGTGGTCGAACACAGGGACGTGGTGACGTTTAGGACGCCATAGATCTCATTATTTAGTCAGAGAAGCTGAGACGATAGTCGATAAAAGTAAGTGCTAGAACTAGTCTAGTGGGTTGTCATGATATAAAACAAAACAAAGAAAACAAAACAAAACAAAATAGAGCTCGTGATTCTACTAATCAGAGAAAGAGAGTTCCTGGCTATGTAACCACAAACGGGGTAGTCTATGCACTCGTTCTCGGGCGTAGACAACCCTTGAACACCCAAGCAAGCATCTAGTACGCACGGTGGCATCTATCCGGTGGGGTCGTCCCACTCGCTCTCGTGATGCGTGACTAAAACCATCAACAATATGTCAATGACCCTCTCTCGAGGAATGACATATCGACACCTCGGAATACACTAAGTTCCCTCTTAGGTCTTAGGATATTTTGGGGTGTTAGGAACAAAATACCTTGGATCATCCTCCTCTCGGGTTCAGATCCAAACTATCATCTCTTAGCTATTCCTACAACGGATCTCTCGATACAGGAAGAAACAACAGTTCAAGTGAGTAAGAGATCAACCAAACTAGCAATCATAACTTGGAAAGAGAAAATAGAACATGCAACATACTAGATCTGATATGAATCTACTTTCTTAAGGTAAAAGTACATATACATGCCCAGATCGGGCTACATAGCCAAGAAGGAGCTAACTAGCCATAGACAACCATAGCTGGCACCGAACAAAGATGGGTGAACATCATTTGTACAAGAAACAAAGGAATGTAGTATAATGAAAGAGAAGAGGAAAGAGATATAGCACATAGAGGAGAGGTGGCTCTCGCTCCTCGGCCTTTGTGCAGGTCGGATCTCGCCCCTTGGGTCTTCTCTTCGTCCCCCTGGACTCCTCGACTCTCTCTCTCTAGGCTGTATCGGGCAACCGTATCAGGCAGCCATATCGGACAGCCTATCGGGAAGACCGTATCGGGCAGCCGTATCGGGCAATAGACTTTTGGGGAACTCAACACACTAGCTCCTTAGTTAGGCACTAGCTCTTACAGGGTCCTCCCTCTGGCTCCCTTCCTTCGTCTGTAGGTTGGCAGCTGCTATTTATAGGTAGCGAGTTGATGGGAGTTGTGGCTTTTATTGGTCCGCATGTCCTTCATCCATAGTTTCAATCTTGAGGCATCGTGTGGGCCAATATGACTGTCGCTCGATGACCGTGTCAGGCAGGGGGAGTGTCGGGCAGCTGTATCGGGCAGGCTGTATCGGACAGCCATATCGGGCAGGCCGTATCGACCAGACCATATCAGGTAGTCGTATCGGCCAACTGCTGGAATTCTTGTCTTTTCAGGTTCCGTGCTTGAGAGTCCCAAAATTGGCTTGATCTGGTGTCTGTAAGTCAAAAATGG
Source organism: Alisma plantago-aquatica (assembly GCA_963693085.1). Classification (NCBI taxonomy): domain Eukaryota; kingdom Viridiplantae; phylum Streptophyta; class Magnoliopsida; order Alismatales; family Alismataceae; genus Alisma; species Alisma plantago-aquatica. The sequence goes on along the minus strand of OY856410.1, from coordinate 41,657,229 downwards.
GCTAATTAGCTACATTATTGGCTATTCTAACTACTTTTATCTAATGAGAGACAGAAAGCATAAAACTTGAGCAAAAGAGTGCATATTAAGACTAAAGTGGCACAAAACTATTGATAAAATGCATAGAGAATATGCACTAATTTGGGTGTTATCAACTACCCCAAGTTTAAAACTTTCTTGTCCTTAAGCAAGGTTGTGCTCAAAGAACAAAAAGATAACATCCAAATTAATCTTGGCAATAATTGCTAAGGTTAAGAAAAATAGTTTAAAACATCAATTCTCCTGATCCATGTCGTTTCAGAACAAACCCCCACCTGTCAGGCACAATCCTGCCAAAGCAAGATCAAAGAGTTTCCAGGCAAGATTAACCAAATTCACTACAACCTATCGATACTCATGAGGGTTTGAACCATAATTATTTAAAAAAGAAATAGTTGTCACACAGGTGATCACGCGGGTGATGAGCAATGAGTTATCACCATGAATCCATGCATACCAATCGGGAATCAATGTGCCTCTCACTTATTCATGTCCTAAGAAACAAAGCCAAAAGACTCTAATGACTTCTGAGAATCCTGATCTGCGTCAGGTTGGTCCATGTAATGAGCAAAAGTCCCTGTAGTCTGAGTCAATTGGCCCAGAGCACTGAGACGAACTCCTCGTACTGCGCTCGAACCAACCCTGCTACTGAGATGATCTCATACGTCACCTAGGGGGTTCCTAGTGACTCTCTAATGAGCTTTTAGAGTGGTACTAGGCACGACATATCTGCGTTCATGAGCACAGTCATACACTGGTTGGGCACCATCCTCAACTCTCCTAAAAGAGAAAACAACACTCATTTATTGTTCACACTCAGGCTTTTATCATCTGCATTCTATTTGTAGGCTTGGGTGAGAACTATATGGATATTTTTGGAATTTTGTGGGCGGCCAAGCCTCTTTTGCACATTTTTATGTTTTTCATCTTTTTGACTCAATATAATGTGAGAAGGCATGTAGTCCATTAAGGAAAACACTTCATTTTGATCATAGCTCAAAACTCATCATGATCCGCTTGACACCTATGTGAAAAGTTGCAATTATGATTCAAGAATCCTTAGAATAGAGGCAAGCTTGTGAAATTCGCAGCTAGGAGACTTTAATCATGATTTAGCTCATTCCAACGGTTTTTTACCATGGATTTTCCATTCACGATATAGATCAAGGGAATTTAGCTTTAAGCTATGAAAAAGGGACACAACCTTAGATTTATTACCAAACTCAAGGAAAGAGTCACAGAGTAGTCCAAGCAAAAGGTCAAGTAATTTTTAAGAAGAAAACTATGCAATTGGGCATAAAGTCAAGCATTTATCTATTAGATTCGCACCACATAGCCATAATTGCAAAGCCAAAAGCTAAAAATTTTAAAAGTTTTAAAACTAAATATGCATGCTAGAAGGGTGAAGAAAATGAAGGACGAAGCCTACCACCCCAATCTTAAAAATTTTGCTCGTCCTCGAGCAAGACTTAAACTTGAAATAGTGAGGCAGGAATGCATGAGTTTAACGATAGTTATTGAATTTCTAAAGATGATGCATGGGTGCAAGGATATAAAAACAATTAGAAGAAAAAAACTAACTAACAAGAACATGAAAAACAAAATTTATTGTAATAAAAGGGAGGGAGGGTGGGTAAGAGAAAAAGGGGGTGTTTGCCCCATGATACCGACATTGGGATCCCATATCCTAAGTTTTGGGACCAGTGTCACCTGTGTCTTGCCAACGGGTTCTGCCACATAATATGAGTAGAATAGGCAGATGTGCTGGTCATGCCGAGTCTGAAGAAGCGAAGTGAAAATCGGTGACTCAGTGAAGTCATCTTTGTGTTGGAAGTGGCTTGAACTGCACTGGGACGAATTCTTTGGCATATCATCCTCATGGTACCTTTCATTATATGAGTCTGCATATGAAGGTTCTGGGATGTCGACATAGGATGAGATGGAGGTGATAGGTTGGACATCATCTTAAGGAATCATATCTTCTCTCTCCATCTCTACACATGAGGTTGGATGCTCAGATAAATCTTCATGTACAGTCTGAGCCATCCAATCATTTTCTGAACATGAAGTGTCCTCTAAAGAATCTATTTGTAGTTCTACCACCCCAAGCTTATCACCTGGCGTGGAGTCAGGGGTATCTTCATGCTCATCAGCCATGTTGTAGTGAACCGTCCATCCTACACCCTTGATGTCCACCAAGCCTTGTAAAGGGATGGTGGAAAATGATGGCTCATGCTGCTCCAACTTGTCTGTGTTACTATAATCACTGCTCCATGTCGAGCAGTTGTCATCGTCATCATCGAACAAATTGTTCCAAACCATGGTTGGCGTACTGCTCAAAGCGAAGTGACAAGTCTCAATATGAGAAATGTCACTCTGGTCTGGTTCAGTATCTGACTATGGTTCCTCAAACCAACCTTCTGGTTGTGAGGTCGATTGGCTTTTCGAGTCTTCATCATCGTCATCATAGACCCATTCATGTTTATGACTTATTTCTTCCATTAGTTCATCAGTTGGGTCATCTGGATAGAATGAAGGGCTTCCCCAAGTGGGTTGGTCTTCATAGAAAAATCCTGGTGAATCCAGTTGATGGTCTGAATAGGATGATGGTGCATACTCCACTTCAGACCCAATGGGATGGTCTTGATGACTAACATCTTCATTGTCTTATGATGGCAGTTGTAATTGAATTGTAACCAGATTGATGAGCTCTTGGAGCCTCCTGCCTTGTTCAATATCTTTATCATGAAGTTGTTGTACTTGAGTAGCAATGCTTTTGAGACCCGTCGATTCTGCCATGCACAAATAAGGGGAACCTGTTGTATCAAACTAATGCTTTAGGATGAATCATTGTTCCACAGTTTGAAGCATACTACTACTGCGATCTACAACCTCGGTAGCTACTTTGAGAAGATGCTCCTGCTTGTATAATAGTTGATGGAGCGGATCGACATTTTCTTGGAGATGAGGAACTAGGGAGGTGAGTGCCTTGATACTTTCTCCAACTAACTCCACTGCCTTCATCAGTTCTTGATCCCATGATAGCATGGGATTCGATGGTTGACTGGTAGTCTCCTTTGTTGGAATTTTAACATATGACAGTGGTGGAGGTGAGTATAACTCGACTAGTTGAAGAGCACGACCTTCAATTATTTGCCAGCAGTCGGAACTGCGGAAAAACTCGGGAGGATAGGTGGACCAGATGACTTGTCTTGCGGAAACAAGGTCCATGGTTGAAAAAGGTATGAGAAAAAGAAAAATGATTTATTATATATGAACAAGTATGTGTAAAGCAAGAGGAAAACTATGCATGTATATACAAACTTATAGTGACAGAACAAAAATCTACTAGGCATGTAAACGTGGAAAACCACGTCCCCGGCAATGACGCCAAAAGTTGATCGGCCTTTTTCACGATCCGGAAATGAATGCGGGATAAAGGAAGGAATCAAGCTTTAAATGTATAACCTGAAACCTTCAAGGCCCCCACAACTTTATTACGGGGTCGAAGTAGATATACGGGGTCGAACACAGGGACGTGGTGACGTTTAGGACGCCACAGATCTTGTTCTTTAGTCAGATAAGCCGAGACGATTGTCGATAAAAGTAAGTGCTAGAACTAGTTTAGCGGGTTGTCACGATATAAAACAAAACAAAACAAAATAGATCTCGTGATTCTACTAATCAAAGAAAGAGCGTTCCTAGCTATGTCACCACAAATGGGGTAGTCTATGCACTCATTCTCAGGTGTAGACAACCCTTGAACACCCAAGCAAGCATCTAGTACGCACAGTGGCATCTGTCCTGTGGGGTCGTCCCACTCTCTCTCACGATGCGTGACTAAAACCATCAAAAATATGTCAATGACCCTCTCTCGAGGAATGACATATCGACACCTCAGAATACACTAAGTTCCCTCTCGGGTCTTAGGATATTTCGAGGTATTAGGAATAGAATACCTTGGATCGTCCTCCTCTCAGGTTCAGATCCAAACTATCATCTCTTAGCTATTCCTACAACGGATCTCTCGATACAGGCAGAAACAACAGTTCAAGCGAGTAAGACATCAACCAAACTAGCAATAGCAATCATAACTTGGAAAGAGAAAATAGAACATGCAACATACTAGATCTTTTATGAATCTACTTGCTTAAGGCAAAAGTACATATACATGCCCAGATCGGGCTACATAGCCAAGAAGGAGCTAACTAGCCATAGACAAGCATAGCTGGCACCGAACAAAGATGGGTGAACATCGTTTGTACAAGAAACAAAGGAATGTAGTAGAATGAAAGAGAAGAGGAAAGAGATATAGCCCGTGGAGGAGAGGTGGCTCTCGATCCTCGGCCTTTGGGCAGGCCGAATCTCACCCCTTGGGTCTTCTCTTTGTCCCTCTAGACTCCTCGGCTCTCTCTCTCTAGGCAATATCGGACAGACCGTATCGGGCATCCGTATCGGGCAGACCGTATCGGGCAGATCGTATCGGGCAGTCGTATCAGGTAGTATAGTTTTGGGGAACTCGACACACTAGCTCCTTGGTCTAGGCACTAGCTCTTGCAGGGTCCTCCCTCCGACTCCCTTCCTTCTCTCTATAGGTTGGCAGCTGCTATTTATAGGCATCGAGTTGATGGGAGTTGTATCTTTTATTGGTCCACGTGTCCTTCATCTATGGTTTCGATCTTGAGGCATCAGGTGGGCCAATATGACTGTCGCTCGATGACTGTGTTGGGCAGGGGGAGTGTCGGGAAGCTGTATCGGGCAGGCCATATTGGCCAGACCATATCAGACAGCCGTATCGAGCAGTCGTATCGGGCAGTCGTATCGGCCAGCTGCTGGAATTCTTGTCTTTTCAGGTTCGGTGCTTGAGAGTCCCAAAATTGGCTACATTCGGTGCATGTAAGTCAAAAATTGGCTAATTATCTACATTATTGGCTATTCTAACTACTTTTATCTAATGAGAGATAGAAAGCATAAAACATGAGAAAAAGAGTGTATATTAAGACTAAAGTGGCACAAAACTATAGATAAAATGCATAGAGAATATGCACTAATTTGGGTGTTATCAGTGGTTTGATTACTACCTTTTATTTGGTTTGTATACCAAGCCTCTATGTCTATTTCTCAAAATATAATCAATTCTTCCTTCCCTATAATCCTCTCAAATGTAAATCATGGTTTCACTTTTATAATATAATGAGTTAATAGGAATAGGATAGTTTTAGACGCTCTGCACCAAGCGAGTCAACTGACTGGGAAATCGAGTTGATCGATGGAGGACCAAGGATGCCATTTGAAAGGAGGACCCAATAGATCAAATAGAGGCCCAACAGATTGATAGAAGAAGTCCAAATAACTGTATGAGTTAGGAGCCAGTCGATCGATCGATGGAAACCAAATGAACAAACAACAGTCCAACCAATCAACCTGCCTATTCCCTGTCACATATTTTCCAGTATAGGTTGCTACTATGATGTTTGACCTTAGGTGGTAGAAATTCTTTATGGATCTAAAGAGTTTCATTAGGATGACCATAACCATCCCTCGTATGTCTATGATTGCATGTTTTCTTTTGTAGATATATTATGTATACAATACATATTATAAGTACGTGATGATCGAATATGTAAATGTATTTATAAATAATATCTCTCAATAAATATTAAGTCTTAGATGATTTCTATAAGAAGCACATATGAAAATATTGACTGACTAAGCGTAGGTTATGCCAACACATGGTGCACCGTGTATCTAGTACATTTGTGATGGTAGATATGTTGGTTTGCCAAAGAAATTTATATATTCTGTCGTATTGGCTTTTTGGTCAGGATTAACTAGGTGGCCTTAATGAGATTAAGTGTCTAGAAGCATAAAAATGAAATTTGACAAATATTTGCACACACCATCTATCAAAGAGTTGCATTTAGATGTGATTGGGAAAAGTTGCCAATCCAAATAGTCAAGGTGTGGGTGATCAACCAAAGTGGACTCATGATATGATGATATATGGAGCTTGTCTCACTAGAATGTTGTACGTGCAATCTTCTAAAATGATAGTGAGGGATATCAATTTGAAAACATTAGTGGGAGTTATAATTAATTAAAGGACTATTTAATATCATCAATATTATCAAATAAAATCAAAAGTGTTTTAACAAAATGCAAAATTTTATTTTGTACAAATAAATGGAAAACACACATTGTGATTGGTCCTTCAGAAGGACAAATTAAACAATACCAACTTATAATATTGGTTCAAGACATTGTGAAACGTTCTCACCAATGAGCACAAGATCTATGTCCTTGAAACACCAGTGCCAGGGGAACCCGCTCCAAATGTGCTTATGGTTGAAATGGATGCATACTTGAAGCATGTCAATGATGTCACAGACATGAAAGACCTTATGTTGAGATGGATGAACTATGAGTTGTGTAAACATCATGAAAATATTGGCATTCTCAAGATGGTAACAAACCTTAAGAATCATGTAAAGGAAGAAAGGTATAATGTCTCAAAAGCACTATTTTAGTGCAAATTGAAAGAGGGAGATCTAGTCGAGCTCCATGTTCTCAATATGACTGGTATGTGGAGCATCTAGAGAGACTAGGATTTCCTTCAGGCCAAGAGTTGGCCATAGATATGATTGTACAATCATTTCCTAAGTCATATAACCAATTTATCAAGTTCTATTACTTGAGTAACTTGACCAAACCCCTATCTGAATTGCTTGGAATGTTGATAAGTGTTTAAGAGTGAATGAAGAAGGACAAACTTGTGATGGTGATCAACAAAGGGGAGCCTAAGGGTGAAAGCGAGGAAAAGAAATGTTATACACTTAAGATAAGGAAAAGGGAAAGTGAGAAAGGAATCTATCCTTTTCACTTAAAGGAACTATGGAAGATGAAGCAAGGGATAGAGATCTCTACTTTAGGTATATGCCTAATTGTGATTAACTTCACTCTTATTCTTGGGTACTGGACACCAGATATGGATCATACATTTGCTCAAATGTGTAGGATATGAAAAGAACCAGATCTTTAAAAAAAGGTGAGGTTGAACTACACATTGCTTATGGAGCAAGAGTTACTACCGGTGCAGTTGGCACCTATAAGTTATCTCTACCAAGTGGGCTTTTAATAGATTTAGAGAACTTCTATTATGTACTCGTCATTAATAGGAACGTCATATTTGTATCTTGTGTGGAAAATAATAGATTTGATTTTCTTATAAAGAATGGTCGATGTTCTATTAGTAAAGATGAGATCTTTTATGACATTGCCCCAATGTCATATGGTCTATACTTGTTAGATCTAGAGACAAGTGTGTATAATGTAAATACCAAAATGCTAGACTTGATAACTCAAACCAAACATACCTTTGACATTGTCGCCTAGGGACCATAAATGAGAAACACATTTCTAGACTCCAATAAAATGGTTATCTGGACTCTTTTGATTTCAAATCTATAGAGACATGTCAGTCTTGTTTGTTGGGCAATATGAAAAAAACTCCTTTCATTGGTAATAGTGAGAGAGCAAGTTATTTATTATGACTCGTACATATTGATGTATGTGGCCCTTTTAGAGGAAATGATGGAGGTCATTGATGGTACTTCAACCTCTTTACTTATAACTTCACTAGGTATGGATATGAAACATAAGTCAGAAACCCTTGAATAACTCAAGGCAATTAATTAAGTATAGAACTAACTGGTAAAGTATTAAATCACTTCATTATGATCAAGGTGGAGAATATTTAAGATAAGAGTTTGACGACCTTCTGTGAGACTAGAGTATCATATCACAGTGGACTCCACCTTGAACACCACAACACCTAGATTAGATAAATGTTATTCTATTGTTTATCCCAAGGAAAACAAGGGATACTAATTGTATAACCCATCTGACTATAAAGAGTTTGTTTCTAGGGATGCTATATTCCTAGAAAGGGGAATTTATTTTGAAAGGAATCAATGGGAGAAAAGTATAACTTGAAAAGCTTAAGACCAACAAGAAAAAATTGAACCTATAGAGGTAGAGTAGGAACAAGGAGAATCACAAATTTTATGTGGAATCTCAAGTTCCAAATATAACACATAAACCAAGTAGATCTAGTAGAACATGCCTTGATCCTGAAAGATTAGGATATCTTATGACTCAAGAAGGTGGTGAGTTGGTCATAGTTGATCAATAAAAAACCTCCTAGAATCTATTGAGGGACCAAAGTTTGCGAAATGGCTTGAGGCCATTAGATATAAGATGTACTCCATGTACACCAAAAAGGTATGACCTTGGTGGATCCACCTGAAGGGGTAAATTCCATAGGGTACAAGCGGGTCATCAAGAAAAAGACCAGCATGGATGGTACTGTACAAACCTATAAGGGAAGACTTGTTGCAATGGGTTTTAAAACAAATTCAAAGTGTTGACAAGAAGAAGTCTTTTCACCAGTTGTGATAGTTAAATCCATTAGGATCATGCTTGCTCTTGCATCTTATTATGACTATGAGATTTGGTAAATATATGTTAATATTACATTCCTTTCTAGAAATAATCATCAGGATGTGTGCATGACATCACCTGAAGGTTTTATAAATCCAACTAAAAGCAAATAGAGTATGTAAGATACAAAGTTCAATCTTTGGATTGAAACAAACTTCTCAAATCTAGAATCTTTGATTTGACAAGATAGTCAAAGAGTCTGACTTTAGTCAAAATAAAGATGAAACCTGTATTTATAGATGATTAGTGGGAGCATATATGTATTCCACATATTGATGGGAATGGCATCCTTATCCTATAAATGTTAAAAACCTGGTTGGGAAAGTATCTTCTCTATGAAGGATTTCATGTGTAGCCTGAACTGCAGTCTCACCTTTACTCCTGGTACTTGTATATTTTAGGACCTTCCCATGAGGATGAATATTGGTGGGGGGCATGAAGGACTTGATGGTCACTACTCTTTGGATGAGTTGAAAAAGATTGACACTGTGGATTTAGCTTTAGCACTATCATCTTCAGTTTCAACTTTGCAGTGGCACTACAGACTTAGACATCCTTCATCTGAGAAAATAAAGCATGTCATTTCTGTTATAGGGAGGCACAATTTTCAATGTGAGTCGTGTCAGTTAGTAAAAAAGTCTAGAGATTTCTATTGTAAGCGGTCCTAGATTAGTAGTAAAAACACTTTTGATCTTGTTCATGTAGATGTATGGGGTCCTTGTCATGTTCCAAGTTTATCTGGAAATAAATACTTTATTCTGTTGATTGATGATTTTTCTCATGCCACATGGTTGTTTCTTTTGGAAGATCGGTCCCAAGTATTGCCTACAATAAAATTCTTCTTTGCTGAAATTAAAACCCAGTTCTCTATGCCTATTAAAATTCTATGAACAAATAATGCTTTGGAAATTTGTTTAGAAAGAGGTTGAGCTATTTTGTTGTTCTGTCAGTACTATTCATCAAACATCTTGTGCCTATACACCTCACAAAATGGAGTTGCAGAGGGGAAACTTAGGCATTTTTTTCAAGTCACTCGAACCATCATGCTACACTCTAATGTTCCTAGACATTTTTGGCCAGAAGCCATTCTTACTTCCTATTTTCTAATTAATTGAATGCCTTCATCTGTTATTAGTAACAAGATTCTAGTACATGTTCTACAACTAAATATGCCTCTTTTTTTGTTCCTCTAAGGATATTTGGATCTACCTGCTTTGTGCATCTACTTGGACCGAATTATGACAAATCATCTCCTAGAGCAGAAAAATGCATTTTCTTGGGTTATTCATGTACTCAGAAAGGGTATTGTTGCTATAGTCCTACTATAAAAAGTAGTTTACAAGTAGTGACATGGTTTTCTTTGAGGATACACTTTTTTATTCTTCTAAAGAAGATACCTTGAATTCAGATATTATAGAAGCACCAGTACTAGTCATCAGTGATTGCATATCTAATACTTTACTTGTTGAAACTACTTCGACTCCTCTTATTGTGTATCAACGCAGGAACCGTTCACAGTCTGATCAAGACCCCCCCATGCACAAATAATCTCCTCCTCTATAAGGTCCTACACCTACTGAGGTAACTTCTGACTTAGATTTGCCTATTACTCTTAGGAAATGCACTCGTTCTTTTACTTCTCATAATATTGCTAATCATGTTTATACTGCTCATTTGAGTATTCATGTGAGTAATTTTGTTGTTTCTCTATCTTCTATTGATGTCCCTAAGAATATACATAATGCTTTACAAAGTTCTTCCTGGACAAATGTCGTGACAGAGGAAATGGATGCCCTTTCTGATAGAGGAACTTGGGAGTTGGTGGATCCGCCTCCTGATTGCAATCTTGTTGGCTGCAGATGGGTATATGTTGTGAAGTATCAACCTGATGATAAGTACGTATCCAAATATTATGTACTTGAAATTAGTGAGTATGCACCTAAAAATAGCTAAAGGCACCTAAAGATAACTATATATCACCCAAAAATAAATAAAAAGTACCAAAAATGGTGATATGCCAACAAATGGCTGAAAACGCCTAAAATGACTAAATAGTGCCCAAAATTTTTTAAAATTCTTGGGTGTCAAACAAACCTATTTGGGTGACGTTATGATGTTTTTGGTTGTCAATAACTTATTTGGGCACCATTTTTATACTTTTGGTTGTCAATGAACTATTTTGGGCGTCAATTAACCATCTTTGGGTGTCAATTAGCCATTTGTGAGCTCTATTAAGTTGTTATTAGGTGTGAAATACCCTAATACACTATTTAATGTGTACAACCATATTTGGGCACTATTAAGTTGTTCTTGGGTGTTAAACAAACCTATTTGGGCACCGTTATGTTTTTTTGGTTGTCAATACCTTATTTGGGTGCCATTTTTATACTTCTGGTGTAAACGAACCATTTTTGGGCGTCAATTAACCATCCTTGTGTGTCATTTAGCCATTTATGGGTGTCATTAAGTTGGTATTGGATGTGAAGTACCCTTACACCCTATTTATTATGTACAAACATATATGGGCGTCCTGAAGTTGTTGTTAGGTGTCATACAAACCTATTTGAGCGTTGTTACATTATTTTTAAGTGTGACTTAGCACGTATTGTAACATCCCTGACCTGGGTTATAAACTAACCCTAGGTGTTTTGCCTAAATATGTAATTAAACCCTGGTGATTATCTTTTGACATGTAATTAAGTTCCTCAGGAACATATACTTTCAATTTTGTCCTTTTTAATCAAAGTTGTAGTATTATTTTGGTAATGCAGGGGCTTATGTGAAAATTACCCAGTTAAGGGGTTAACTTGCAATTGCACATGTGAAGATGTTCTTTTGATAATGAGACATCATATGAGTGAATATGATGAGACATGATGGATTTACCAAGCTTGGGCATCTAGATGCAACTTGTGGAATAATACTTATGCTTAAAAACCCTAATTTGGAGTAAAATGCAGTTTACCCAATTTGAGGGGTGCAACTTGTAAAATACACCATCTAGAACATCTTTTATGACTCTTGTCATCATTTAGAGTAGAAATGGTGAAAGGGACACATCAATGAATAATCAGATAAGAAAAATGACCTTTGTACATAAAATTCACTAAGTTTGAGTAAGGAAACCTTTCATGTATGTACCCTAGTTGAAAGTTGGATTTATTTACCCCTAGATATTAAGATTTCATGAGCTTTTCATAAGTTTAGATGAGATTGGACGTTCCCTTAAATAAGAAAGGACTTGGATGAGAATTTCAAAGTTCTAGAGGTCTTTATGGTGTAAATCAGCCTAAACTATATAAGCACCTTTCTTTCCAAACTAAGCAAACGTTTTCGTTCACTTCCTCACTTCTTATCTTTCTCAACCGGCCAAAGCAAAGCTCGGGAGCTCAAGGGGACTACCAACCTGTTCTAGGTAAGAGAACACCACCTTCTAGCTTGGATTCATGGAGGAAATTGTATTACAAGGTTGAATTGCTAGTTTTCTTACTTAGGTTCCTTGTTCTAGCCGACCATCCCCATCTTTTTCTTGAAGAATTGACCTTGGCCGACCTGTGGAGCTCAAGACGCCATTAAAGGCTTGAAGCTTGGAAGCTTGGAAGCTCTATGAACCACGTTTGAGGCGGGTTTTATAACTCTAACCCTTAGCTTTGTTATGCATATCTTTGTTCTTGTTTTCTATGATTAGTTCTTCTTCTACCTCCCTTCTTCCTTGCTCTTTTGCAAGCAAAACGGTGGAGGAACCGACCTGAACAGAGGTTGAGGATGATGGGCGTGGATTCCTAGGCCACTTTATGAAACGACCTTAGACCCTTTTGGTCCAAACGGGTGCAACTCGTTTAAGGTCAAACGGGTTCAACCCGTTTGATCTCAAACGATCCTGCAAGATCATTTGGATCAAAACGACCCCAAGACCGTTTCATAGGGTTGACCAAGCATGGACCGTTTGGGTTTTCTGTTCAAAATTGTGTAGGCTAATGACCCACCAAATATGAGGGGTTAACTCCAAAGGCATCGTAGGTTGAAGGCCAATCAATTAGGCAATAGAATTGAATTAAGTACTGATTTTCCAAACTAATTAACTTGAACTTTTGGGCAAACGGGTTCCAACCCATTTGAGTGAGTTGACCAAGCATTGACCGTTTGGGATACCTGTTCATAATATATTGAATTTCATTCCTACAAAGAATTGTAATCTAATTCCTAACCAATTGAGAGTTGAAGGCACTTCAACACCCTAACCCTAATCGGGTTAAAATTGCTGAATTAAAATATAGATCTTGTTGAGTTTTGGGTTGAAGGACCCAAACCGGTTCAAACCCTTTTGGGGTTCACCAAAACGGTTTCACACTCGTTTAGTGACACCCCAAGACTGTTTGGAGGTCTAGGGTTAAGGAAAATTGATCAATTGAAGGTCCAATTACAATAAGTTGATGAATTGATAAAATTGCTGATTGTTTTGACCTAATTAGGGTTCAACCCTTATCCAACCGACTTGGTTTTTGGTCAAACTTTGGGAAAATGGTCTCAAGACCGTTTGGAGGTCATCCAAACGATCTCAAGACCGTTTGGGCCAAATTTGGGCCCAATTGGAGTTCAATTGATGGGTTCAATTACACTTTGTTTCACATTGTTGAAAATTGGTGATTAGCCGATTGGAAACCGTAATTGAGTTAGACTTAATCCTAATTAGCTTTCAATTGAGGGTCAAATTGGAGTCCAATTGATTGAGGCTCATCCTAATTGACTCAATTTGTAAGTGGTTAACATGGCCTTGGCCAATTAAAGGCTTCAACATAGGAAACCCTATTCAATCATAACCTATGTGTCACCTTTTATGTTTATGCGGTTTGAAACCAAGTTGGTCCACACTCGTTTGAGTCCAAACGAGTCCACACTCATTTGATTCCAAACGAGTCCACACTCGTTTAAGCCCAAATGATTACACACTCGTTTGACCTCAAACGGGTTCACACTCGTTTGACCTCAAACGGGTTCACACTCGTTTGACCTCAAACGGGTTCACACTCGTTTGACCTCAAACGGGTTCACACCCGTTTAGACTCAAGTGGGTCCACACCCGTTTAAGATTAAGTGGGTCCACACTCATTTAAGGCTCAAATGGGTTTTAGGTCGTTTGAGGTTAAATGAGTTCAAGGTCATCTAAGAATCAAATGGGTTGAAGGTTGAAGGTCAAACCCTAAACCAGTTAGAGATTTTCAAGGTTGATTATACTTAATCACTTGAAGGTGTAAATGGTCCAATGATGATCTTATTTAAAACATAATGGTAACTCAAGATATTAAGGGACCAAGTGATTAATGAATTGACCCATGATGATGATCAATGGGTAATTTACCAAAATGCCCCTAAAAGGTTCAATTGAGTGATACCTTGTTTTAATCAAACCCTAATCACATGATAGTGATGAGTTGACTTGTGTTAATCAATGAGGACTTAACCCAACCTAATCTAGAGTGGTGTAATCACTATATACTAGTTAGAGGAGAGAGAAAGTACCAATTATAATGGAAACTCAAGTAAAATACCTTCAATATACATGAATGTGCAAGTTTAGGTATGATCCACTTATGTAAGATCATGGAAACCCTAATTATGATAATTGATGAATCTTAATCTTATCTGAGGTCTTTAATGATGATGTTTCTCATACATGAGGATGTTATGAGATCATTTCACCATGAGGTGAATAGTAAACCCTAATTCTAGGGTGATGACATGTAATGTGAATAGTAAACCCTAATTGATGAAAACCAAGGAAACCTAGCTCTTGTATGAGTAGGGAGATACAACTTCTTTAAATGAGTTATTTACTGTTATCAGTTGATTCAACCATGTAGGTTCCTTTATGAGGATGATCATATCCAGGTATGGATGATGATACTATATTCATTGAAAGCATGTTGTTAGCTTTATGAATAGTGATATATCCCGATGCCTTGTTAATAGCATCTTATGAGATTGATAGGCTGTGAGGGCCATGAATACCATCAAGGTCATGCTTTAAGAGATGACTTCTGATGAGAATATTGAGAAATGATAATTGATGAGAGTTAGGCTTGTTACATTTCGTATTCTTCCTTCATAGCTGCTATGCTAATGATTAATGTTTGAAAACATGTATGATGATAAAAGAATACTGAAATGTACCTAACTAATCAAGTATAATCATACCATGTAGAGCCCTGATCATAGATCCATCATTGTCAGGAGTTAAATGATGGTGAAACAGGTTTCCTAAGGGGATTCCTGGAGCACATATTTTTGAATATGTGGGGTAATATGGATGTGAATTTCCTTACATCCTAGTGTAGGAATTGATGTAGATGTATCTTAATATATCAATCCTTCACTATGCTTTATGACGGGGTGATGTAACACTAATCTCCTGAGGAAATCTTTTATACCGCATCGATGAGAGATAAACAAGAAATCTTTCAGTAGAGAAGAGAGTACAGAATGCCACTGTGACTCTAATAGCGAAGTACCAGAATACCCTGGTAAGCTATAGTAGTAGAGACACTAGATGTCCTGCATGTTGATCCTCTTACTGACTGAGGAAGATGAGGTCATAAGAATCTGGCTCTTTTGATAACCTATGTATGATACCGATGCGACTTAATAGTGATCGGTTGGAGTATGAGCGGTATACCTCATCTCCGCAGGGCATAATGATGTTTGTAAAACATAATCAACCGCGTAGCATATCTGCTTAGGTTGAACTACGAGATACATTGGTTGAAGATACATTACTTAGTATACATGTTCTTCATATTCCTTAAATGTTATAGTTCTAATTGATAACAATCTACTGCTGATTACCTTAAAGCTTTTATTGCCTATGTTATTCTTGGTTGCTATAATAAAGCTTCTGGCGAAGAGTTATAACTCTCGCTGGGACAATTATTTAAAATTGTCTCACCCCGTAGATTTCAACTTTTTAGGTGGTCGTTGAGGGTGAAAGAATCAATCTTCAGGTGACCAATATCAGCAGCAACACCATCAGGAGCAGCTGTAAATCTCAGGTGGAGATTCAGACTGCTGAGTTGTTTAGTTAGATAGTCAGTCCTATGTGTTCTCTGTACTCTCAGGTCCTTGGAGTCTTTTGGTCTGAGATTTTGGTTTTGAGTTCTTGAGATTTTGTATCATGTTGTATATAATTACTCAAGAAGTAATTATCTGAGATGTAAACAGTTTATCTCCTTTTATGAAAGAAGTTTTTATAGATTTAAGCTCTTATCTCGAAAAGTTTTAATTTCCCGTGATTTTTGTCTTTCGCTGTTAATTGAATCACTTCTGCTAAGATTATATCGTGGTTTTGGAGATCAAAGCCCACACGTATAATATTTACTTGAGCATCATTTTTATACTACTGGCATTGATTAACCATCTTTAGGTGTCAATCATAGTTTTGGGTGCCAACAAGTTGTTGGGTTTGAAGTACCCTTACACCCTATTTAATGCATACAACTATATTTGAGGTGCCATTAAGTTATTCTTAGGTGTCATATAAACCTATATGGGTGTCGTTACATTATTTTTAGTTGTCAAATATCTTAGATGTTATTTAGCACGTACAATATTTACTTCGGCGTCATTTTTATACTTTGAGTGTCAATGAACCATTTCTAGGCATCAATGAACCATATTTGAGTGTCAATTAACCATTGTGCGCCATTTCATTCGTGAATTTGTCAAATTTTTGGGCGTCAAATAATCATTTTTATTTCATTAAAAATTTAATAAATGTTTAAAAATTATAAACAAAACAAAATTTTCTTTTATCACATCACCTCTATATATCACTTTTGTACTTTTTTCTCAAAAATATGCCAACATTAGTCTTGTTGGATTGCATTTTTCATAACAAATCCAATAGTTTTTGTTTAATCACGGTTCAAAAATTTTAAGAAGAAAAAATTATTTGTCTATTACATAATCTCCATCAACCACCAATAAGTGTCTGCCACGTCATAGTGGGGACCAGTGTTGGCAGGTAGTGGGGAAGGCAGTTTTACCATTCGATTTGGGGTGTGCATGATTGGTGTGAGCGTGCCCATTTTTTTTATGAACCTAGCATGCCTCTTTCATTAATAAGAAAAATGGGTATGTACAGTGCTTGGGGTATAAGACCCTATGGAAAAAGAGATGGCGGCTCTAGAGGTTAGGGTGATTCCTGTGGCGACTTTAGTGGTGACTCTGGGGTGACGGCGTTGTTGTTTACACAACTGGAAGCTTCACGAGCAGACAATGTCATAGATCTAAGCAATGTGGTGAATATTAAAGATCATGGGAAGAGTGTGGTGCAGAGAAATTCTTCTTCGATCAGTGTCTCGTCAGAAACAAAATCATGGGTGGATCTAGTATCTATCAACAAAGAGATTCCTAAGCACATCTTCAAGAAGACGGGTGTTCAGATGGAGGATGGGAAGCTTCTGTACTCAAGGAGCATTGCTGATAGGAACCTACACAGATGGAGCATGATAGTGGCTGGATATATAGTCAGAATGAACCCACATTGGCTGTCTCTAGTGCAATATATGTCTCAACTCTAGAAGTTTAAAGGATCACTTGAAATCAGACCTAGAGGCAGGGGGTTCTTCATGCTAATGTTTTCAAATGACAATGATATGTCAATGGTGTTGGATGGAGGACCATGGTTCATCGTAGGGAGACCAATGATCATTAAGAAGTGGGAGTGGGGTGAACCAATGGAGAAGTTAAAGATCTCTAAAATCCCAATCTCGTTAAAGATACATGATTTTCCATTAGAGCAATGGGATGATAAAATCTTCACAAAAATTGGGTCCTATCTCGGGAAACTGTTACACATTGACCAACTCACATCCGAGTTCACACGCCTGGAATATGCTAGAATTTAGATGCTGATCTTGGCTGATTTCACATTTCTAGAGGAACTAGAACTCTAAAGTGATGATGGACAAGTGGATAAAATTTGTTTTGAGTATGAATGGATACCTGTCAAATACAATGCCTACGGCAACTTCGGGCATGAGTTTGGGTTGTGCTCTGGCATTGTAAAGGATCCTGCTCGTGTGGGAGCAATTCAGAATCCTAGGAAGAAAATAAGAAATCAATCTTTGGAGGAGGAACCTGAAGTGTTTAGCGATGCAGTGGAAGAGATGAACCCCATTACAGAAGGGACTGTCAGTAAAGGTGGTGAAGGGAAGATTGATGAAGGAATGCAGACAACTGAGTCGAGTAGTAGTCTCATTACTCTAGTGTCATCTCCTAAATGGGAAACCCAGAAGGGAAGATCCAAATCCCCTTTGAGGGTTGCTTCAAAGTGAGTCTCTGCTGTGAGGAACATACATTTGTACCCGAACAAATTGTCTTTACTAGCAAATCTCAATGAAGGGTAAAATGATGTGGGTGATGCCAGTAAGGTGGATATCATTGTTCTTAATGGATAGACCCCTTTCGATCTGTTCTTGGAATGTGAGAGGGATCAATAATAAAATCTCATAATGAGATAATAAGACTTAAGGAAGATGTTTATATCATACTTGAGTCAAGAACTAAAAAAGAGGATGTTGGAGGTGTAGTCGAATCTGTATGGCCAGGAGCTAAATATATCTCTAATGAAGACTTTTACACATATACTCACATCGTCATCTTGTGGAGTGATCCTGATATCATGATTAGTAAAGTTCTTTAAAATGAATAGATCGTCCATTATGAAATGGTTCTCAAAAGTTGTTGTACTAAGTTTTTCTTCTCTTCTATCTACGGTGCCAAAGGGGATTATGATAGAACTGTTCTTTGGGAGTCATTGAATAAGATTTCACTTCCTAACCAGTTTGCATGGTGTACTCTAGGCGACTTCAATGTAGTGAAGTTCACTAATGAGAAACTAGGGAAGAAACCACCCACTACTAAGAGTATGATGGACTTTAATGCCTCTCTAGTGACTACTAGCCTTATTGAAATTCCTACCAAAGGTTCATATTTCACATGGGACAGCCATAGTAAAAATGGGGTAAGTACCTTCTCAAAGATTGATAGGGCCTTTTGTAATATGAAGTTTCTCAAACTCTTTCCTTCTATTTGGGGAGAGATCATCTTGAATATGATCAATGACCATCGTGTCCTAGTCCTTCACCTTCAGACGACCAAAAGGAAGAATATACCATTTTGTTTCATCAATGCATGGGTCACTCAACCTGGATTCCTTAATCATGTGAAGGATGTTTGGCATGATTCATCTCCTGTGGGGGCACCTATGTTCAGAGTCTACAGGAAAATGTCTACTGTGAAAGAAGCCTTATTGAAGTGGAACAAGGAGAGCGTGGGGAATTTCTCTTCGAAAGATAAAGAGCTAGAAGCAGAAGCTCTAGAGCTACGAAAGAGAGCTGATGCACATCCTGATTATGTTGAGTTACAGAGCTCTATGATCGAGTTGAGGAAGGATGTAAGCAAAGCTTTATTAGAAGAAGAAGTGTTTTTAAGACAGAAATTGAGACCTAGTTGGCTAAAAGAAGGAGATAGCAACTCTGCACTTTTCTATGCCTCACTCAAAACAAGAAGGATTTATAATGACATCTATATTTTGCATGAAGGTGACAGAGTTATCAATGAAGTTGAGGCTATTGTTGATCATATAGTGAATTATTATAAGTTGGTGTTCAATTCTTCTTCATCTAGTTTTGTCTTTTGGAATGATTCTTGGGTCCTACCTGTGCTGGCGGACAACCAAATTTTGAATTTGAGGTAGTGGGTGAAAAAGGAAGAAGTTGAATCAGTGGTTAAGAATCTGAATGTTGACAAGGCACTAGGCCCCGATGGCTTCAATGGTTCTTTTTTTAAGACCTGTTGGTCAATTATTGGTCAGGATATTACCAAAGTTGTACTTGATTTCTTTGAGTCTGGGAAGCTTTTGAGAGAGTGTAACCGATCATTCATTACCCTCATTCCAAAAGTACAAGGAGCTACTAATCTGAAGGAATTTCACCCTGTTTCCCCCTGCAATGTGATGTTCAAGATAATCACCAAGATCATGGCCAATAGATTGAGAGATGTTTTTCCTAACCTGATTGATAAAATCCAGGTTGCTTTTATTAAAGGAAGAGTTATTAGTGATGCAATTCTCTTGGCTAATGAGTTATTGAGTTCCTTTTCTACTACTAATGGCCCTTTGTCTATGTGTGTTAAAGCTGACTTATCTATAGAGTATGACACAGTTAGAAGGGACTATGTCTTATTTCTCATGGAGAAGATGAGGCTTCCCCCATGTTGGTTAGCTTGGATTCAGGTGTGTTTTAACTCGGCTTCCTTTCAAGTTTTGATTAATGGATCACCTTCTAGATGCTTTGAAGCAACAAATGGGGTACGTCAGGGTGATCCCTTAGCCCCTACCTATTTGTTATAGCCATCTAAAGCTTTACATCCATTATAGAATCCTCTGTTAAGAAAGATATGGTTGTACCTTTAAGGGCTTCAGAAAGGGGTCTCGCATATCATCTTCACGAACGATCTTCTAGTGTTCACCAAGCAGATACTTCTAATGCTCAGTAGGTTGCTAATGTCTTGAAAACTTTCTGCTGAGTCTCGGGTTTGAGTCTCAACAATACCAAAAGCCAACTCTTCCTAAGCAAAGGAGCTTATTTTCTTCATAACAATATATCTCAGATACTTGGTTTTGAGAGGGTTGCTCTCCCAGTAAAGTATTTAGGGCTGCCTCTCTTTACTGGTCGCCTCATGAAGGCCATGCGTTCTCCCATAACTGATAAGATTAGAAGAAAACTTGATTCTTGGAAAGGGAAGCTCCTATCATTTGCAGGTCGTGTGGAGCTAGTGATTTCTACCTTCTCCACTTATCACGTGTTCTGGTCATCGGCCTTTCCACTTCCAAAAGCAGTTCTCTTGGACATCGAGAAGCTCATGAGAAACTTCATTTGAAATGACTCTGTCAATCAGAAACATCTTCATTCTGTATCATGGGAGATGATTTGTAGACCCAAATGTGAAGGAGGACTGGGTGTTCGGCTTGTGGAGGACTGGTCCAAGGCTGGGCTTCTGAAGAATTTGTGGGATGTCGCAAATAATAAACAGACCTTATGGGTGAAGTGGTTACATGAACGTTACATCAAGCAGGAGTCTATCTGGTCAGTTGGGTGTAAGACCAACTCTCCATGGATGTGGAAAAGACTAATCAGGATGAGGAACCTGCTGAAATGCATATTGATTTTCATGTTGGTAATGGTAAGACTTTTCAATTCTGGAGAGATCCATGGCTACCTAAGAAAAAAACTCTGATGGACATGTGTGATGATGAGATGATTCTCAGAATGGGGAAGGGTCCAAACTGCACTATTTCATCTTGTGTCTTGGATAGCAGTTGGAAGTTACCGGACATTAGAGGTGGTAGTGCCATACAAGCTATGATTGGTGACATGGCTCCTCTAAATGATGTTGAAGATCGAGTACTGTTTAAAGGGAAAAACTGTTTCAAATTGAAAGATGGATGGGAGTTAGTTAGAAGGAAAGGCTTGAAGACAAAGTGGTCAACGTGGGTATGGAAGAGCAAGCTACCTAAAGGCTGTTCTTGCTTCATTTGAAGATGCTTCCTCAACAAAGTCCCTACCTGTGAGTATCTGAAGATAACCGGTTACTCATTGGCTGCTAGATGTGAATTTTGCCAATCTGAAGGAGAAGATTTGGATCATCTGCTGTTCAAGTGTTCATTCAGTCGTGAGGTTTGGAAGTTATTCAAGCAAGAGTACGGTAAGCAGCCCTGGTGGTTAGGTGAGATCCTTCTGCTGAAAGATGAGATGAAATTGGCTGCTGGTCTAACCTTACAGAAATCTGGATAGAAAGAAACACGAGGATTTTTGGCTGCTCAGAGAGAAGCCCTGAGGAGATTTGGAGTACAGTTCGGATATTGCTCAGTTAGGTTTTCCCTTTCTTTTTCTGGCATGCCCAAAATTTAACTCTTTCACATAATGACCACATAGAGTCATGGAAGATCAATCGTGAAGTCTGGTGCCCAAAAGATTTTCTCTTCAAATCTTCTCCGCAGAGAGACATCGTGGAGTCGGAAATGTTAGCCAGAGCAACAATTTTAACATTGGTGTTTGGAGGAAAATAGTGAAGGGAAACCCTATAAATTAGTTGTGAAGGTTTCGTTGTGACCTTTTAATATGTATGAAGGCATAATTCTTTGGTTCCTATCTGTAGATGGTCAAGTCATGTTCCATTAGGAGCTCAAGTCTTGACTAAAAAAAGTAAGTATCTGTTCGTTTGTTGATTGGTAGCTCGAGTCTTAATGTCGATTGACAAGTAAGAAAATGATCCAATCATCTTCTGTTCATTCATGCTGCCATCAGTACACCAACCAAACGCACCAATGGGCCGCGTCTTGCGTGTATAATCCGTGAAGAATTGCAAGCAAGCCACGAAATCATGCGTCTCTTGAGTCTCTCTAACGCTCAGCGTTTTCGACGTGTAAAACATACAGATCAGATCCAGCCAGCACACCCGACGTCCCCAGCGATGTCACGTACAGGGAGAAAAACATAAAGGAACAGTGCCCTGCTGATAGCAGCTAGCTAACGTAGCTAGTGCACCGCCACATTATCTACGGTTCGCTGCAATGAGGTTCACGGACGAGTTCATTTAAGCAGCAGCACCGCCGTTGCTCCGGGCCCCTCCTCCCGGCCCTCCGACTATCCCTCCACGGCACCGCACGCCACTTGTTAGGCAGCCGTTTGTGTCCCACCCCCATCTTTTAGGTAATCTTCCATGTTCCGTCATTCAGCCTGGTGCAGGTGCAGGCCTGCTGTGTGTCTTTCAGCGAGGTGTGTACAAGACAAGATCCCGATCAATAGTTCTTTCTCTTTCTTGTCTCCACCGAGAAACGGCGCCTAGCTACTGTACGTTCGAAATCGGCATTAAGCAAGCCAGCTGCCATATGAATGCATGCGATAATTGATGGGGCTAACGAAGCTGCTGCGAGTGTTAAAGACGCTTGGCATTTAGGGAAAAAAACTAATTTAGCACACTTTTATTAAAATATTTACCGATGTAGCACACTTTGTAACATATTTTCCAAAATAGCACACTTTGTGTAGAACCCGTCACACAAAATTATATTTTTTTGTATCTAAAACTGAAAAGCGCAAAAAATATTGGTGTGCTTACTTTTAAATATAAAAAATTTAGAAAAAGAAAAGGCGCCACCTTAAGTAGAGCTTTTAGCTTTGCGTTGGAATTAATATCAAAGATGAAAACGCCACTTCAAGTGGCACTTTTGCTATTTTTTATTTTTTTTCAAAAATTTTTATATTTAAAATAAACATGTCAATATTTGTGGTGTTTTTCAATCCCGGATACAAAAACTCCACATAGAGTGACATTTTTAGACTAAAGTGTACTATTTTGAGAAATATTTTATAAACAGTGATATATTGGTAAATATTTTTGCAAAAGTGTGCTATATTGATTTTTTTCCTGGCATTTATATGTTGGCCTCTTTGCCCATGCTAGCTAGGTTTTGAGGTTGGAGGCTTAGCAAGGAGTGTGTAGGTATGTCTTTCATGCCGATCTTACATGGGAGACAACACGAAAGGTTGATGGTGAGCGCCCACACATAAGTAGCCATCATGGCCGGCCCATTCAACCATTATGGTCAAGGTATGGTGACAATGTCCTTGGTCATTCCACCTCATTTGGTTTGGGTGTACTTGAAAAATAGTGGTGCAAGTCAAACCCAAATCCGTGGCTAACTAATACAGCAACACTGTAAGTGTTCTGGGCTTCTTGTGAGCGCGATTCCTTTCCCTAGTTAACTATAGGGTAATTTGTCGCAGAGCAACTATATTTTATTCTGTAAAAAAATCAATTTATAAATTACTGTGCCGAGTTTTAGAAAACATTCACCAAAACAAACAAAATAATGGTGTAGTTGCATGTCATAGTTTTTATGGAAAAAATCCAATATAGTACACTTTTGTAAAAATATTTACCAATATTCCATTGTTTGTAAATTATTGTCCAAAATAGCACACTTTGGTATAAAAACATCACTTTGTGTGGAGATTTTTGTATCCACAATTAAAAAGCACCACAAGTATTAGCTTGTTTTTTTTGAAAAATAAAAAAAATTGAAAAAATATAATTAAATAAGTAAAAGCGCCACTTTGTGTGGCGTTTTCTTTTTTCACTTAATTGTAGCCTCGGGTTAAAAGCTCCACTCAAAGCGACTCTTTAACTTTTTTTTTCAAAAAAAATTATTTAAAAAAAACCTCAATATTTGTGGCACTTTTTAATTTTGGATAAAAAAATGTCAGTTTCAGTGGCAGGTTCTAGGCAAACCGTGCTATTTTGAGAAATAGTTTATAAAGTGTACTGTGTTGGTAAATATTTTTGTAAATATATGCTAAATCGGTTTTTTTTTCATTTTTTATTTCATCTAAGATAGGACACTAAAATAGTTTAGATCTTAGATTTGATACCAAGAAGAGATTTAAGGCTCAAGCAAAAATATAAATGAAATCACCAATTTCAGAGAAATAAACAATCAGTAAGTCGATAATAACCAAGTACTAGCTGAAACTGAAGTGCAGCGGCTCCTTCATTATGTTGCTCGCCCAAGATGGCGACCATGCAAGCGATTGATTAACCAGATGGGACCAACGGAAGCTGTAAATAACTGAGATCGGGCTCAGAATGTGCATCCACGTACGGTACCCTTGGTAATAGCATGATGCCCTCGTGCCCTAGCATGGAGTAAATAGCCTTCATGTGAATCATGTCGATCTTTCCTTGGGACAAACACGAAAGGCCGACAAGGAACCCACACGTAATGTAATCGTTGTGGAGCATTCAGCCATTAGGGTTATGGTGCCACCGTTGTCAGACCACAATGGTGTTGGGATTAGGAATATAATCCAACCCATGTTCTAGTGGAAACTTGGGAGAGGATTGGTTTGTGCTACCAATCCTAATAAGAGTCAAATCCAAGAAGGAAAGATGATGATTTCCTATGTGCATCATAGAGTTGGACTATGAGTGAGTCTAGGATTTGGACAATGATTCCTAGTTGCAACCACATGTATGGAGGCCTATAAATAGAGGCCCTGGGAGAGACCATTGAGATCATCTTACCATCCACCGGTTGATGTGTCATCCCTCGAGTTGCTTGTTGGTGCCTCCTATGGTAGAGGGTGTCAGAGAATAAGAAAAATTGGAAGAGCTCTCTTGGTTGAATAAGAGAGGGTCGACGATTTTGCCTTGAAGCAAAGTAGCGGCTGACAGTTGGTGACACATTTGGTGCACTGACAGAGCAGCTCTCTTGGTTGATAAGAGAGAGCCAACGACTTTTCTTGAAGCCAAGTAGCGGTTGGCGGTTACAGATGCAGTGTTGCCATAGCGACAACAGTTCGACCCAGTCAGCGGTCACAGTGGCATCAAGCAGTCCCCAACAATGGCCTCGTGAGGAGATCAAGTAAAGAAGGAGGTTCTATACATACGGGGTGTGATTCTCCTCTTCCTCATCTTTGTTCTTGTATGGGGAGGGCTACCTAGATTTGGGGGTAATTAAATCTAGACAGTGTGATTTGTAATCTTAGTTACATATTGTTTGTTGGCTGGTATTGCCTCGTAGTTTTTCTCTCCTTATCTTGGGGAAATCTAGTTTTTTTCTTCTTCGGGTTTATACGCTTGTCGATAACGCTTCAGCAATAAGTTTTCATCACATCTAGGATTGTATCGGTACAACATCCCCAACAAGAGGTATTAGAGTGTTGGATGCAGATACAAGTCCAGACAGGGAAAGATGAAGATGCGAAGATGATAAAGTTAACAAGCACAAATTGGCAGATTTGGTAACCCAAGATGGAGGATATTCTCTATTTCAAAGATCTATACGATCTGGTATAGGGATAAAAGCCAGAGACTACGTATGATGCAGATTCGAAGAAGCTAAACATGAAAATCATTGGAACAGTGGAAGTAGTTCGACATCTCTGTGTTCCATCACATCTCAGAAGAGACCAATGCCAAAGATCTATGGGAAAAGCTCAAGAAGTTATATGAGTAGAAAACTGCCACAAATAAAGCTTTCTTGATCTGAAAGTTGGTGAACCTCAAGTACCGGGATGGTACAAGCATCGCCGAGCATATGAATGAATTCAAAAGCCTTGTAAATCAATTGGTGTCCATGAACATGGTTCTTGATGTTGAACAACAGGCTCTACTTCTTCTAGGATCACTACCGGACAGCTGGGAGACACTCATAGTGACAGTCAGTAATTCTACATAGGAAGGCAAGTTGACACTTGACCAGGTGAAGAGCAGTCTGTTGAATAAAGAGACTCGACGATGAGCCTCGTGCGACAGTGGATCAGAGGTGCACTTCACAGATAGAAGGGGTGTTGATAGAGTGAGAGACCGTGACAGATCTAAGAGTCGCGGTGAGTCCCAGGACCATGAGAAGTCTCATGGTAGATCCAAGTCGAAGATTAGTAGAGGGTGCTTCCATTGTGGCAAGCGAGGTCATTTCAAAAGGGATTGCAAGGTCTGGAAAAGGAAACAAGGGTCTGAAGCCAAAGACAAACAAGATGATGACAAGAATGTCGCAATGACAATATCAAATGATAGGAATGATGAGGACGATGTGGTCTTAACAGTCTAGGAGCAGTTGATGAGGATGATTCAGAGTGGGTGGTAGATACTGCATCTTCTTACCATGCTTCACCATGTGAGGAGTTCTTTACTTCATACTGGAAGGGGGACTTCGGAAGAGTGAACATGGGAAATTCCAGCTTCTCTAGAATTGTAGAGATTGGAGACATTTTTGTTCAAACAAGTGTCGATTGCATGCTCACGCTGAAGGATGTTCTTCATGTTCCAGATTTGCGGCTGAGTTTGATTTATGGTTCTTTCTTTGATAGAGAAGGTTGTCATCTTAGTTTTGGTAGTGGCAAATGCAAGATCACAAAGGGGGCTTTGGTTATTGTACAGGGCAAACTGTCTCACACATTGTACAAGACTAAGCTTAAAATGCTCAAAGACAACAATATACATACAGTTGAGGATAACCACGCATATCTATGGCACAAATGGTAGGACACATGAGTTTGCTTGAATCTTCTATCCAAGACGAGGTTGATTCATTTTGTAAAGGACAGTGGTCTTAGTTCATGTGACGCATGTCAGACAGGAAAGCATCAGTGAGTTTCTTTCAAGACAAGGTTTGTGGTTAAGTCAAAGCTTCTACAGTTGGTTCATTTGGATGTCTGCTATCCGTTTGAGGTGGCTTTATTGGGTGGCAATAAGTATTTTGTCACATTCATTGATGATGCATCTAGGAATGTGTGGGCTTACTTGTTGAAGACCAAGGATAAGGTTTTTTAGTGCTTCTAGAAGTTCCATGCCATGGTAGAGTGAGAGACCAGTGAAAAGTTAAAGCGTCTCCACACGGACAATGGAAGAGAGTACACCTCCAGGGAGTTCCATGCATACTGCACGCAGTGTGGCATACGACATGAGAGGACAGAGCCCGACATACCACAACATAATGGTACAGCTGAAAGGATGAACCGTACTATTGTGGAGAAAGTTAGATGCATGTTGAAGACTACATAGTTGCCAAAGACATTCTGGGGTGAGGCAGTGAGTACTACATGCTATCTGATAAATAGATTTCTATCAGTTCCTTTGGGGTTTGATATACCTGAGAATGTATGGACATGCAAGGATGCATCCTACTCTCGTCTCCCGAGTATTTGGATGTAAAAATATGATCATGTTCCCAAGGAAAAGTGGAAAAAGCTTGATGATAAAGAGGTGCCATCACTAGTACAGAAATGTCATTTAACATCACATTTGATGTCTTCAGTTGTTGCTGAAAAACCGACGACAATAGTCTACGATGTCGGCGTATAAAATCAACTGACACCTATATGTGAAGACCGACTGATTTACAAAAGACACGGGTATTGCTTTTCTTTAACGTTCGCTGTTAATAAACCAAACCGACGTCTAAAATCACCCGCAAAATAAAAAATTTTAGTGAAAATTATTTGGCTCGAAAAAATTTAAATTCAGCGTCAATTGTACAAAATCCAATGACACATGTTCCGCACCAAGCCCCAAGAAAGTTTTTATCCCCTCATATGTCATCGGTTTTTGCTAAATAACTGACGATTAAATATACTTTGTGAGGTAAAAATTCATCGACATATTTATCGTCGATTTTAGAAGAATAATCGATGCCCATAGTTAACATATGAGCACCGCACGACCCAGACTCTTCGCCTTCACTGTTTAGTTCCCGATCTTCTCCCCCATAGCTAGGTCTGGTGATTTTTTTGTCGCCTCCCTTCTTTACTCACCACCTCCGCACTTCGCCACGACGAGCTTGAAGTTGCTCGCCGCCTCTGCGCGTCACCCGTACGAGATTGAAGCTACTCACGTTGAGTTGCTGTTGCTGTACCCAGTCACCAGATGCAACTAGCTACCTGCTCCCATCACCTCTACCACATGCTCCAGGTAGAGCGAGGAGCCTTCTTCTAGCCACCTTCATCTGCTCCACTCACCTCCACCGATCACCGCCTGCACCTCCAATGCCGGCAACCTTCACCTCCATCCCGGCCGGCCACCTCCACCTCCAGGCGTCGCAACCACAGCCTGCAGTTCGATCCACTGGTGCGGTGAGTGGTTTAATCGGTACTAGATTTGAAATTAGGGTTAATAATGTCACTATTGTTTAGTTGATTAATATTGAATTAGGGTTTAATAATGAATTAATAAACACAAAATGGAAGAATGAATTCAATTAATTGATTAGGATGATGATGAAGATGAGGTTGATGATGAGGGATGATGATGGCAAGGATGATGAGGTATGATGATGAGGATGAGGATCATGATCATGTATGTGTTGTGCCCTAAGTATGTTGTCATGCAAACCACAAACACAACCACACATCGTCGTATATTGGAGAGCCCAAGGTTCTACCCTTACTTCAAGGTAGTAATAGTCATCCCCTACAATTTTCAATATTTTTCAATTTGTTTGTATGTTAAAACCTGATTCTAGTATTGTAGAATGCCATCAGGGCTATTGACGAGACACACATTCCAGTCTTGGTGACACGTGACAAGAAAAATCCTTACTGAGATAGAAAAGGGAATGTCTCCCAGAATGTCATGGTTGTTGTAGACTTCTCAATGGAGTTTACATATGTACTGACTGGGTGGGAGGGCTCGGTCACTGACCAAAGGGTCCTACTAGCAGCAACGACCATAGGCGGTTTTAAAGTACCGGTAGGAAAGTATTACCTAGTTGATGCAGGATACACGAACACTCATCAATTTCTTGCACCTTATCGCAACACAACTTACCATATATCTGAGTACCAAGAAAATAGACATTCCTACAACAACAAGAAGGAGATGTTCAACCATCACCACTCTCAATTACGTAATGTCATAGAAAGAGCATTCAGAGTGCTTAAGAGGTAGTTTGTCTACCTTAAAGGGGGTGACATATCCTATTCATTCACAATGTCACCTCGTAATGGCTTGATGTATCCTCCACAAATTTTTATGTCACCAGAATGATGGTGACACTATGATGGAGGAAATACCAAATAACGATTCAACATCTTCCATCCCACCCAATGGTGTCGACCTGAGTTCGCTACAACAAATAAATCCGGCTGATGCAAGGGAGGGTGATGAACTACGTGAAACAATTTCAGAAGAGTGAACATGGGAAATTCCAGCTTCTCTAGAATTGTAGAGATTGGAGACATTTTTGTTCAAACAAGTGTCGATTGCATGCTCACGCTGAAGGATGTTCTTCATGTTCCAGATTTGCGGCTGAGTT
The DNA here is from genome assembly GCA_963693085.1 of Alisma plantago-aquatica. NCBI lineage: Eukaryota > Viridiplantae > Streptophyta > Magnoliopsida > Alismatales > Alismataceae > Alisma > Alisma plantago-aquatica. Next base: position 41,627,816 of record OY856410.1, on the reverse strand, counting down.
TGATTTATGGTTCTTTCTTTGATAGAGAAGGTTGTCATCTTAGTTTTGGTAGTGGCAAATGCAAGATCACAAAGGGGGCTTTGGTTATTGTACAGGGCAAACTGTCTCACACATTGTACAAGACCAAGCTTAAAATGCTCAAAGACAACAATATACATACAGTTGAGGATAACCACGCATATCTATGGCACAAATGGTAGGACACATGAGTTTGCTTGAATCTTCTATCCAATACGAGGTTGATTCATTTTGTAAAGGACAGTAGTCTTAGTTCATGTGACGCATGTCAGACAGGAAAGCATCAGTGAGTTTCTTTCAAGACAAGGTTTGTGGTTAAGTCAAAGCTTCTACAGTTGGTTCATTTGGATGTCTGCTATCCGTTTGAGGTGGCTTTATTGGGTGGCAATAAGTATTTTGTCACATTCATTGATGATGCATCTAGGAATGTGTGGGCTTACTTGTTGAAGACCAAGGATCAGGTTTTTTAGTGCTTCTAGAAGTTCCATGCCATGGTAGAGTGAGAGACCAGTGAAAAGTTAAAGCGTCTCCACACGGACAATGGAGGAGAGTACACCTCCAGGGAGTTCTATGCATACTGCACGCAGCGTGGCATACGACATGAGAGGACAGAGCCCGACATACCACAACATAATGGTACAGCTGAAAGGATGAACCGTACTATTGTGGAGAAAGTTAGATGCATGTTAAAGACTATATAGTTGCCAAAGACATTCTGGGGTGAGGCAGTGAGTACTACATGCTATCTGATAAATAGATTTCTATCAGTTCCTTTGGGGTTTGATATACCTGAGAATGTATGGACATGCAAGGATGCATCCTACTCTCGTCTCCCGAGTATTTGGATGTAAAAATATGATCATGTTCCCAAGGAAAAGTGGAAAAAGCTTGATGATAAAGCGGTGCCATCACTAGTACAGAAATGTCATTTAACATCACATTTGATGTCTTCAGTTGTTGCTGAAAAACCGACGACAATAGTCTACGATGTCGGCGTATAAAATCAACTGACACCTATATGTGAAGACCGACTGATTTACAAAAGACACGGGTATTGCTTTTCTTTAACGTTTGCTGTTAATAAACCAAACCGACGTCTAAAATCACCCGCAAAATAAAAAATTTTAGTGAAAATTATTTGGCTCGAAAAAAATTAAATTCAGCGTCAATTGTACAAAATCCAATGACACATGTTCCGCACCAAGCCCCAAGAAAGTTTTTATCCCCTCATATGTCATCGGTTTTTGCTAAATAACTGACGATTAAATATACTTTGTGAGGTAAAAATTCATCGACATATTTATCGTTGATTTTAGAAGAATAATCGATGCCCATAGTTAACATATGAGCACCGCACGACCCAGACTCTTCGCCTTCACTGTTTAGTTCCCGATCTTCTCCCCCATAGCTAGGTCTGGTGATTTTTTTGTCGCCTCCCTTCTTTACTCACCACCTCCGCGCTTCGCCATGACGAGCTTGAAGTTGCTCGCCGCCTCTGCGCGTCACCCGTACGAGATTGAAGCTACTCACGTTGAGTTGCTGCTGCTGTACCCAGTCACCGGATGCAACTAGCTACCTGCTCCCATCACCTCTACCACATGCTCCAGGTGGAACGAGGAGCCTTCTTCTAGCCACCTTCATCGCCTGCACCTCCAATGCCGGCAACCTTCACCTCCATCCCGGCCGGCCACCTCCACCTCCAGGCGTCGCAACCACAGCCTGTAGTTCGATCCACTGGTGCGGTGAGTGGTTTAATCGGTACTAGATTTGAAATTAGGGTTAATAATGCCACTATTGTTTAGTTGATTAATATTGAATTAGGGTTTAATAATGAATTAATAAACACAAAATGGAAGAATGAATTCAATTAATTGATTAGGATGATGATGAAGATGAGGTTGATGATGAGGGATGATGATGGCAAGGATGATGAGGTATGATGATGAGGATGAGGATCATGATCATGTATGTGTTGTGCCCTAAGTATGTTGTCATGCAAACCACAAACACAACCACACATCGTCGTATATTGGAGAGCCCAAGGTTCTACCCTTACTTCAAGGTAGTAATAGTCATCCCCTACAATTTTCAATATTTTTCAATTTGTTTGTATGTTAAAACCTGATTCTAGTATTGTAGAATGCCATCAGGGCTATTGACGAGACACACATTCCAGTCTTGGTGACACATGACAAGAAAAATCCTTACTGAGATAGAAAAGGGAATGTCTCCCAGAATGTCATGGTTGTTGTAGACTTCTCAATGGAGTTTACATATGTACTGACTGGGTGGGAGGGCTCGGTCACTGACCAAAGGGTCCTACAAGCAGCAACGACCATAGGCGGTTTTAAAGTACCGGTAGGAAAGTATTACCTAGTTGATGCAGGATACACGAACACTCATCAATTTCTTGCACCTTATCGCAACACAGCTTACCATATATCTGAGTACCAAGAAAATAGACATTCCTACAACAACAAGAAGGAGATGTTCAACCATCACCACTCTCAATTACGTAATGTCATAGAAAGAGCATTCAGAGTGCTTAAGAGGTAGTTTGTCTACCTTAAAGGGGGTGACATATCCTATTCATTCACAATGTCACCTCGTAATGGCTTGATGTACCCTCCACAAATTTTTATTTCACCAGAATGATGGTGACACTATGATGGAGGAAATACCAAATAATGATTCAACATCTTCCATCCCACCCAATGGTGTCGACCTGAGTTCGCTACAACAAATAAATCTGGCTGATGCAAGGGAGGGTGATGAACTACGTGAAACAATTTCCAATTTTATTTGGGATACTCATTGAGCTGAGTTTGTAGTTATCATCATTTATGTAGCATTTGAGAACTCATCTAGGAGTTCACATGTGCTCTGTCCCTCTTTGTTTAATACAATGTTAGCATTCTGATCTATGACTTCACATGTGTTCTCAAATTCTGTAATACATGCAAATTTTTATATGCCTCATAATAAAAAATATCACATTTTCTTTCATTAGGCTGTCTGTCTTAAAATGGAGAATGGAATGTCATCGTGTCCATGTGGGCTCCAGTGCACAGTACGAGTGTATATGGAGAGAACAGATGTGGCAAATGGATAGTTTGAAGACAACAACCCCCACAGGTCGTATTTAAATGTGGTAGGGGTGTTGTTACAAACAGATGCCACATGATGTTGCCCACACAACGAGTACAACCTACACTTGCCACGCTAACTGTAGTTAGGGAATGCGTTGGTAAAACAACTTGCATATGCACACAATGAACGCAAGACATGGTCTAAACAATGCAACTTTGTATGTTCTACTAGAGAAGACATCAATCGGCTAATATCAAAAATTGAAATTTTGTGGGAGAGGTGCCTATATCTACGTGAATGACTACACCTACCGAGTGATAATGACTCTTCAACGGAGGAAGAGGAATACAATACATCATAGATGTAACATATTTTGATTTATCCAACTAAGGCTTCACTACTTGTTACTACATTCAACTGCTTCTATCAAAATACTATCAAAACTAAGTTTTGTAGAGATATATGTTTTGAAGCTGAGTTTATGTTACTAATAATTAATCCTATTTTAGATGTCGATGAATCTATCTGAAGTTCTTAGGTGTGATTGTAGTCTGGTTGCAGCATTGCGGGTAAAGACAGAGGATGCGGGGTTATATGATTTTGGCATTCTGAGTGAAAGGCCATGAGAAATGTATTATAAATGTCCTTCTATTCAGGTGCTCTAGTAAAACAACAAATAATCAATTGCACTTGCTAAGTACATCGCATATTCATTGTTATTAACTCAAATTTGGGAAACATTTTAGGGAAAAGACCGATGCAAATATTTTTCATTGGGCAATCGATCTCCCCCAACAACTGATTTGTTTAAGGCTGATATTACGTTACTAACTTGCGAGTGTAAGTCAATGTGGGGCCAGGCGATGAACATGAAGGACTTTGTTGAAATCTGTAGGGACCCATCACGCTAAACGATATTACTCAAAACATAAAACATAATCAATCACTACTTAATCACATACTAAAAAATATGGATAAATTAAAATAGATTTCAACATCAACACCCGCTCAGAAACGTTTGAAGGATCCCGACATCTTTCTTGTATCCATGCTATGCCACACAAACAAGCATTAATATGCTAATAAAACTTCGATTCATTTGAAACATTATATACAAACTTTATCTCTCCCGGACCTGAGAGTACAGGGACGACTCTAGAACAAACTAGACATCTGATCAACTTTATCAAATATTCATGATTGTAGTTCCTATTTACTTCCATGGTTCTGTTATCGTCATTGCCGATTACCTAAAAAAATTGTGGCGAACCACAAGGGTGAGACCCATGTCCCAGCAAGAGATATAACCTCCAACAACGTTTATTGATTACAACATTTTTAAGTAATCAAGCAGTTAAGCAGTTTAATCAGATATAACAAATAAGATCAACAATATTGCTGATTAACAAAATATATAAAGGAGCAGATAACAATTATCATCATCAAGATGACCATCATCATTTTCCTTATTAACCGTATAAGAGATTCAATAGCATATGCATAAATAGCATAAGAAAGTCTAGTAGCATGTTATCTCTATTAACATGAATAAGTCTAGCATCATAAGCATATCGAACAACATTAGCATGTCTAGCAATTTGAACAGATCAATATCATAAGCAAAGCTATCAACATAAGCATGAGTATTTGCATAAGCATGATTAGAAGTATAGATATCAACATAAGCATGACTATTGTATGTACACATTTATAGTCTTATGCATATCCACAACATAAGTATAATTACTATCTCTTAATTGCACTAAGCATCATCTTTATGTAAAGAGAACAAACAAGGGTTATCATCCAATGTGAAGTGTCATGTATAACCCTAAATATATATGCTATACGGCTGTATTACATCTTTTAATATGCACTGGGGAATTAGAATCGTACCATTCAAAGTCCAACCGACCCCTGTGAAGGGCTATTCGGTTCCGTACAAGATCTAGGAGTGCCGGTATCCTAAGATCTCTTCCCCTCAGTCAATATGAGTAAAAAGGCAGTGACATATCAGTCAAAGCTGCCACCACAGTGACATATAGTCAAGTTGAAAACCACTAGTCCGACCTTGGTACAGGTCACGACACTAGAAACCAGGGTATTCAAACCCAATCACTGAGGTACAACCGCAGTTGTCCTCTAATCACATCATGTTATAATCACCGAGACACGACCGCAGCCGTTCTCAATCACATCAGATGTATGAGGCATGACCATAGCCAACCTCCACAATCTTCATTGTGGATGACAAGGATATATCCTCAACCTGTCACCCCCGCATACTCAACAGTATGCGCTCTGAGTTTCCCTCAGGAATACTCCTTTCACCATCCAACAAGTTCTGACACAGAAAATGGTTCTACGGCACAGAGCACTACATGATTAGAGTTGCACTTGATTAGTTATGCAAGTGCAACTCTAATCATTATCTTTGCAATATCTTTGCACTCAACTATGCCCAAATGTCATTAAGACCATCATATTATTCCCTGCAAGATCATCATTATCTTTGCATGCCTTATAACAAGGCTCAACAACATCAATTATATATAACACACCAGATCAGCACAATATTGCATCTATGAGCTAGGTGGTATTCATAAACAATCATAGCAGGGTTATATTAACATTAAGAGCATTCCTTTATTACATCAACATGCAAGGAATCTAGATATGATTAACACTCATCATATTCATAATGCACATGTTTAGCATATGAAAGTATCAACCATGTGTCTATGATAACTACCAATTAACACATTAAGGTTATGATCATGTTAAGGAGGTTATCCCACCCTCATTCCATCATATAAGAATGTTAAACATGAATACTCATCTTTATCTAATTGCATTAGAGTTAGGTTCAACATGATAAATTATATCAATGTTACTAATCAGCACTCATACACAAACCCTAACTCACGGCATTCCCATTGGATCATGAATGCATAAGGTGAAGCATCACCATCACATTCCATACTATTATCAAATATGAACCCACACATAAATCAAGGTGCAACCATCAGGTTATAGCATACTAGGTTTTCAACAATGATAGAGTACTCCATGTTTGTATTAGTAATTCAAGGACTATTCATACCCAATTACCATCATTTAGTTATATTAAATATAGGTATAACAAGCTATACCTCATTAGGATTACATGTCAACACAATATGGTTATCATCCCTTCTATTCATATGCGTGAATAGGTAAGACTAACTTATTAAGGGTAACCCTCCATTTGTTCCATTATCATTCAACCCATATCACCATTCCACAATATCACCCATAACCATTGGATGTTTAAAAGGTAAGTCTATTGGTTGTTTACATAAGTAAACACCTTGGATAAACCACCTATGAAGTCCTTGATTTGTTCTCTAAAAAGAGTCACCATCTAACCCTAGACATCCTTTGATTAACAACACAAAAAGTTCCATTGAGAGTAGGCTAAAACCCACAATCAATTGTTCATTTAGAACAAGTCATCCATTGCCAACAAGTAAAATCCTTAAGTTGATCATATAAAGGAAATCATCTAAATCCCATTATTAGGACCAACATATTACATTATCCATAATTCCACTTTATTGGAGGAATAAACATTATATCTTGACCATTGGGTCAAGTTCATATATTAAAACCATCAATTATAGTATATGTTCGACCATTGCATCAAGACCTAAGAAACCATTGGTCTAAGGATTAATTGATGCTAAAACTATATGATTAACTCACCATAAATTGTAGAGACCTGATCCACCATAATTAGTGATAATTAAATCACTATAGGTTGTTAGATCAACACTATATTCCTTAATTAGCATCAAATATCAAGCTAATGTCAACATTGATTGATAACATCAGTAGGGTATTTAATGGTTGATCATTAAACTTCTAATTGGTCCAAAACCTGACCTAAGGGGGTGAACATAGGTTGTCAAAACAACCTAATCCAAGTCATATTATACCTTAGTGCTAACACACACATGATCACATGTTCATATATAACTGAAATTAGAACATGGAACATTATAAAAATCGAAATCTAAGTCAAGCATAGCTTTTTAGTGCATGAATCATCATTTTCAAGCAAGAACATGATTTGGAAAGTTTATGGTAAGCAATAAACATGGAGCAAGTTATAAAACTTGCCTCTAATGTGAAGATGAAACCCCACACAGAAGAAATCTTGAGCAGGTAGGGTAGAAAATCCAAGAGTAAGCCATGAATTCGTCCATCTAGCACCTTTCTTCATCATTTCCTTGAAATCGTGCATCTGATAAATTTCTAAAAGTTGTACTGCCCAAGTTTACACCCAAACCATCAGGTTATTGGTCGTGTGCTAATGGTTTCAACATTCAACCTGAGCAATTTAGGTTTCGATTAACCATACAAATTCACTGGTCCAATCCACACTGATCGGATGCTAAACTTGATCATATAAAGGCGTAAAGAAGCGATTTATTAAATAAAAAGTCGGTCGACGCCAAATACTTTCCAATGCCTGATAACTACTGTTATTAGCAAAAAATGCACAATTAACCAAAAATTTCCAAACGCCAGAGTTAAATCATGATACGTGAGTGAAACCCTACTCATAGTGTTTCGGGATGTCCGGATTCGTCCGGAAATGCGTCCAGAGTCCCGGTTTCGGCGTTTGTTGGATTGTCTTCTATCTTTGGATTTGTCCTGCAATAAACCTACTACATCCAGTAGGTGCTCACTCATGACAGGTTGAAGAAGATGAGTTCGATTGAGTACTGTTCATGACTAAAAGACTGTGAATTTGAGCAGAGAAATGTGGCGGCCAAAATCTACTGGATTCCACAGAAAAGAATCTGCTTCTAGGTGCCGCTGGGTCGTCTTCCTCCTTGGAACTTCCCTGGAACAACCCTGATTCATGCATAGGTTGGAAAGGGGCTCAATTGGATGCCTATTTGTTACTGTTAGTTGCGAATTCCTGCTCCCTCCTCTTGGCCGAGGTCAAAGGCGGCTTGGTGATGCAACTTGCGCCAAGTGAGTCCCCCCTAGGCGCTGCTCCATGCAGCTTTTGCTGCAGGCCGTCTGTCCTACTTGGGAGCGCTGCCCATCTGATCGTGGTTGCGGATTAGGGCAAGGAAGAAGAGGGGATGATGGTGGAGGAGTAGTCACTGCTGAGTCGAAGCTAGGGCGCCCCAAAATCGCCCACTCTCTCTCAACTAGGTCAGCCTATCGGGTTAGCAACTGAGGGCCGCTATGCTTGCATTCTACCTAGTTTGATCGCCTAACAGAGATAAGGAAAGGATAGCCGACCCACTGAAGAAGTAGAAAAAAAAAGATCAATTATTGGAAAAATTGCAGCCAAGACCCAGAATCTTAAAATTATCATAACTTTTGCCTCAGAGGTCCGATTGATGTGATTCCTTTTGCAAAACTTCAAGCACGGAATTCATTACAACCTCAAAGTGATAAAACATGATAATTCTCTTGTATCAGCTAATCAAAATACTAATCGCTTCTTGGGCACTTATTTAACTTAATCAACTTAATGATGCACTAAGCATTAAATTATGGTAATTAAGCTTGTTCAACTAATTAAGCAAGTTTAGGGGCCTTACAAAATCCATCACGACTCCGAACATGTTTACACCTCCAAATAGTACGAGTATGAAGTTTTAAAAACCTTCATTCAAAAGTTGGAGGAGAGTTGTACTCTTCTTTTGGATACTCCTTCACCTCCGATGACTCTATAACATTGTTGTTACACTTACATCTCAAGTTTCATAGTTTTTTTGTAATTTTGTTGGATGCTTATGGATATATCAGATTTTATGTCCTATGTTATTTGCACATGAAATTGTAATATTAGAATTTTATCCAACATTGTGTAATGAGTCTTATACTATTTCAACATCTTACATACCAAATTTGTTCTATGGATGGTCGTCTAATATGGGATGTGGAGCACGATCAAATCCTACGTGATGCGATGAGAAACCATTATGACCTAGGGAGATGTGTCAACAGATCATATACCAGAGAGGCTTGGAGGGAGGCATTTCTTGAATTTCATAACATAACAAGCCTACTTAGCATTGATTTGAACAAGCTGAAAACCCATTGGAAGAACTTAAGGAAACAATTTATCAGAAAAAATTGATCCCTTTTGTATGATTGGATGTCAGGAATGCATTAGCCCTGGAAAACATGACAAATGTTGCAAACATCAACAAGCTGTTGCAGGAGAAGGTGTTATAGGAGAAGGTGTTGCAAGCAATGAATGAAAACCATCACCAACAATGTCCATGTTTACATTTAAATTAATGCCCTTTGTTATTGTTGTAATCAGACTCCTGATCTTGCTTGCTACTGCATGTATGCTCTTACTTCATCACAATGTTGTTTATTTATGGCTTCACTACATAGGAGGCCCTTTCTTATATGCACATTAAAATATCTATATTCCAATTATCATAGTAGCTTCACATACAAAAATAAAGCCTTACTATTGCAATATATTACATATAGAAATTTGTAATATGGTTGCACAACAAACAATGGCGTATGTTATATGGTGTACAAAGCTTGATATGGGTCTCAGAGGTTTTATGAGAACTCAATATGGCATGGGAAGATGTGCGAATGGAGTATATACTACTCAGGCTTGGAGGGAGGTGTGGTGTGACTTTCAAAACATAACAGGGGGGCCTTACATTTCTTTGAGTGAGGTGCAAATGCGCTGGCATCACCTTAGGAGAGAGTTCATAATAGATAATCTTTTCATTTTGGGAGATTTATTGCATCCCCCACCATTGGCTGTGCAACACGTCATTCAACGCAACTTTGTGACTACTCGTCGCACCTATCCACCAGGGGTTGCTGAATACCTTACCAATGACGAAAACAACAACACCCCTACACCCTTAGGCGGTGAAGCAAACAAATGAAATTGTAACATAGTTTCTCTATTTTGTATTTGTTTATGATTGCTTGGAAGCATTTTGTTGTAAAACTTATGGCCATCATTACATTGTTTTTACCATCCATTTGATCAAAGTTGTACTTACTTATTCTGTTTAGAAGACTTCCATCACGTTCAAACTTATACTTATCTAAGTTTGGTTTCCAACTTTAACTTTTAGAAACTATTCCCATAGTTAGTATGCTATTTTGATTATTTGCTCTTGCTCATACTTATATTTATTTCAATAATTTAGATGTCGACCTCGCGTTCAAAGTTAAGACCAAAGTTAGAAAAGATGTTGATGTCCCTATCAAAGTTACAAAAATATATCGAAGAATATGTTGTCTGCAAGAACAAATGTTGCGAGCATGCACATCACGGGGCAAAATCTGAGAGCAAGGATGAAGGGAAGGATGGGGTCAATAACACTGTTCTTCATCTGCCATTGTTGTTTGATTGGCCAAAAGACGACATCAAACAACAACCTCAGCCGCTGCAGGATGACTATCCCGTGGCATGGGACGAATACGATGAGGCCCTAAAGTGGGCCAAATGGGAAGGTCCTATGTGGGAGCAAGAACAATCATCCTCCACACCAAAGACTGGCCAGCACAGTGGCTGGTTACCATCTTAGCATGTGTGTATGGGTGTGTAACTGTAGGCCCAGGAAATGTCGTTCCTTTTTTATCCGCTATTCGTTAGTTCATCACGCAGTTGCCCGGGACCAAACTATCTTCTTATCAGCTTTTTTTTGCCATTGTTTAAGTTCTAATGAAAACGTTATCATCTATACTATGTCATATCTTTTATTATGGAACAATTATGACAATTTTAATAAAATTATCATTCAAATGATGTTTGGTCTACTTTATGAACAATTATGTGTTACTATCATAATGGCATTTTCTTTCACAAACTGTTCTTCTACTTGTGCGTGAGTAATATTTCATTATGTCAATTACAATTATCTTGTCATTTATCAATTACTAGAGAAAATATGCACAATTGTATACATACATACATAATTAACATGCCATGCAAGCCAATTGTAAAGTTATATATCATTAACATAAACATATAAAATGAGCAAACTCATCTAATATTCATTTCAATAAACAACACACAACATCAACCACATTATCTATGCAATTATTATTTTTTTAGTAAATTTTATACTTGTATTGTACTGGCATCACAGCTTCACATATTTTTATATTGTTAAAATAGTTCTGTAAGAACAGGACAGAACAAGCATATCCTGACTAGGTTGCCAAACAAAATCAGACTGAATCTAGATGGGTAGCCAAACAGAATCAGACTGAAACTAGACTCAAACTAGACCAGCTAACTAGAATCAGATTGGGTTTCTAAATAGAATCAGACTAGAACCAGACTACACCAATCCAGATCTATTGACTAACTCTGCCCAGTCCAATCTAGACTATTAAATCCCAGTCCCGAACCAAATAGGGGCTAGGTTACATTGCTCGAAGGGTAATATACATAAATCCAATGATGGATAGTGGATACACCTGAGACAGTCGACCAAATATGGGTTAGAATATGAAAGAAAATGCATGTTCTTATGAGCAAATAATTGATGGTTGATTATATGTACTTGTGATATTGGATGAACCCACGTACCAGTATAAAAATACGCTGACCGCATGTTGTTTGTTGGTGTTTTCGTTACATGTTAAATTTGTTAATTATGAAGATGTCAACATGTGATAAAACCATATGGAAATTACTTGAAAGCATTAAAGATAAGTTAAAGAAGGATTACATAGCTAGTTACTTCTTCCCAACATGTATTATTTTCACGAGGAATATCATTGTATAGTTTGTTAACAATATTTGAAATTTAATTCAAAGTTTTTGTTGTTATTTATTATTTGCTAAGTCTGGATCCTTGGGGATATAGGTAATGGCTCTCAACTTGAAGGTCTTTCTTAATTGCGGGACACGGAAAGTGAGGTCGTTACAATATAGAACTACCATTATGCTGTCTTTTTATATTTTTATTTTTTTTAATCTCAGTTGATTAAGGGACTAACCCATAATAGAGATTCATAGATCTTAGTTGTATAGAAAATCATATAGGTTTACGTATGTAACATTATGATGTCTTTTTTTATTTTTTATTTTTTAATCTTAGTTGATTAAGGGACTAACCCATAACAGAGATTGATAGATTTTATTATTTTTTATTTGTATAGAAAAGCATATAGTTTTACGTATGACACATATGAATGTATGTATGTAGGGTAAAGTTGCTAGCTAGGATAACGTGGTTGCCAAATTTTGATGATCCCTAATGAAGGAACTCTAGTTTAAACTAGACAAACAAGCATTTCTAGAATACCACTATGATGATCCCCTCCCCCTATTATCCCCCATTAAAGAGGGACCAAGAGGACAAAGATCATTATTCAAATTTCCAAGATCTAGATTTACAAAATAACTAACACTAACTAATAATTTCTAAACAAAAAATTGTTCAATAACAAATGTAAGATACATGCTCCTCTAAGGAGTTACATTACTTCCAAATTTGAAAAGCTACATGAGTAGTAACATTGTTACTAGCTTATCGATCTAATACTCCTAATACCTTTAGATTATGGATCTTCACTTCCATTTGGATCTTCATATTTTCAATCGTTAAGTGAGTTAGCTAAATTCAAACACTGAAAAACAAATATGTGTTCAGTATATTTCTATATTGTGTAGGTGGATGCAAACAATATGTGTTCATATATGATTAACAATACACATTGTGTATGAGTCAAGTACTTGCACGCTCACTCTTGCATATTCAGTTTACTTTTCTAACTCGTGTTTATCATCTCAAGGACACCTTAAGTGTATTCATTCCACTATTGATCATTGAACTTACATGAATTATACTAGGTGGGTTCAATATTGGGTTTAAAATAACATTGCATGTCTTATGTTATATACATATGGGATTATAGTTGAACTACAATTGAAATAAACATGAAAGAATATGATAAAACCTTTGGAAAATATTTGGAAATCATTGACACTTGATATGAATGATTATTCATAAAACAATAATGTACCTTTTCATGAAGAAACCACCAATAATAATACAAGCAATCATAGTGCAGATAGCAATCAATCAATATGAAATAATGTATAACACTAAGACATCACCATTGTATCACATGTTTCAAATTATGGTCTAGTCTAGATCCTAGAGGTCTTGGTTTAGGGTGATATTAGGGTTAGGTTTCCAAATCCTAAGTTTCTCATGTTAATTGTTTAATGATTTCAAAACCCTGGATGTAACTCTAAACTTGTAAAGATCATGAGATTTCATTATCATTCAATAATATCAAATTCTATCACAAAGTACTGATATTCAATAAGTCCAACATCCTATTTATCAAGACTAGGATTGAAATAAAGTCATTACCTGATATGAATCCATCAGACATACTTTTTGAATTACAAGAATATTTACACCTTCAAACAATATGACTTGATTTCAACATGATTTTTTATTGTTGTATATAACTTCACCATAATCATAGCTAAGGTATTTTTGTAGAATTATTGAAATTATAACTTATATGGGATAATGAGAGCACTCCAAGTCAGCATTTAATACTATTTCTAAATAACATGGGATAATGCTTTAAGGGAGGCTAAAACGACACTATCTTCCTTGTATAGTGAATCAAATATTCATGCACTCTAGGGAAAATCAGCATAAGAACCCCAAAAACTGTTCCTACCTTGACGAGCTATCCTAGAGTGACAAATCAATAGTTGACTTCCACCCCCCAGCTATAGGAAATCCATGTGAAGACCCATCTTCCATTGCAAGGCACTGTTGGACTCAGTCAACCTCTTGGTATAGGTTGAGGTAGCTTGTATGAAAAGAACCAAATTTGAGAGGTAGTTGTTTAATTATGGATCCTACATGGTTATCTAGGTGATGTGGGCGTTACTTGGACACCTCAAAGGTATTGGTTGAGCATTGTGGATCCTTTAGTAAGCTCATGAGCTTCTCAATGAGACATGGGATATTCATATTCTCTTGGACAATGATCACCTTACTGGAAAAGAGATGAAGTGGTTGGTGAGCTAAGGGATCCTTATCCCTCACAAAAAAAGTTGAGGTCGCTCCTCCTGGCTTCCCTAGATGTTGTTAGCACATGGAATTTCCTAGAGGTCGAGCAAGCCATGACCTCTTCCCTCTAGGTGGCGACCAGGAGGACTTTTTTAGGTGATGGTTACTTCATTACTAAAGGGGGAAATTGAGACTTGAGAGGTTCATATGTGGTGTCTCAGAGATAGACATGAACTTTTTCAGGCACTTGGATTGTGGAGAGTGGAAGATGTAATAAGTCCTAGAAGTTTGGGTAACTGGGATTCTAGGGATTGTCTAAAACCTATGAGACATTGGTGACTTCAGGATTGCTTGGGATCATATCAAAATCCTAAAGGTGGTGATGTGAATAGTGGGGTAAAGCCTAGTCTAGGGAGGGAGAGAGAGCTTAGGGGTGGAAGGGAATGTAGTTCCATGTGGGAGGAATGAAAGACTGGGTGACAGAGGTGATCTCCCTACTCCCAGTTCTACATGGGTTCGTGAGTTCCAGTCCGACTGGACTTTGTCCACTCAAGAATATTTAAATTCTTTTCAAACTTGACCTATTACTTCATAGAATTAATTCTATAGATCGCGACATAGCTCTATTTATTCTCAAATTTTGGGATAAATCTTGATTAGCTATTATCTACCAATGGACAAAAGATCAATCCTTAAGTAATATGCTAGTTAGTTAAAATTTGGTTTCCAGATAAAATGTAGATAATTTTTTAATTAATTACTTAGGCCAAAGGCAACATAGAATCTTCTAGATTTTTTTCAAGGATCCCAAAATTCTTTTATCAACAAACAAAAATTATCATTGCTAGTTAATATGAGCACTAAATATTGAACTTTAAATTGTACCTTGAGGACATATTTCCAAACTCAAAAGTAGGAATAGTTGGGTCTAAATTGGATCCTAGGGCCCATAGCTTGAATCTAGATCCTCTAGTGAATCCACAAGTTGTACTATATATTTAATTACATAAATAAGGTTTTGATTTACCATAAGTAGTCCATTGAAGTCTTATTTTAATATATTTGTAAATTAAACTCAATATTACCTTATTTCCTTCAATCATATACTCAATTAAATGTATGAACTCAAAATCATTAATCAAAGTCATACCAATTTATTCATTATTTCAAGTTTAAAATAAATATAATGCCTTCAGAATTTGAGGTTGTCACAACAACCCTCTCGGATATTCAACCTCCTCCACAAACTATGGGAGAGGGGATCTTTTTCTCTGAATCTCATATAGGGCAAACATAAAAATGTTTGTGTTTGAAAAGTAACTATAATGTACCAAATTATAATTGTCGTACCTAAAAAAATAGCTACTCAGTAAAAACAATAACTATTTAACCAAAAAAATAACAACGTCAAATTTACAATAAATCTGTAACTTTTTATAGTTCAAATGTTGATCAGCGTGGTTACTTTTTGGAACATATAGTCAAGTGAAAACAATTATTTTCGTACTTAATAGTTACTTTTTCGAGACAACATGTATTTTACACCTCGATCTTTGTCTTTACTCCTTTTGCAGTCAACATCACTCAAAAATGGCGTGGAGAACTCACTCACGATCTTCTAATGAATGGGTCTTGATCACAATGACCAGGTGGTAGGTGTGAGCAGATTGGTGGAACCTAAGCAACATATAATGGTTAACTGCCGTAGCTACCCCGCTCAAGCGAAGTATGGGCCGTGATAATTACGTGTCAACAGCTTCTCGTCCTTTCGTCTCGGCTACCTTCGAGGATCGACATTAAGGCTTTTCCTGTTTCTCAACACCTTCCATACCAGCCCACCACCATAGGTCCACAAACATTCACATTCCAGAATGGGCACCGCCGCACCAGGCGTTCATATTAATTCCTAAAGCGTACGTGTACATCCTGAGCTCTTCTGCGGGTACCAGCGGATTCCGTTGACCCCCATACCCTCGCAGGTATGGGAGACTTCGCTTTAGTTCTATTCATATTTAATGATTCGTATCTCTTAATTTCCCGTTTGTTGTGTCCAAGAATAATAAATGAGGTTAGACTGGATTTCGACCTTTGTCGGAACTATTGGAAAAACTAAGCTACGTGACACAATTTTGGGACTCAAAAAATTAACATGTTTCGATCTTTTCACGAAGACAGGCACATAACAAAAAAGGATCTTAGGGAAAAAATAAAACAACATACTTTGAACAAAAAAAATCGTGTATAACATCTTTGTCAAAATGATTCCCAATATAGACCACTTTTGAGTGAAAAGGCTATTTAAATTGACAATTTTCTGCTAAAACTAGCAAAAACTCCATTCAAATTGAAGATTTTATTGAGAAATGAAAAAAAAAACAAAAACAAGGTAAAAAAGTTAAGTGAACTGGCGCTTTCACTATTGTGTAGGTGAAAATGCCAATTCACTTGGCATTTTTGCCTTATTTTTCATTTCTGGTTGAAATCTCCAATTTGAATGATATTTTCAGCATTTTGACGGAAAAATACCAATTTAAGTGTCGTTTTTACTTTGAAATGAGCTACATTGAAATTATTTTGACGGAAATGCTATATTCGTATTTTTTTCTCAAAATGTGATATTTTGATTTTTTTTAAAATCTTATTCTTTTATCTCTTTTTTGTATGAAAGGACACAAATTGTATCCCATTTTTAATTTTAAACGGAGACGCTTTTCATATAAGATGCTTCCTAAATAAATATGGTAGGAGACCAATCAGGATTCGTTTTAGAAATTCTAAAAATCAATCTCTACTACTTTTTAGGTACGTGTAGATGGAAATTGTTCCTCTGCCGCGAGACATTGCAGCTACTCGTAGTGTCCAATAGGTTTCCTGTGCTGTGTTAGTTGGATCGGATATGTACTAGACACCAAAAGCGCATTGATATGCACCGCTGAGGTAGAAGGATGCTCAGAAGGTGTACTGTTATCACTTATCAGAGAGCCCTTTGAGCTTGAATGTATTGTCTGTCAATTCTCTATCAGCGGTGTGTTATCGATCGTTCAGTGGTTATGATATCCAGGATGTTGGGAACGTGTAGTGTTGAAACTTACTTCATCTTTGAGTTTGAACTTATCGGGGAGCAGTTGTCGTGGGTTTCAATGTGCTTCGGTCTGAGTAGTGATGGCAGCAAGCATGAGAGCAGGAGAGCAGATGAGTGGACAGCTTTGAGTTTGATTTGTCTCTATCAATTCGATGTAAACTAAACAGCTTGGTCACACATCCAAGGTATTCGGACTGCAGTCAACCAACTATTCAGTCTCATCTGGTCTGTTCTTGAACCGACTTTGACTTTCAATCAATTCAGCGATCTACTATCTTTTTAAACCGGTCCTTAATCAGGTCCAGTTCAAAATCGGTTTGGGTCGATTGGATCGAAAAATACAAATTTTATATAATATTAATTAAATCTAATATATATGACTATATTACTAATGGTTCTAGAATTTGCTAAATTATACATATAATTATATACTAATGGTTGCGGAGACGTGGACTATATTACTAATGGTTGCTAAATTATACATTTAAGTTATATACTAATGGTTGCGGAGACGTGTTGCTAAATTATACATATAAGTTATATACTAATGGTTGCGGAGACGTGGACTATATTACTAATAGTTCTAGAATTTGCTAAATTATACATATAAGTGTTGTGATCTTTATATGAATAAGTGCTGATAGCATTGTCGTTTACAATTAACTATCATATCTAGTAGTTAGTAAACAAATTTTAATATTATATTACATTATGGTGACAAAATTTGAAAAGATATTGAATGTTTTTTTTTGGTCGGTCTAAAATGTGTATTGCTATATATTACCAAAAACTTTGGGCACATGGTACCCCATTACATCACAAAAGATAGCAAAATAAATCCTAGCAAAGAAACCAGTACCCCACGCAGGGGGAAACACTGGATCCTCAAGATAAACCAGGAAAAGAAGGAGACCTAAAAAACTCCAAGCAACTAGTTCCAGACTTTCCTACCAGAAGAAGAACTATCTCGAATTGCCATACATACAAAAAGCACACCCACAAATGGTAAGACAGTTCAACATAGTTCATACAACTGTTATTCGATCCAGAATCAATTGTTGAAGTTGCATATCTGCTCTAGTCTCTAGAAACCATGATCCGTGTTAGGATAACACCTGACAAAGGATCGCTATGCATCACGCATCTTTAGGAAGCAGCCTGAACCATAGATACAGCAGAAACTGGGCATTCTTGCATAGAAGAGCAATCAAGAAGGGAAGATTAAGATCAGCCTTTGCCGCTTAGCACATCATCACTAACAATCAAAGCACCCACAAGGTGTGGTGACATGCCAAGTTTAGGGAATCCTTCAAGCTTCAATCCTCGAAAGCAACAGCCTATGTTGTCCTGCAAGGGTCCTAGACTTCATGCCACACCGGAAACACAACTTACAAACACTGCTGGATGCAAGCAGCATTCCGTCGAACATCTTAAGGGTGTTCCATGGATTTTCCCCATGGAGGGAACCTGTAACCTAGCAACGGACAGGAGCGAAGCCCGACCGCACTGATCTTCACTATGTCGAGGAGCACGAACCCCACAGGAAGCGCGCCGCCGGCGTACAACAGCTTTAGCAGAGCTCCAACCGCCAGGGTAGAGACCGCGCCTGCACAACCTTGACGGACACCACCTTCGCTAGCGGCTGGACGCGTCGCCGATAACCACCCAGCGACCTAATCCACCCGCCGCTGCAGTCCCACCATAACATTGGGCTCCCAATGAAGGGAATCATAGATGACTTGAGGACGGGCCGTCGCTGCTCTGGAACACCCAGGTCTCGCTCAGAGGAGGGGAAGGGGACGTGAAGATGGAGCAGCACACGATTCCCATGCCTGATTGGGAAAGGCTCTCTCTACCCGTCTCTCTTGAACAGACTAGAGTCGCCGAAGACGAACACCAGACCCCTTGCCCAGATCTGGATCTCATGGCGCATTGCATCCCTCCACCAAACCACCACATCTGAGTCGACGTCCAGCCTGCTTCCTTCTCCATCGAAGCGTTGTGAACTTCCCTGCTCAGCCTCGGAAGCTGTTGGGAGCCAGGGGGAGGAAGCCACTGAGGCGGCGCTCCCTCGCCCCAGCGGGAGCCGCCGAGAAGGAGTAGAGAGAAGCGGGAGCAATAAAAGATATTGAATGTTAAAATTGAATTGTTAATAAATTAGTATATTATCCATGTAAGAAATACATTTTTTACGTATGAAATATTATATAATTTAATTTTATAATAATTGCTACTGTTATTTTACAAATTTTTGACATTGGTCTAAAATTTTTTATTACTGTAATTTTATATTAGTGATGTTCCAAATAGTCATATAACAATAAATTGTTATTTTGCTGATTGGTAAGAATTTAATATTGTAATTTCGTTTGTATTACCAAACTCACATAGTTTATCAAACTATTTGTAGTTCTTTTATATTTTATAACATAGTTCTTTATTTTATAATTTATGAGTGTATAAATATCGCTTATCCAGTACGGTCTTGGTCTAGTCCTGTATTGGATCTGTTCTTATTCGGTCTGATTTTTGGTCTATGAACTTTTGATTAACTAATTAGTCTTAGTCAATCTCGTTCAAGTTTAAAACGATGTAAAACCCTATAAGGTATAACTAATGGCTAGTCCTCTTTTTCCTGACCAAAGTAATATTGAATATCAAGCTACTATGAGGCAACAAATCCATTGTCTAATGCAAGCATTAAAAAGAAGACCATCTATGTAGCATATGACATTATTGCACCTGAAAAATATCATTATTGGAGTAAGAATCACACAGTTTGAAGTTACTGCACAACATGTTATTAAAAATTTAGATATATTTCTACCTTCAATGTTTGGCCAAACCTAGTGGAGTGTCCACCTCCCGCACGCACACGATGGTGTTTCTCCTTTCGGTGGGGGGAACAGATATACGTGATCTTGTGTTACCTCATAATTACCATTTGTTGGGGATGTTGTACCGATACAGTTCCGGATGTGACAAAAACTTGTTGCGGAAGCATTACCGACCAGCGTGTAAATCCAAAGAAGAAAAAACCCAGATTTAACGTGGAAATTTCTCCCCAAGACAAGGAGAAAAAAATCACGGGGCAATACTAGTCAACAAGCAATATGTAATTAAGATTACAACTCACACTGCCTGGATTTAATTACTCCTAAATCCAGGTAGCCCTCCCCACACAAGAACATAGATGAGGAAGAGGAGAATCACACCCCATGTGTACATAACCTCCTCCTTTACTTGATCTCCTCATGAGGCTGTTGTCGTTGATGGGGAATGCTTGATGCCGCTGTGACCGCTAACTGGGTCGGACCATTGCCGCTATGGCAACACTGCATTTGTAACCGCCAACTTCTACCTTACTTCAAGAAAAGTCATTGGCCCTCCCTTATCAACCAAGAGAATTGCTCTGTCAGTGCACCCAATGTGTCACCAACTGGCAGCCGTTACTTTGCTTCAAGGCAAAGTCATTGACCCTCTCTTATTCAACCAAGAGAGCTCCTCTAATTGTTCTTATTCTCTGGCACCCTCTACCACAGAAGGCACCAACAAGCAAGTAGAGGATCACACCTCAACCAGTGGATGGTGGGATGATCTCAATGGCCTCCCCAAGGCCTCTATTTATAGGCCTCCATGCATGTGGTTGCAACCAGAAATCCTTGTCCAAATCCTAGACCCACTCCTAGTCCAACTCCATGATGCACATAGGAAACCATCCTCTTTCCATCTTGTATTTGACTCTTATTAAGATTGGTAGAACAAACCAACCCTCTCCCAAGTCCAAATCCCACTAGAACATGGGATGGATTATATTCCTAATCCCAACAATCTCCCCCTCCAGCCCATGAGGGAAATGTGGTCTTCAATGATCATTAGGAGTAGGTTGTGGACCTCATCACTACCTGTGATGGATCCACTCTCCTCGAACTTGTCAGTATCCTGTCATTTTCATCCATCTTCTTGGAGTCCAATCCTGATTTCACTCTGTTCCTAAGTAAATGAGAATAAGTATCCTGGCAGTGTTGCTTCTCTCTCCATGTCTACAACTGGAACTTTGTTGGCTCCCCCTGACTGGTATGCCGAGCCATCCTGGATGAAAAAATTATTTCTGACCTTCTGTACCAAGGTTTAGAAATCCTCTGATGTGATGCCCATCTCCATGTAGATTCTCATTGAAAGATTCATCCTTGTTGTTGTCATCTCTCTTCATCTTGTAGACCCACTTGTACTTAAGTGTTTTTCAAACCTTGGGAAGCGCCACAAGCTCATAGGTATCATTCTTCTACAAAGAAGACATTTCCTCATGCATTGTATGATGTCATTATACTTTATCTCTATGAGTTTGTGCCTCATGATAAGTCTCTGGCTCACCCTGATCAGTAAGCAAGCTATACTGAGATTTCGGATATCTGGATGAAGGATGACGAACTCTGTCATACCTCCTCAACTACTATTCTGAGGACTCTGTCTGATTCTGATCCTACTCCCCCTACCCAGAAGTCTCTGTCTGTGAAGTTGAATCACTCATCTATGCATATGGAACTGGACCACTTGATGTGCTATCACTCTGCTGCTTAGGGTAATTATGCTACTCTTCTTCTTCATTGGAAGACTGCACTTGTGAAGAAGCCGAAGCATCCCCATACTCATCATCTGAAGAACTGTCACCTGATCTTGCAGCCTCTACATCATCAACCACAGGCTCTGTCTCTGTCTGACTCTCATAGAAAGTCACATCTCTGTGTTTGGTCATGATCTTTTTCATTGGATCCCATAACTTGTACCCAAACTGCTGATCTCCATAGCCAAGAAAGATACATGCACTAGTATAGATAACACATTTTGCGTTGGTTAAGTAAGACGTTTGTCGTAAGTTTTGAAGTGACACCCAAGTGGGTGACACTAAAAGTAGACACCTTCAGCGTCAGTTACATAACCGACGACAGAAAGCCATTCCCAATTACGATTTAACCCAAAAGCACCAACAGTCAGACCATAGGTGTCGGTTTATAACAAACAACTGACACAGTTAAGCATTCATTGTCAGTTTTTGGTATTTAACCGATGCTGATGTTTTGTTTTTTTTTCTTATAAGCTCCCAGGCCTGCTATCCGGCTATTCAACAAGATATGCAGAACCTACAGTTTAGTTCTGAACTATAGGTTTATAACATCCCTTTGATTTCAGCCAACAACAGGCCACAAACCTGCAAATATTGACAAGATGTATACAAATTATATATTTTATATGGATCATGTGATTCACACACATGTATAATAAGCATATTTAATTTCAAATATGATTCATCACACACACATGCATGTAGAAACCTACATTTCATTCCTCCATTTCGTATATTTACACACATTTAGAAACCTACAGTTCCATTCATTTCTTTTCACACACACAGAAACATTCATTCATTCCATCTTCACAAACACATGTATATAGATAAGACAATTAAAAAAAATCATTCAGACATCATCTTTCAAAGTTGAACATGTTATCGAAATACTAATTATGATAACAATGTTTAGAAAATAATATGACAGTAGCTAATGAAACAAGGGGGCTTGTTGTACCCCTAAACATGTGCATATATGGGAAAGTAAATTTGTTGCTAGCTTGGACCTACTTTGTTGATGTTGATCTGTCACGCAGCTCTTCATTGTTAGACGAATATGAACTGATGGTGATAGGGAAATGGATGGTACCAACAGTAGGAATAGAAGGGAAATCGAGTGTTCTCTCCTCATCGAATACGTCCAAATATGTGCTATCCCCTGTCGAGTACTCAAATCAGACCAGATGATCGGGTGCTCATTGTTGATGTTGGTTATCCAAACCTTGATGGTATTATGGACAACCGGTCGAAGAAAAAGCTTGTCACTATGGCCCAATAGAATCTTCCCAACCCACTCGCACCAACTGGATGTGGATATAAGATTTCCATCAACATCATACTTAACCTCAATAATAGATGTTTAAGTTCTAAAATTTAGGGTCACTTCACCAACCGTGTAGCATCTTCCGTTTAGATAACCGCAATATTTAGATATAGTGAGTTGTGCTAATGAACAATCATCTAGAATGATGTCCAACTGCTCTTCAATACGGAATAGTAACATTGGGGTAGAGGCTCGAGCCATTAAGCTTACAAAAATGTAAAATGTTGAGAAAAAGTAATATAAATGTAAGTACTAACAACACACAACAACATGGGTTATTTCATATTCATGACAAAGAAATAATTGATGATGATGATGATGATGATAATGTTGATGATGGTGAGGATGAGGATGATGATGAGGATGAGGATGGTGATGTTGATTGATGATGAGGAATCATCATCATCATCATCATAATCCTCCTCATCATACCACATCATCATCATCCTCCTCATCATCCCACATCATCATCCTCACCCTCATCATCCTAAACATCATCGTGATCAATCATCATCCTCATCATCATCCCACATCATCATCATGATAATGATGATGATGATGATTTATGATGACGACGATGATGATGATGATGATGATGATGATGATTGATGACGATGATGATGATGATGCCAATGATGATGAGGATCATGATGATAATGATGATGATGATGATGATGATGATGATGATCCATCGTCGTCATCATCATCATCATCATCCTCAACATCATGGTCATCCATCACCGTCATCATCATCCTCATCATCATTATCATGATGATGTGGGATCATTATCATCATCATCCTCATTGTCATCATCCCACATCATCATGATAATGATGATGAGGATGATGATGACGATGATGTGATGACCATGATGTTGAGGATGATGATGATGATGATAAATCATCATCATCATTATCATCATGATCCTCATCATCATTGTCATCAATCATCATCATCATCATCATCATCATCATCTTCGTCATCAATCATCATCATCATCATCATTATCATGATGATGATGTGGGATGATGACGATGAGGATGATTGATCATGATGATGTTGAGGATGATGAGGATGATGATGATGATGTGGGATGATGATGATGATGTGGTATAATGAGAAGGATGATGATGACAATGATGATGATTCCTCATCATCAATCATCATCATCCATCATCATCATCCTCATCCTCCTCATCATCAGCATTATCATCATCATCATCATCATCATCAATTATTTATCTGTCATGAATATGAAATAACCCATGTTGTTGTGTGTTGTTAGTACTTACATTTATATTGATTTTTCTCAACATTTTACATTGTTGTAGGCATAATGTCTTGAGCCTCTACCCCAATGTTACTATTCCCTATTGAAGAAAAGTTGGACATCATTCTAGACGATCGTTCATTAGAAAAACTCACTATACCTAAATATTGGGGTTATGTAAATGGAAGACGCTACACGGTTGGTTATATGACCCTAAATTTTGGAACTTCAACATATGTTATTGAGGTTAAGTATGATGTTGATGGAAATATTATATCCACATCCAATTGGTGTGAGTGGTTTGGGAAGATGCTTTTGGGCCATAGTGACAAGCTTTTTCTTCGACCGGTTGGCCATAATACCATCAAGGTTTGGAAAACCAATATTGTGACACCCCGCCATCACACAGACAATGAGATGACACACGAAAACGTGCAAAACCACATATTACCGAAAACACGGGTTAATTAAAACTGATTGCGGAAAGCATGCATAAAAGAACTTTTGCATCCAGATCCTGCAGAGAAACATGTTATATAAACATTCACAAGCTTTGTTATAGTTACCCATCTTATCGGAACCAGCTGTACCGTCAGCACCAGAGTTCAACACCTGTTTATACATACATAACGAGCCACGTACGACCATCAGTAGGATATACAAGATTACAACAGCTAGACATCGTGAAACGTCGTCAAACACCTCCGAGGAATTGAGTGTACAGGGATGACTCTAGGACTCTACTACAAAACCACCAAAACAGCAGCATGTCCATATCTTGCCTTCTACTGCTCTTATTGCTACACAGCCGCAACCTCACGACCACCACCACGTCTAGAGCGATCACCTAAAAAGGGTGAAAACCAGCAGGGTGACACACACAGTCCCAGTGAGAAACATAACTCCCCGCCGAAACTATAAAACCACAAAAGATTAAAGCAAATAACAGTAGATAACTGATAAAGTGTATAACAAGAGAAGCATACTGAGCAAGGCTATTATTACCATCAATCTTACCAAGATATCTAGGAGGCATATAACCAAGTATTTCTTTATAGAACATGATTGATAAGATAAACTTTATAAGAACTTATCACAAGATATAAGGATCGTACACACAACTGCATAGTACAACTAGATCAACTATATAAGTAAGGCCTCAATCAATGTTCCGTATTTTTCTCTAAGCAAGATATACTATTCGGCTAGATTATGTTTTATTATGCCCTGAGGAAGTGAGCCTTCCCTGCTCAAATCCAACCATTGGCTGTGAAGCCCAATCCGGTGCCATACAAGGTCTAAGGAGGTCCAGACTCCATGACCTCACCTTCTCGTGGCCAGTACACGAATCATCAAGCAAGATCGCAGTCTTATAATTATAGGGACTCAGCCTCTGGGTCAGCTCCGCAAGCTACCCATATCTCTAGCTCACCTTGACACAGGTGCTAGTATATTCATCCCAGCCATGAACGCATCAGGCTCATCATCACATATCCTGAGCCGTAGGTCTGTTCACCATGCTCCATATATCCTGAGTCTGCAACTACAACTGCACTCAAACCCTCCTATTTTAGGCTAGGGGAACCTCACATATTCAACAATATGCGCTCCAGGTAATCCCACAGGATAAACCTATTCCACCATCACCAAATACTGATGATGATGGATCTATGGCCAGGGCAAACTACATGATATATCCATCTATAATTAATTAGTATATTTTAAGCCAATTGTTGAGGCAACCAAAGTATAACATAGTCTTATAGAATTACATCATTATTGCCATCATCATACTGTCCTGGGACCTCAATCCCTCATGATATCAACCACTGCCTCTCAAGGCATCATCATCATGCAACAACATACTGGGAACGCATCTTTATCTCATCATCAGAGGATAACACCTCAACTAGGCACTCAACATTATATCAGGTCCTCATACCTATCAACTTGTTATCTCATCATCACATGGTGCTACTCAAGCACATACATCTCATAGCTCTTATCAGGCCATGAATCCACATAAAATACATGCATGGTCAGTATACACATCCATAGAGATAACTGAAGTCATCATGGCTTAACATGATTATCATGCTATCAAGTATAAAGCAACATCCATGAGTATATCACACATAAGCTGTAGAAAGCAAAGTATCATCATCAATCATAAGCACATATCATGTTCCATACATGTGATCATAATCATGAGCCACATCATCATGTGAAGCAACATCATATGCTTCTAAGATTCTTCGTTCACAACCTATCATCTTAACCCACTATCATATATACATGATTCAAGGTGATTACATCATATCATTTGTATTATCATTATTAACAGAGAACTATCAACAATATACATTATGGGTTATCAGAACCCTCACCAAAGCTCCTGCAACCTTCACTATAGGTATGGCGAGAAGCAACAACCCTCACCAAAGGGTGTATCGGCTAGGGTTTCCCAACCCTAAGCAAGCTCACCACCATATCGGCCAACCCATCACTTCACCTATCATGCAACTAGAACCCACCAGTTCACATGGTGTCGGGCAAGGTGCATTGTGCATACAACTACAAGGTGGTATCAGGCAGCACATGGGCACCTCTTATCGCCCAAGACCCTATTGACTATTACGGTTAGGGTTTGTAACGGGTAGCAACTTCACTCACTGGTATCGGCCAGCAGCATGGCGCCCAAGCTCTTGTAGTGCCCACCATGCTCATGGCAACAACTAATACCAAGGCACCCCGAGAAGGGCTATCGTCCAACAAGACCAAACACATCATATCAGTCACCACTAAGATACTCACTAAGGTACACCACTCGACCCATATCGGGAATCACCACAACTAAACCATATCGCCCACCACAAGAATAGCCTACTAGGATCCCTATCAGCTAAAGCATAATGGGCACCAAGCCAACCATCTCAACTCCATATTAGATCGGCCAAAGATCAAAACAAGGAAGGGGTATCGGGAAACCTTACTTCAAGATGTATCGTTCAGAGCACAAGATATAAGGTGTGTCGCCCAAGCTCTATCTCAAGCTAAGAGAACCATATTGGGCATGGACACGCTGGATACTCAACTAGCATATCGACCAACACCACTAAGGTTCCCTAAACCACCATCATCTCGGGCACCACAAGACTACTTCATATCACCAAGACCTATCACAATGTGTGTTGTATAGAGCACACATTAAGGTGTATCACCCAAGCTTCAACTCCACAAAGGGTATCAGCCAAGCTCAACTAGGCATATCGATCAAAGGAACAACACCACTTAGGTCAAGAAGGGCATAACATCCGTTTAAGTTAAGCTTCCCATATCAGCCACCACTTAAGGTACCTACTATGATTTCTCTATACCACCATATCGAACACCAAACCAACAATCTCCACTAGGTGTAACGGCCAAGGGTAAAACCCTACACAGGCAACACTACTCTGAGATCAAAATGTGCAAGACACAACCTAACAAGGTCGTCTTCAACCTTGAGCACAAGGGCACCAAACCCTAATTGATCAAGAAGATCAGCTCACCTCTCAACAACCAAGAGACAGGGGTTTTGCACAACCTCTATCACAAATCGGGCAACCACAAGGACCAACCTCAACATAGGTCATCTTCTATCCAAAAGCTCACCTCTCAAATCCATGGTGAGAGGAGGGTGTTTCCCGAGCAACTAGAATATTAGCTCACCTCTCAACTTAAACGAGAGAGGGGTATTTCCCACATCAATAGAGCTCAAACTCACTTCTCAAAAACCAAGGAGAGAAAGGGGTGTTTCCACCAAAGAAAACCCTAAACTATGGTTTGACCAACTAGATCCAAAGGTTTGTAAACCATCAACAACATCAACAACATCATGCTCACTATATCCATAAGATCAACAACATGTACTAGAGCAAGAAACATAACATGGAATGGTCGATCATCAACATGTAGGAAACATGCAACATAAAGAAGGTAGTATAGCTAGGGTTAGAAGTTATGTAACCCGCCTTAAGAAAAATCTTCAAGTTCTAAAGCTCCAAGCTTTAAGCTTGTAACATCCCAAGATTTGAGGCCTCAGATAACATGATCTTAAAAGGACTGATTGGACTACCCATATCACCAAGGTGCACCTCCTTTTCTGAGAGCCCATCACTAAGAACTCCATAGTTAAGCGTGCTTAGCTTGGAGTAGTACTGGGATGGGTGACCTGTCGGAAAGTTGATCCTGGCATGCACGTGAGTGAGGACAAAGCGTGCAGTTAAGGCTAGTGGTGGTATGTGGGGACATGCGTCATTCCTGAAACTCTACTAGATCCTTGGACAGTGGGCCCAAGTGTTACAAATGGTATCAGAGTCATAACCCCTCTAGTAGGTGGGGACCACATGGGCATGGCATGCTAGTCTTGAGCCATGCGGTCCAGGCATGTAGGAAAGGGTTGTCCATGGTTGACGTAGCTACCCTTGCACTGGTATTCCGTGATCGGGAGCTGGGTGTCCATGGGCCATTGTGGGTCTGCACTGAAATGGGGTCAGATTATGAGGCCATATAGTTGAGCCTTGACGATGACGTCAAGAGTATAAGTGGGGGAGATTGTAACATCCCAGGATTTGAGGCCTTAGATAACATGATCTTAAAAGGAATGATTGGACTATCCATATCACCAAGGTGCACCTCCTTTTCTGAGAGCCCAACACTAAGAACTCCATAGTTAAGCGTGCTTATCTTGGAGTAGTACTGGGATGGGTGACCTGTCGGGAAGTTGATCCTGGCATACACGTGAGTGAGGACAAAGCGTGCAGTTAAGGCTAATGGTGGCCTGTGGGGACATGCATCATTCCTGAAACTCTACTAGAGCCTTGGGCAGTGGGCCCGGGCATTACAAAGCTCCTAGCTCCAAGCACACCACTTTTTGGCCACCTCAAGAAAAGGAACAAAGATCATAACCACTATGGCCGAAGGGTAGGCAAGATGGAGAAGAAGATGCTAAGGAGAGAGGGAAGATGCTTACCAAAGAACAAGACCCACCTAGGGTTCGGCCACCAAGCTAGAGGAAGAAGAAGAGATCTCCACCAAGGGGAAAAGATCATCCACCAAGCTCTCCAAGGAAGGTGTGTCGTGCACACAAGGAGGGAAGAGCAACAAAAGAGCTAAAGGGTTCCCAAGGAAGAGAAAGGCAAGGCATATATAGATGAGGGCCAAGGTTAAATCGAGGCAAGGTGTCACCTTACTAAAGGACACTTGTCCACACGTTTTACCACCTTGCAAACCTCATGTGCATGCCATGCCACCACTCAACCAAGGTTCGGCCACATGTCCAAGATAGGGTGACACAACCAAGGCAAGGAGGTCAACAAAGTCAAAGGCTGACACACCACCACCACCTTGGCCGACACACCCATGGGTGATACCCCATGGCCGACACAAGGCATCCTTCCCCGATACAGGGCTCAACCAAGCAAGGCAAGGCCCAAATAAGGGAAAACAAGGCCCAAAAGAGATCAACCAAGCTCAAGGCAACTCAAGGCATGAACTCAAACCTTCCTCTCAACCCTAAAGGAAACAAAGAGAGAGAACGTCATCTCCCAAGGTGGAAAACTTGCTCTTCAACACTAGACTTGGGTTATTTTGCAAGTAGCACATCCAACTCTCAACAAAGCACAAGCAAACCCTAATCACCACTAAAGGTGATTAGCAAACAACTAAGCACAAGGTTTAGGCAAAACAAACAGGGTAAGCCCAAAACGGAGGTCAGGGTCCTTACAAGCCTTAAACCTCTACAAAGGGATTTCGTCCCCGAAATACAAAGAGAAAAGCGAGGGATACTTTTGCCTCATCTCTTCCTTAAGCTCCCACGTGGCTTCCTCAACACCACGATGATGCCAAAGAACTTTCACAAGAACTAGGTCTTTCCTTTTCGACTTCTTTGCCCTCCTGTCAAGGATCGTCACTGGACCTTCTTTATAGGTCACATCTGCATCAAGCTTAACCTCAACTGGCTGTATCACTGTCCCTATGTCAGGATGACTTTTCTTCAACATGCTGACATGGAATACCGGATGTAACCTGTGTAACTCTGGTGGCAGCTCTAACTTGTAGGCTACCTTGCCAACTCGTGCTATTACCGGGTATGGCACCATATAACTGGGTGCCCGTTTGCCTTTTCAACCAAACCTCAGCATGCCTTTCCAAGGTGAGACCTTGAGATACACTTTGCCTCCCACCTGGAACTCTAAAGGTCGTCGGTGATTGTATCACTGTCCCTATGTCAGGATGACTTTTCTTCAACATGCTGACATGGAATACTGGATGTAACCTGTGTAACTCTAGTGGTAGCTCTAACTTGTAGGCTACCTTGCCAACTCGTGATATTACCGGGTATGGCCCCATATACTTGGGTGCCAGTTTGCCTTTTCAACCAAACCTCAGCATGCCTTTCCAAGGTGAGACCTTGAGATACACTTTGCCTCCCACCTGGAACTCTAAAGGTCGTTGGTGATTGTCTGCATAAGACTTCTGTCTATCCTGTGCCATTTTCAATTGTTGTTGTATCACTCTGATCTTTTCTGTTGTCTATTGAACTAATTTAGGACCCCAAAGCTGATACTCACCAGACTCATACCAGCATAAAGGGGATCTACACTTCCTTCCATATAGAGCCTCATAAGGAGCCATGTCAATGCTCTGCTGGTAACTATTGTTGTAAGATAACTCTATCAGACTAAGATGCACGTCCCAACTGCCTAGGAACTGTAAAACACATGCTCAGAGAAGATCCTTTAAAGTCTGAATAGTCCTTTCTGACTGTCCATCAGTCTGTGGGTGGAAGGTGGTGCTGAATCTCAACTGTGTTCCCCACGATTTGTGTAATCGTTCCCAGAACCGACTCGTGAACGAGAGACCTCTATTGGAGACTATTGTTGCTGGTATGCTGTGCAAACACACTATGTCGTCTACATACCCCTGGGAAAGCTTCTCTTCCGTATACGTTGTCTTTATTGGTATGAAGTGAGTAGATTTTGTCAGCCTGTCCACTATTACCCAAATAGAATCATGATTCCTAGCTGTCTTTGGTAGACCAACTATGAAATCCATGGTTATATGATCCCATTTCCAATGTGGTATCGGCATGGATTGCAATGTATCGGTTGGCTTCTGATGCTCAGCTTTAACTTGCTGACATATTGCACACTTAGCAACAAACTCAGTTACATCCTTCTTCAAGCCTGGCCACCAATTCCGGTCCTTTAGATTATGATACATCTTGGTGACTCCTGGATGCATAGCATACATCGACGTGTGTGCTTCCTCGAGCACCAGCTTCCTTAGATTATCAACATCGGGGACCACCATTCTACCATGATAGCAAACTAGTCCATCCTCAGACTCATGGAACCCATCACACTTTTCGCTGCCAAGATCTAACCTGATCAACTGTACTGTATCATCCACATGTTGTGTGTCTTTGATCTGCTGTCTCAGCATAGGCTTGACTTGCATCTATGCTAACAGTCCTGCCAATAAGGAAACTTCCAAATGCACATTCATCTGCCGCAAGGAGACAAACATATCTCGCCTATTGCATACCAATGAACTCAACTGTGCCTTCTTCGTGGAGAGAGAAGAAGACTTTTTTCTAAGCGCATCAGCTACCACATTTGCCTTACCAGGATGATACTCAATGGTGCAATCATAATCATTGATTAGCTCCATCTAGCGACACTGTCGCATGTTCAGCTCACTCCGCAAAAAGATGTACTTCAAGTTCTTATGATTTGTAAAGATCTGGCACACTTCCCCATAAAGATAGTTTCTCCAAATCTTTAATGCATGCACCACCACTGCCAACTCTAAATCATGTGTTGGATAGTTCTCCTCATTTTTCTTAAGTTGTCGCGAAGCAAAAGAAACCACATGATCCTCTTGCATCAGCATGCAACCTAAGACTTTCTTGGAAGCATCGCAGAAAACAACATAGCCCTTCCCAGGCTCTGGCAGCACTAGCACTGGAGCACTAGTCAGCTTCTCCTTCAAACTTTAGAAAGCTTGCTGACAATGATTATCCCAGACAAAAGGTACATCCTTCCTGGTCAACTTTGTCATCGACAACGCGATCACACTGAAGTCCTTGATAAACCTCTGATAGTATCCTGCCAAACCCAGAAAACTACAAACTTCAGTCGGCGTCTTTGGTTGCTCCCAATCTGCAACTGAGTCCACCTTCTTAGGGTCCACTCTGACTCCTGCAGATATCATATGACCCAAAAACGTCACTTCTTTCAACTAAAATTCACACTTACTGAACTTGGCATATAACTGGTGTTGACGAAGAAGAGTCAACGCTTGTCGAAGATGTCGTTCATGCTCTTGCCTGTCCCAACTATACATCAAAATGTCATCTATGAAGACTACAATAAACTGATCTAGAAATGGACGGAACACCCTATTCATCAGATCCATGAAAGCAGCAGGTGCATTGGTTAGCCCAAACGGCATAACCACAAACTCAAAGTGACCATACCTCATTCTAAACGCTGACTTAGGTATGTCATCCACCTTCATCCTCAACTGATGATATCCAAACCGTAGATCGATCTTTGAGAACACTATAGCACCATACAACTGATCAAACAGATCATCAATCCTCGGAAGGGGGTACTTATTCTTGATCGTGACTTTGTTCAACTGTCAGTAATCTATACATAGCCGCATCGATCCATCCTTCTTCTTAACAAACAGAACTAGAGCACCCCAAGGTGACGTGCTTGGTCGGATGAAACCTTTCTCCAACAACTCATGTAACTACTTATTGAGCTCTGCCATCTCTGCTGGAGCCATCCTATATGGCATCTGTGCAACTGGTTGTGTTCCTGGCACCAGATTGATCTCAAAGTCAATCTCTCGAGGTGGGGGAACACCGGGGAACTCATCAGGAAACACATCTGCAAACTCTAGGACAACCGTCACCTCCTCAATGCTAGGACGCTTCGCCTTGGTATCCACAACGTGAGCTAAGAATGCCTTACAACCTTGCCACAACAACTATTCTGCCACCAACGCTAACACTAGACAAGTCGGAAGAATCTTCCTATCTCCTTGGAAGATCCACTTCTCTCCACCATCATCAAACACTACCTGCTTGGAACCACATTCCAACACAACCTTATACTTCTCTAAGGTATCCATCCCAAGGATCACATCGAATCCATGCATATCAAGTAGTATAAGATCCACTTGTATATTGTGTCCCGAGAAAGACAGAACACAAGATGGGAACTCCTCTTGAAGCATCGAGGAACCATTGAGAGGGGTTTCTAACAATAGGCTATCTTTCTTACAACTAACAGGTATAGGACAAATAACAAGAAGACTATGTGTGATAAAAGAGTGTGTAGCACCCGGGTCAACCAAAACAGATATAAAGCAATAAGAAGACAAATCAGAATGAAATAACTCCATCTGACCTGTCACCACTCGCGGGTTGACTATCGCCTCCGGCTGACTCATAACATAGAATCGAGTTGTTGCTTGTTGTCCACATCCTCTGCTTCCTTGAGCAGAAGATCCTACTTGCAATGCTTGACCGTGTCCTCGTCCTCTACTACCACTGGGTTGTTGTCTGTCTGACCCTTGTTGATTTTTGACATCTGTCTTTGGGCAATTTGACCTCAAGTGTCCAGTCTGTCCACAGTGATAACATGACCTTCCCTCTATCTGCAGCCTAGATGACCCTGTCACTACCACTGAGGTTGTACTATGTGCCTTCGACGGCGAAGAAACATAACCTCTTCCCTTACTCGGAGACCATTGAGATGGTGTATGAGAATTCTACATTATAGAAGGTGCTGAAAACCTTGGCATCTTAAAGCCTCCAGATCTCTATCCCTGGAACTGAGCAGGCCTTTTCCTGGTCATGGACTCCCTTTTCTCCCTAATAGATCATTCAATCCCGTAGATGGACTCCACGAACGTGGCAAACCGCTCCTGATTCTCTAAAGCAACAACAGGTGTCGATAGCTCAACACTCAAACCTTTCTTAAACCGCCTGATCCTCTCATCATCTATCACCACCATGTGAGGATAAAACCTCAACAAGTCCATGAACTTGGCTTCATACTCGGTGATGCTCATCATCCCTTGGCGTAGATGCTCAAACTGGTTGATCTTCTCATCCAGATACGTCTTCAGAAAGTAACAGCTGACGAACTCTTGCTGGAAGACCTCCCAACCGATCTCCTCCCTGGGTCACTTTTCCTCCTCGATGGCCCACCAATGCACAGCACTACCCTTCAGAAGGTAAACAATGTGCTTGACTTTTTCTGCTTCAGAGATGTCGAGGATCCAGAAGGCCTTCTCAAGACCTGTCAGCCACAGATCAGCATCCACCAGATCAGCCGTTCTAGCATAATATGAAGCTCCGACTCGGCGAAGCCGCTCAAAGGTCTTCCCAATACCCGATGTTTCACCGTGGGGAGCCTGTGCTCTTGGCTGAGGCACTAGAAACCTCTCCACCATGTGATTCATCGTAGCCATCAACTGCCCCATAAGCTGTTGGTAGGCAGGGTTTTCGAGAATGGCTGGGTCAAGTTGGGGAACCTCAAACACCCGATCTTCATGTGTCTGTCCTCTTACTCCATCAACTGATGCAGCATCGCTACTCTCGGCAGCATGTTCTTAATGGTTTCCAAACATCTTAAAGCTTTATCTTCTGCTGAGAGCAGAAGGTTATTGTAATAAAATCTAGAAAACTCACAAGAACATACGCAAACCTAATCCTAAATCCCTGTAGACTCACCGAACCTAGAGCTATGATACCAAACCAACTATGACACCTCGCCATCACACAGACAATGAGATAACATGCGAAAACGTGCAGAACCACATATTACCGAAAACACGGGTTAATTAAAACTGATTGCGGAAAGCATGCATAAGAGAAATTTTGAATCCAGATCTTACAGAGAAACATGTTATATAAACATTCACAAGCCTTGTTATAGGTACCCAGCTTATCAGAACCAGCTATACCGTCAGCACCAGAGTTCAACACCTGTTTATACATACATAACATGCCACATACGACTAGCAGCAAGATATACAAGATTACAACATCTAGACATCGTGAAACGTCGTCAAACACCTCCAAGGACCTGAGTGTACAAGGATGACTCTAGGACTCTACTACAAAACCACCAAAATAGCAACATGTCCATCTCTTGCCTTGTACTGCTCTTCTTGCTGCTCGATTGCAACCTCACGACCACCACCACGTCTAGAGCGATCACCTAAAAAGGGTGAAAACTAGCGGGGTGAGACACACAGTCCCAGCGAGAAACATAACTCCCCACCGAAACTATAAAGCCTCAAAAGATTAAAGCAGATAACAGTAGATAACTGATAAAGCGTATAACAAGAGCAACATACTGAGAAAGGCTATTATTACCATCAATCTTACCAAGATATCCAGGAGGCATATAACCAAGTATTTCTTTATGGAACATGATTGACAAGATAAGCTTTATAAGAACTTCGCAAAAGATATAATGATCGTACACACAAATGTTGGGTTTTAGGGGAGACAGAGAAGGCAGCGGAAACAAAAAATTTCTCCCCCAACCCATATCGAGGAAACGCGTCAACGTCTATATAATAGGAAAGGATGGTTTGTGGAATCATACCTTGTCCCGAGGCTTGCTCGGCGACAATACCTCGCGCAATGCGCGGTCTTCAACTTCGGACTTCGACGGTGTCTGTGCAGCTCCTGGTCGCACCGGGACTGACAACTCCTACTTGAACTGGACTGTCGGATGACAGTTGTCCTCCTAAGCGGCAGTGTCTTCCCGCCTCTGTAGTAGTCCACACGGACCACCTGAAACTCCACTCTCCTTGTCCCACAAGGAAGTGGAAGGAGTCGCACCCTCCTATTGACGTACTAGTCGCCAACACGCTCTCCTGCCTCCTGTTGCAACTGCAGTTGTCCTTCCCTTGCTGCACCTCCCTTTTGCGGGAAGCACTTGCTCGGGCTCTCTCACGGTTACCAAAACCAGAGAGAACGACAACTTGCAGAGCAACTGGTTGCACTGAGCTGTACCTTGAGAAGCCCCCAATACCCCCTATATATATAGGAGAGTCATGGGACAGGGTTCTCCATCCCGGGCAATGCGGGACTAAAGCAGGAGTAGAAGGGTTCGAGAATTTTCCACAAAAAGCAACCGGTTCGCAACTTGAAATGATCGGTTCACAACTGAACCGATCGGTTCGGCCATTGAGCCGATCGGTTGGACCTGAGCCGATCGTTTGGGGCACTCCAACCGATCGGTTGGTGCCCTGAACCGATCGGTTCATGGTCCTAATCCAGCTCAAAAAAAGACTTTCCTTGTTTCTTTCCCAATTGGTATCGAATACCAATATTATTCCCAATCGAATTGGGCAATTTGAAACGAAAGGAAAATCCTTGCCGACATGACTTTCCCAACTGGTCAGTTGCACCAGTTGAGCCGATCGGTTCAACTCTTGAACTGGTCATTTCAACCTGGGCATGAGCCGATTGGCCTGGACACTCCAGCCGACCGGTTCAGCAACCTCAGCCGACCGGTTCATCACATGAACCGATCGGTTGGGAGCACAGGTTGTGCAAAATCAGTCAATTGCGATTTCAATCAATCCGATACTCCAATCAATGCATCCAACACCTTGAACCATACGATATTGAGCTATCGACTGATTGAGTGTTTAATTGAACTAATAAACTCCTTTAGTAATCAATCTAAACATTGCTTTGTGGACAAAACTCCTCTTCCAGGTTAAATCCTATGTGTGTGACCCTGCAGGTCCATTTCACGTTGGCAGTGAAAGTCCATAACACTTATGACTTCACAAGCAAAGAGCGGTGCCTAGTCACACATCAGTGCTACCCAAGTGAAAGTAGAAAGTTGGAGAACAACTTTCATCCTACAATCCGTGAATGGTGTTACAACGAATGTATAATTCCTTTGTCACTGATATCCCGAATGAACTCGAGGCATGGAACAGTCATCCTGTCAACGTTCATTCACTTCCTTGATCTCAGAGTAGACTGGAAGAGATATGTATGACATCAGTATCATATACTGATTCACACATGCGTGCACGCCTTTCTCAATCCTACTCATCAAGTGGCCATGGATATCAAACTCCCTCAGGAGGGACAAATCCCATATCTATCACTCACCCCTCAAAAGCCCCATGTGTCAAAGCCACCCAATCATCACCTTTATAACAACCCATGTTTCAGGACTGCGTTTGATGATGTCAAAGTGTGCCCAATGACATGTGTTGAGTGCAGTGATTTCAGGTCTAAGAATCACACTCACCACCATCACTGTGAGTACTGACTGTGACTACCATCTCATGGTTCCATGTGTCAAACTCACGGTGGGTCTGTCCGGTACCTTGTTCTCTAACACGTACCTATGTGTTTGGTTTGATATCTCTACATCATGACTAATGAGATTCTGTCATCAACCAACACCACAATCTAGTCTTGTGTGTCATTGCTGTCTATCTACCTTCCACAATGACATCCGACTAGGGACATAACAAGAATGTACAAACTCTTAGCATTCGTATGATCTCATCGTTCAGGTCATGAACCTGAAGGCATACATCATTGAGTACTGTCATTCTCTAGACATTCAATATGTTCTATCACTATCTCATATGACTGAACCAGAAAGAATTGGAAGCTCACCTTTTATGTTTATCAAATCAATCTTAATGTATCCCACCAATTATCACATGATTGGCTCTCAGGGCATACATACCAACAGACTCCCACTTGCACTGCGAGCCAATCACCCATGAATCATATTCATAGTGATCTTCAAACATGTCCCACATGTTACTGTGCTGTAGTGCCAACATAGTGAGTAATGACAACACCTTGCCAAAGTCTGTACAAATTGCATGTCTCGCATCTCTTCGCTGTACGTCATACGTATGAGATGGAGTTGTCGTAATATGCGATCTAGTATTCCTTTGCTAACCTTTAGCCACATTGCATGATCAAGGATTCCAGACTTATCATCAATGAGTGGAATATAAGTTCATCCTATGAACTTTCAGATCCATATAGTATCCATTGCTGTTCTCTAACACATAGATACTCGGCATTTCCCTTTTAAATGGCTTTATTGGAACACTTCCAATTATCAACAAACTTTTACTTTTATACATCCTATGTATATTTTGCGATTAATTTTCTGTCCTTTCGGAAGTTCGCATCAATGTAACTCTTTACATCAAACTCTTCCTTATCTCCATAGAACTAGTACTTCACAAGCACTCATCAAGTTCTCATGGTATTCCAGTAACCCTTACTGGAAGCAGACAGACATCCACTCGTCATGTCCCACATACGAGTTATCAGGATGAGCACATCATATTGCCATGTCCTACATACAAGATGATGAATGCATTTTATTCTTGCCATGTCATACATGTAAGATAATGGGATGATTACATACATGATAGATCCATATCTATTCTTAGTGTTCCCATTCTTCATAAGAATTGGACACTTGGCCTTGGGATACTAACTCCATGTAATATGGACAAGTTTTCTCCCACTGAATCTGTGCATACTGAATACTTCAGTATAGATTGCCAATGTATGCTCTCTCTTTCCAGGTCAAGAGATTTTCGAGAACTATCTCTATAGATCTCTATTCCTATCACATAGGAAACATCTCTATCTTCCTTAAAGATAATTTCCACATTCGGATTTCCAATCTAGAACATTTCCATTTCACATCAATATGTGGAATGTGAATACGCTCCCACTAAATCACAAATCCCTTCTTTATCTTTGACATATCAGTCAAACCCTTTGACTATATCATCAAAGCAAAGATCCAATTTTGAGTTGCTTGTACTCAATCAATCATATTGATTAGTCCATTGTAACTTATAGACTTCATTTGCATTAGTGGATTCATAAACCTTATAGGCTGTGTCACGTACACATCCTGTTTTTATTCCTCATAGGAATGCGGTTTTAGTATCCATATGCCAAATGTCTTAGTCATTAAGTTGCAATCAACAAGCATCATCCTTGTCAAAATGTTATCCATGTGTCATAACACTTAAGACTTATTTGCACTTATGGATATGATCCAATGAGTGCTACCATCAAGGTCATACCTTATGGTTCACATGGAAGTCATTTAGGATGTAATGGTTTCATAAACCATAACTCAAGATTCAGTTCCTCATATTCATCTTGATAGTTGACTCATCACATGAACAACTCATCACATAGATAATTGAGGTGTATCTGTTAAAGATATAAGAACTCACAACCCTTGTGATTCTTAATTTCTTTTATTAGTGTGGGGTATTTTTTTATTAAGAAGAATTCAGTTATTTGATAATCATTCTCTAACTCCTTAGAGTATGATTCCTTCTTGATTCAGACATCACCATGCCTTAATCATGAGTTCACTATGATACACTATCATAATCACTCATAAGGATCTCAAACATTTGGTCCAAGTATTTCATTCATTGATCTCATCAAGTATTAATACTTTACCAAATTTGTACTTCATTTATGATAATCTTGAACACTTCAAGATATTCATATTGGTATTTCTCTAAACACCATTTGAAGTATTAGCATTTATTCCAATAGGTATGTAAATACATCACATGTATTATACCTAATAGGATAATCACTCTCCCACTACATTAGTGAAGATTGATTAATCATGTCCAAGATATTCATGTCTCTTACTGGTTCTATAACCAAAAGAGTCTAGATTTATCCATCACATGGAAACTAGAAATGAATTTCTCATGATAAATGCTAATTAAATTATTTGAGTTATCTATAACTTATAGGTATCATCTTATCTTATGCATATCAAATATCACAAGATAAATAAGGCATTGCCACAAAGATCACATCTTTATAAATTGAAACATCTCTTTATTAATTTCCATCATTGTCATACAATATGCAAAAAATAAAGTGTTTCTATCTATTGGCAAGTATGAAATAACAGTTCATAACTGTATTACATGCCTTATTGGCTGAAAATAAACTAAAGTATTCCTTTCTATAAAGGCAACACTTGCCCCAAGTAAGAATGATTTACACTTTACATCTTGATATCATATATCTCAAAAAGTGTTACAAGTTAATTTACATGACACCTTCAAGTAGAGGCTTCAGCCGCCTCCTTCTTCTTTTGTTCTTCCAGGTAGAGAGGACAATTCCTTTTCCAATGTCCTGGCTTTTGACAATGGTGGCAATTTCCTTTCTTGGTCACGCCTCCCTTGGCCTTGAGAGCTGAAGATGGCTTGGACTCCTGGCTAGCTTCAGAACCTTTCTTAGCTTTGCCCTTGCCCTTGCGCTTGGACTTGCCTTTCTTGTTCGTGATCACCATCACGGACTTAGGCTTGTCCTTCTTCATCTGTAACTCGGCTGTCCTCAACATGCCCAACAACTCTGACAGTGGCCTATCAAAGTTGTTCATGTTGTAGTTCATCACAAACTGACTGTAAGATTCTGGCAACGATTGCAGTATCACGTCAGTAGCCAACTCTTGGCTCAGTGGAAATCCCAGTCTCTGCAGGTTCTCCACATACCCAA
The DNA here is from genome assembly GCA_963693085.1 of Alisma plantago-aquatica. Taxonomy (NCBI): domain Eukaryota; kingdom Viridiplantae; phylum Streptophyta; class Magnoliopsida; order Alismatales; family Alismataceae; genus Alisma; species Alisma plantago-aquatica. Next base: position 41,586,714 of record OY856410.1, on the reverse strand, counting down.
TCATCTTGAGTGTGTGAGGACCAACTGGATCTCCTTCTGTCATGACACACTTGAACAGTGCCCTAGAAACATTGTACCTCTCTTGCCATGCCTGATCTTCATACATGTTCCTGAGATGCAGAATCATCTCTATGACACCCATGTTCTCATGTTGCCTCTGCAACTCATGGTTCATTGAACATAGCATCAAGCACTTTGTATCAATGGCATCATCAGAATGCTTCTTGTAAGCATCCCTTTCTGTCCTTGGTGCATTAGGAGCGGGTTCCTCTGGAATTGGAGTATCTAGGACATAGAGCTTATGCTCTTGAGTGAGAACAATTCTCAATGTCCGATACCAGTCGTGGAAGTTTGTCCCATTTAGCTTGTCCTTGTCAAGGACCGATCGCAAAGAAAAGTTGTTGTTGTTTGTTGCCATTTGAACTACAAAAGGAAAATATGCAATTTTAGTCTAAAACTCATTTTTGACTTATTTGATTGATTTGAAAATTTGACGATATAATTAGGCCTTTAATTAATTATCGCTCCCACTATTTTACTTCAAATCGATAGCCCTCACCATCAATTCGGAAGATTGCATCATACAACCTTCTAGTGGGCAAGATCCTGAAATCCTCTAAGCCATGGACCAGCTAGGGCTGTCACCCACAACATAGATCTCTCAGGTAGGCAACTTTTGCCAATTGCATCATATGCAACTCTTGATAAGATGTCATATACAACTCTTTGCAATGATCATCTCCATGCCTCAAGGTACTAGATCCCATCTAGATCACCTTGTTAAGTCCGACCCAAAGCAAACACGATGAACATGCACCCTGCTAGGGCAGACCCACACATTCATCCTTCACGCTTCCACGAGGTAGATGGTGCACCACGCTAGGGCGTGCCCACACTTGGTCGAACAAGCTTTTCACGTGTGTCGCATTTGGAAGGCATCTAAAACTTAATATTTTAATGAGGGATTTGGTTTTATATACATATACATATCCAATCACCACAATACATAGTTCGTATCATATACATGCTATATCCCACAGAAAACATGCACAAAAGATAAAAAGCGATGATTATGGCCATCCTAATGTGATTCCTCGAGCCAAGAGGAATCATGGTCATCTAGGTCTACATCACATGCAACCTGTACAAGATGAACATCTGTGCCTTGCCATCCGAGTTGATCAACTCATCACATGAATGATCTGTACTCTCCAGCCGGTCGTCTGGGTGCCACCAGCCGATCGGTTGGCTCCTTCAACCGATCGGTTCGCCTGGTCGTCGTGCATCTCGTCATGTCCGCCACCCGCTCGTCTCGCTCCTCGAACCGGTCATCAACCGATCGGTTCACTCCTTGAACCGATCGTCTGAGCAGTCGTCTTGATGTCCGCCGGTCTTTGACATAATAGGAAATAAAATCTATCCTATTTATTACATTGCTATAATAAGGAGAAACCCCGAGTTACATTCGGGGGGAGCAAAGGTAGGAAAGAATCTCGAATTATTTCGAGTTACATCAGGAATAAAAGAGGGAAGATCGGTGCACAGACCGAGATGCAAGCAACCACAAACAACCACACACAGATAGGGGTTTATAGGCCATAATCACGCTACACACATCCACCACAAAACTCGTTTAAGGGCGACGCGTATCGAGTGCATTAATAATACATATCATATATGTAATTAGGGATTTGTGGATTTAGGATTGGACATGCATAAAGCCGATATTATTCGCATCGTATGCAATAAATAAAGGCGACAAACCAAAATCGATCATATCGATATTCCTAAAATATAGAACAGCTGACCTGGCTCTGATACCACTGTTGGGTTTTAGGGGAGACAGAGAAGGCATCGGAAACAAAAAATTTCTCCCCCAACCCATACCGAGGAAACGCGTCAACGTCTATATAATAGGAAAGGATGGTTTGTGGAATCATACCTTGTCCCGAGGCTTGCTCGGCGACAATACCTCACGCAATGCGCGGTCTTCAACTCCGGACTTCGACGGTGTCTGTGCAGCTCCTGGTCGCACCGGGACTGACAACTCCTACTCGAACTGGACTGTCGGATGACAGTTGTCCTCCTAAGCGGCAGTGTCCTCCCGCCTCTGTAGTAGTCCACACGGACCACCTGAAACTCCACTCTCCTTGTCCCACAAGGAAGTGGAAGGAGTCGCACCCTCCTATTGACGTACTAGTCGCCAACACGCTCTCCTGCCTCCTGTTGCAACTGCAGTTGTCCTTCCCTTGCTGCACCTCCCTTTTGCGGGAAGCACTTGCTCGGGCTCTCTCACGGTTACCAAAACCAGAGAGAACGACAACTTTCAGAGCAACTGGTTGCACTGAGCTGTACCTTGAGAAGCCCCCAATACCCCCTATATATAGGAGAGTCATGGGACAGGGTTCTCCATCTCGGGCAATGCAGGACTAAAGCAGGAGTAGAAGGGTTCGAGAATTTTCCACAAAAAGCAACCGGTTCGCAACTTGAAATGATCGGTTCACAACTGAACCGATCGGTTCGGCCATTGAGCCGATCGGTTGGACCTGAGCTGATCGTTTGGGGCACTCCAACCGATCGGTTGGTGCCCTGAACCGATCGGTTCATGGTCCTAATCCGGCTCAAAAAAAGACTTTCCTTGTTTCTTTCCCAATTGGTATCGAATACCAATATTATTCCCAATCGAATTGGGCAATTTGAAACGAAAGGAAAATCCTTGCCGACATGACTTTCCCAACTGGTCGGTTGCACCAGTTGAGCCGATCGGTTCAACTCTTGAACCGGTCGTTTCAACCTGGGCATGAGCCGATCGGCCTGGACACTCCAGCCGACCGGTTCAGCAACCTCAGCCGACCGGTTCATCACATGAACCGATCGGTTGGGAGCACAGGTTGGGCAAAATCAGTCAATTGCGATTTCAATCAATCCGATACTCCAATCAATGCGTCCAACACCTTGAACCATACGATATTGAGCTATCGACTGATTGAGTGTTTAATTGAACTAATAAACTCCTTCAGTAATCAATCTAAACATTGCTTTGTGGACAAAACTCCTCTTCCAGGTTAAATTCTATGTGTGTGACCCTGCAAGTCCATTTCACGTTGGCAGTGAAAGTCCATAACACTTATGACTTCACAAGCAAAGAGCGGTGCCTAGTCACACATCAGTGCTACCCAAGTGAAAGTAGAAAGTTGGAGAACAACTTTCATCCTACAATCCGTGAATGGTGTTACAACGAATGTATAATTCCTTTGTCACTGATATCCCGAATGAACTCGAGGCATGGAACAGTCATCCTGTCAACGTTCATTCACTTCCTTGATCTCAGAGTAGACTGGAAGAGATATGTATGACATCAATATCATATACTGATTCACACATGCGTGCACGCCTTTCTCAATCCTACTCATCAAGTGGCCATGGATATCAAACTCCCTCAGGAGGGACAAATCCCATATCTATCACTCACCCCTCAAAAGTCCCATGTGTCAAAGCCACCCAATCATCACCTTTATAACAACCCATGTTTCAGGACTGCGTTTGATGATGTCAAAGTGTGCCCAACGACATGTGTTGAGTGCAGTGATTTCAGGTCTAAGAATCACACTCACCACCATCACTGTGAGTACTGACTGTGACTACCATCTCATGGTTCCATGTGTCAAACTCACGGTGGGTCTGTCCGGTACCTTGTTCTCTAACAAGTACCTATGTGTTTGGTTTGATATCTCTACATCATGACTAATGAGATTCTGTCATCAACCAACACCACAATCTAGTCTTGTGTGTCATTGCTGTCTATCTACCTTCCACAATGACATCCGACTAGGGACATAACAAGAATGTACAAACTCTTAGCATCCGTATGATCTCATCGTTCAGGTCATGAACCTGAAGGCATACGTCATTGAGTACTGTCATTCTCTAGACATTCAATCTGTTCTATCACTATCTCATATGACTGAACCAGAAAGAATTAGAAGCTCGCCTTTTATTTTTATCAAATCAATCTTAATGTATCCCACCAATTATCACATGATTGGCTCTCAGGGCATACATACCAACAACAAATGCATAGTACAACTAGATCATCTATATAAGCAAGGCCTCAATCAATGTTCCATATTTTTCTCTAAGCAAGATATAGTATTCGACTGGATTATGTTTTATTATGCCCTGAGGAAGTGAGCCTTCCCTGCTCAAATACAACCATTGGCTGTGAAGCCCAATCCAGTGCCATACAAGGTCTAAGGAGGTATAGACACCATGACCTCACCTTCTCATGGTCAATACATGAATCATCAAGCAAGACTGCTGTCTTATCCTTATAGGGCCTCAACCTCTGGGTCAGCTTCGCAAGCTACCCATATCTCTAGCTCACCTTGACACTGGTGCTAGTATATACATCCGAGCCATGAACACATCAGGCTCATCATCACATATCCTGAGCCATGGTTCTGTTCACCATGCTCCATATATCCTGAGTCTGCAACCACAACTGCACTCAAACCCTCCTATTTTAGGCTAGGGTAAACCTCACATATTCAACAATATGCGCTCCAGGTAATCCCGCAGGATAAACCTATTTCACCATCACCAAATACTGACGATGATGGATTTATTGCCAGGGCAAACTACATGATATATTAATCTATAATTAATTAGTATATTTTAAGCCAATTGTTGAGGCAACCAAAGTATAACATAATGTTATAGAATTACATCATTATTCCCATCATCATACTGTCCTGGGACGTCAATCCCTCATGATATCAACCACTACCTCTCAAGGCATCATCATCATGCAACAACATGCTGGGAACACATCCCTTATCTCATCATCAGAGGATAACACCTCAACTAGGCACTCAGCCTTATATCAGGTCCTTAGACCTATCAACTTGTTATCTCATCATCACATGGTGCTACTCAAGCACATACATCTCATAGCTCTTATTAGGCCATGAATCCACATAAAATACCTGCATGGTTAGTATACACATCCATAGAGATAACTGAAGTCATCATGGATTAACATGATTATCATGTTATCAAGTATAAAGCAACATCCATGAGTATATCACACATAAGCTGTAGAAAGCATAGTTTTATCATCAATCTTAAGCATATATCATGATCCATACATGTGATCATAATCATGAGCCACATCATCATGTGAAGCAACATCATATGCTTCCAAGCTTCCTGGTTCACAACTTATCATCTTAACCCATTATCATATATACATGATTCAAGGTGATTACATCATATCATTTGTATTATCATTATTAACAGAGAACTATCAACTATATACATTCTGGGTTATCAGAACCCTCACCAAATATCCTAGAACCCTCACTATAGGTATGGTGAGCAGTGCCAACCCTCACCAAAGGGTGTATCGGCTAGGCTTTCCCAACCCTAAGCAAGCTCACCACCATATCGGCTAACCCATCACTTCACCTATCATGAAACTAGAACCCACCAGTTCACATGGTGTCAAACAAGGTGCATTGTGCATACAACTACAAGGTGGTATCAGGCAGCACATGGGAACCTCTTATCTCCCAAGACCCTATCGACTATTAGGGTTAGGGTTTGTAACGGGCAACAACTTCACTCACTGGTATCGGCCAGCAACATGGCGCCCAAGCTCAGCCTTGTAGCGCCCACCATACTCATGGAAACAACTAATAACAAGGCACCCCGAGAAGGCCTATCGTCTAACAAGACCAAACACATCATATCGGTCACCACTAAGATACTCACTAAGGTACACCACTCGACCCATATCGGGCATCACCACAACGAAACCATATCGCCCACCACAGGAATAGCCTACTAGGATCCCTATCAGCTAAAGTATAATGGGCACCAAGCCAACCATCTCAACTCCATATTAGATCGGCCAAAGATCAACACAAGGCAAGGGTATCAAGCAACCTTACTTCAAGATGTATCGTTCAGAGCACAAGATATAAGGTGTGTCGCCCAAGCTCTATCTCAAGCCAAGAGAACCATATTGGGCATGGACATGCTGGCTACTCAACCAACATATCGGCCAACACCACTAAGGTTCCCTAAACCACCATCATATCAGGAACCACAAGTCTACTTAATATCGCCAAGACCTATCACAAGGTGTGTCGTGCAGAGCACACATCAATGTGTATCACCCAAGCTTCAACTCCAAAAAGGGTATCGACCAAGCTCAACTAGGCATATCGGTCAAAGGAACAACACCACTTAGGTCAAGAAGGCCATATCGTCCGTCTAAGTTAAGCTTCCCATATCGGACACCACTTAAGGTACCTACTAGGATTTCTCTATACCATCATATCAAGCACCAAACCAACAATCTCCACTAGGTGTAACAGCTAAGGGTAAAACCCTAGACGGGCATCGCTACTCCATGATCAAAACGTGCAAGACACAACCTAACAAGGTCATCTTCAACCTCGAGCACAAGGGCACCAAACCCTAATTGATCAAGAAGATCGGCTCACCTCTCAACAACCAAGAGAGAGGGATTTTGCACAACCTCTATCACAAATCGGGCAACCACAAGGACCGACCTCAACATAGGTCACCTTCTATCCAAAAGCTCACCTCTCAAATCCATGGTGAGAGGAGGGTGTTTCCCAAGCAACTAGAATATAGGCTCATCTCTCAACTTAAACGAGAGAGGGGTATTGCCCACATCACTAGAGCTCAAACTCACTTCTCAAAAACCAAGGAGAGAAAGGGGTGTTTCCGCCAAAGAAAACTCTAAACTATGGTTAGGCCAACTAGATCCAAAGGTATGTAAACCATCAACAACATCAACAACATCATGCTCACTATATCCATAAGATCAACAACATGTACTAGAGCAAGAAACATAACATGCAATGGCTGATCATCAACATATAGGAAACATGCAACATAAAGAAGGTAGTATAGCTAGGGTTAGAAGTTATGTAACCCACCTTAAGCAAACTTTTCAACCTCCAAAGCTCCAAGCTTTAAGCTCCTAGCTCCAAGCACACCACTTTTCAGCCACCTCAAGAAAAGGAACACGGATCATAACCACTATGGCCGAAGTGTAGGCATGATGGAGAAGAAGATGCTAAGGAGAGAGGGAAGATGCTTACCAAAGAACAAGACCCACCTAGGGTTCGACCACCAAGCTAGAGGAAGAAGAAGAGATCTCCACCAAGGGGAAAGGATCATCCACCAATCTCTCCAAGGAAGGTGTGTCGTGCACACAAGGAGGGAAGAGCAACAAAAGAGCTAAAGGGTTCCCAAGGAAGAGAAAGGCAAGACATATATAGATGAGGGCCAATGTTAAACCAAGGCAAGGTGTCACCTTACTAAAGGACACTTGTCCATACATTTTACCACCTTGCAAACCTCATGCACATGCCATGCCACCACTCAACCAAGGTTTAGCCACATGTCCAAGCTAGGGTGACACAACCAAGGCAAGGAGGTCAACAAAGTCAAAGGCTGACACACACCACCACCTTGGACAACACACCCATTGGCGATACTCCATGGTCGACACAAGGCATCCTTGCCCGATACAGGGCTCAACCAAGCAAGGCAAGGCCCAAACAAGGGAAAACAAGGCCCAAAAGAGCTCAACCAAGCCCAAGGCAACTCAAGGAACGTACCCAAACCTTCCTCTCAACCCTAGAGGAAGCAAAGAGAGAGAAAGTCATCTCTCAAGGCGGCAAACTTGATCTTCAACCCTAGACTTGGGTTATTTTGCAAGTAGCACATCCAACTCTCAACAAAGCACAAGCAAACCCTAATCACAACTAAAGGTGATTAGCAAACAACTAAGCACAATGTTTAGGCAAAACAAACATGGTAAGCCCAAAATGGAGGTCAGTGTCTTTACAAATATCAACAATGAGACGCTCGATCATCTGGTCTGATTTGAGTACTTGATAGGGGATAGCACATATTTAGACTTATTCGATGAGGAGAACACACCCGATTTCCCTTCTATTCCTTCTGTTGGTACCATCCATTTCCCTATCACCATCAGTTCAGATTCGTCTATCAACAATGAGCTCTGCGACACAACAACATCAACAAAGTAGGTCCAAGATAGCAACAAATTTACTTTCTTATATATGCACATGTTTAGGGGTACAACAAGCCCCCTGGTTTAATTAGCTACTGTCATGTTATTTTCTGAACTTTGTTGTCATAATTAGTATTTTGATAACATGTTCAACTTTGAAAGATGATGTCTAAATGATTTTTTTAATTGTCTTATCTATATACATGTGTTTGTGAAGATGGAATGAATGAATGTGTCTGTGTGTGTGAAAAGAAATGAATGGAACTGCAGGTTGCTAAATGTGTATAAATATATGAAATGGAGGAATGAAATACAAGTTTCTACATGCATGTGTGTGTGATGAATCATATTTGAAATTAAATATGCTTATTATACATGTGTGTGAATCACATGATCCATATAAAATATATAATTTGTATACATCTTGTCAATATTTGTAGGTTTGTGGCCTGTTGTTGGTTGAAATCAAAGGGATGTTGTAAACCTACAATTCAGAACTAAACTGCAGGTTTTGCATATCTTACTGACCAGCCAGACAGCAGGCCTGGGATCTTATAAGAAAAAAAAACAAAACATCAGTGTTGGTTAAATACCAAAAACTGACAACGAATGCTTAACTGTGTCAGTTGTTTGTTATAAACCGAAGCCTATGGTCTGACTGCTGGTGCTTTTGGGTTAAATCGTAATTGGGAACAGCTTTCTGTCATCGGTTATGTAATCGACGCTGAAGGTGTCTAGTTTTAGTGTCACCCACTTGGGTGTCGCTTCAAAATCGATGACAAATGTATTACTTAACCGACGTGAAATGTGTTATCTGTACTAGTGCATGTATCTTTCTTGTCTATGGAGATCAGCAATTTTGGTACAGGTTATGGGATCCAATGAAAAAGACCATGACCAAACACAGAGATGTGACTTTCTATGAGAGTCAGATAGTGACAGAGCCTGAGGTTGATGATGCAGAGGATGTAGGATCAGGTGACGGTTCTTCATACGATGAGTATGGGGATGCTTCGACTTCTTCACAGGTGCAGTCTTCCAATGACGAAGAAGAGCAGCATAATCACCATGAGCAGCAGAGTGATATCACATCGAGTGGTCCAATTCTAAATGCACATATGAGTGATTCAACTTCACAAGCAGAGACTTTTGGGCAGGGGGAGAAGGATCAGAATCAGCCAGAGTCCTCAGAATAGGAGTTGAGGAGGTCTGACAAAGTTCATCATCCTTCATCCAAATATCTGGCATCTCAGTATAGCTTGCTTACTGATTAGGGGGAGCCAGAGACTTATCATGAGGCACAAACTCATAGAGATAAAGTACAATGGCATCATGTGATGAATGAGGAAATGTCTTCTTCACAGAAGAATGAGACCTATGAGCTTGTGGCACTTCCGAAGGATTGAAAAACACTTAAGTACAAATGGGTCTACAGGCTGAAGAGAGATGACAACAACAAGGATCAAGCTTTCAATGAGAAGCTACATGGAGATGGGCAACACATTAGAGGATTTCTGAACCTTGGTACAGAAGGTCAGAAATAAGGTTTTCATCCAGGATGGCTCGGCATACCAGTCAGGGGGAGCCAACAAAGTTCCAGTTGTGGATATGGAGAGAGAAGCGTCACTGCCAGGATACTTCTTCTTAGTTACTTAAGAATAGAGTGAAGTCAGGATTGGACTCTAAGAAGATGGATGAAAATGGCAGGATGCTGACAAGTTCGAGGAGAGTGGATCCATCACAGGAAGTGATGAGGTCAACAAGCTACTTCTGATGATCGTTGAAGACCACGTTTCCTTCATGGGATGAAGGGGGAAATTGTTGGGATTAGGAATATAATCCATCCCATGTTCTAATGTGATTTGGACTTGGGAGAGGGTTGGTTTGTGCTACCAACCTTAATAAGAGTCAAATACAAGAAGGAAAGAGGATGGTTCCCTATGTGCATCATGGAGTTGGACTAGGAGTGGAACTAGGATTTGGACAAGGATTTCTGGTTGCAACCACATACATAGAGGCCTATAAATAGAGGCCCTGGGGGAGGCCATTGAGATCATCCCACCATCCACCGGTTGAGGTGTGATCCCTCCACTTGTTGGTGCCTTCTGCGGTAGAGGGTGCCAGAGAATAAGAACAACTGGAGGAGCTCTCTTGGTTGAATAAGAGAGGGTCAACGACTTTGCCTTGAAGCGAAGTAACGACTGACAGTTGGTGACACATTGGGTGCACTGACAGAGCCACTCTCTTGGTTGATAAGAGAGGGCCAACGACTTTTTCTTGAAGTAAAGTAGCGATTGGCGGTTACAAACGCAGTGTTGCCATAGCGGCAACAGTTCGACCCAGTCAGCGGTCACAGTGGCATCAAGCAGTCCCCAGCAACGACAACGACCTCGTGAGGAGATCAAGTAAAGAAGGAGGTTCTGTACACACGGGGTGTGATTCTCCTCTTCCTCATCTTTGTTCTCGTGTGGGGAGGGCTACCTGGATTTAGGGGTAATTAAATCCAGGCAGTGTGAGTTGTAATCTTAATTACATATTGCTTGTTGACCGGTATTGTCCCGTGATTTTTCTCTCCTTGTCTTGGAGAGAATTTTCCACGTTAAATCTGTTTTTTTTTCTTTGGATTTACACACTTGTCGGTAACGCTTCCGCAACAAGTTTTCATCACATCCGAGACTGTATCGGTACAACATCCCCAACAAATGGTAATTATGAGGTAACACAAGATCACATATATCTATTCCCCCCACCGAAAGGTGAAATACTGTCGTGTGTGTGCAGAAGGTGGACACTCCACTAGGTTTGGCCAAACATTGAAGGTAGAAATATATCTAAATTTGTAATAACATATTGTACAGTAACTTCAAACTATGTGATTCTTACTCCAGTAATGATATTTTTCAGGTGCAATAATGTCATATGCTACATAGATGGTCTTCTTTTTAATGCTTGCATTAGACAATTGATTTGTTGCCTCACAGTAGCTTGATAGTTATTATTACTTTGGTCAGGAAAAAGAGGACTAGCCATTAGTTATACCTTATTGGGTTTTACATCGTTTTAAACTTGAACCAGACTGACTAAGACTTAGTTAATCAAAAGTTCATAGACCAAAAATCAGACCGAATAAGAACATATCCAATGCAGGACTAGACCAAGACCGTACTAGATAACCGATATTTATACACTCATAATTATAAAATAAAGAACTATGTTATAAAATATAAAAGAACTACAAATAGTTTGATAAACTATGTGAGTTTGGTAATACAAACCAAATTACAATATTAAATTCTTACCAATCAGGAAAATAACAATTTATTGTTATATGACGATTTGGAACATCACTAATATATATTTACACTAACAACAAATTTGAGACCAATGTCAAAAATTTGTAAAATAACAGTAGCAATTATTATAAAATTAAATTATATAATATTTCATACGTAAAAAATGTATTTCTTACATGGATAATACACTAATTTATTAACAATTCAATTTTAACATTCAATATCTTTTCAAAATTTGTCACCATAATGTAATATAATATTAAAATTTGTTTACTAACTACTGGATATGATAGTTAATTGTAAACGACAATGCTATCGGCACTTACTCATATAAAGATCATAACACTTATATGTATAACTTAGCAAATTCTAGAACTATTAGTAATATAGTCCACGTCTTCGCAACCATTAGTATATAACTTATATGTATAATTTAGCAACCATTAGCAATATAGTCCACGTCTCCGCAACCATTAGTATATAATTATATGTATAATTTAGCAAATTCTAGGACCATTAGTAATATAGTCATATATATTAGAATTAATGAATATTATATAAAATTTTGTATTTTTCGATCCAATCCACCCAAACCGATTTTGAACTGGACCTGATTAAGGACCGATTTAAAAAGATAGTAGACCGCTGAATTGATTGAAAGTCAAAGTCGGTTCAAGAACAGACCAGATGAGACTGAATAGTTGGTTGACTGCAGTCCGAATACCTTGGATGTGTGAGCAAGCTGTTTAGTTTACATCGAATAGATAGAGACAAATCAAACTCGAAGCTGTCCACTCATCTGCTCTCATGCTTGCTGCCATCACTACTGAGACCGAGACACATTGAAACCGACGACAACTGCTCCCCAATAAGTTCAAACTCAAAGATGAAGTAAGTTTCAACACTACACGTTCCCAACATCCTGGATGTCATAACCACTGAACGATCGATAACACACCGCTGATAGAGAATTGACAGGCAATACATTCAAGCTCAAAGGGCTCTCTGATAACAGTACACCTTCTGAGCATCCTTCTACCTCAGCGGTGCTCTTCAATGCGCTTTTGGTGTCTAGTACATATCCGATCCAACTAACACAGCACAGGAAACCTAAACAGGAGCAGTGCCTGGCGTAGTACTGCGCTCCATTGGAAACACTATTGGACACTACGAGTAGCTGCAATGTCTCGCGGCAAGAGGAACAGTTTCCATCTACACGTACTTCGTCGTAGCTACCAGACCCCTTATTCCTCCAACATCCCTAAAAAGTAGTAGAGATTGTTTTTTAGAATTTCTAAAACGAATCCTGATTGATCTCCTACCATATTTATGTAGGAAGCATCTTATATGAAAAGCGTCTCCGTTTAAAATTAAAAATGGGATACAATTTGTGCCCTTTCATACAAAAAGAGATAAAAGAATAAGATTAAAAAAAAAATCAAAATATCACAGTTTGAGAAAAAAATCTGAATATAACATTTCCGTCAAAATAATTTCAATATAGCTCATTTCAAAGTAAAGACGACACTTAAATTGGTATTTTTCCGTCAAAATGCTGAAAATATCATTCAAATTGGAGATTTCAACCAGAAATGAAAAATAAGGCAAAAATGCCAAGTGAATTGGCATTTTCACCTACACATTAGTGAAAATGCCAGTTCACTTAACGTTTTTACCTTGTTTTTTTTTTTTCATTTCTCAATAAAATCTTCAATTTGAATGGAGTTTTTGCTAGTTTTAGCAGAAAATTTTCAATTTAAATAGCCTTTTCACTCAAAAGTGGCTATATTGGGAATCATGTTGACAAAGATGTTATACACGATTTTTTTTGTTCAAAGTACGAAAATAATTGTTTTCATTTGACTATATGTTCCAAAAAGTAACCGTGTTGATCAACATTTGAACTATAAAAAGTTACAAATTTATTGTAAATTTGACGTTGTTATTTTTTGGTTAAATAGTTATTGTTTTTACTGAGTAGCTATTTTTTTAGGTATGACAATTATAATTTGGTACATTATAGTTACTTTTCAAACACAAACATTTTATGTTTGCCTTATATGAGATTCAGAGAGAAAGATCCCCTCTCCCATAGTCTGTGGAGGAGGTTGAATATCCGAGAGGGTCGTTGTGACAACCTCAAATTCTGAAGGCATTTGATTTGTTTTAAACTTGGAATCATGAATAAAATGGTATGACTTTGATTAATGATTTTGATTCAAGGAAATAAGGTAATATTGAGTTTAATTTACAAATATATTAAAATAAGACTTCAATGAACTACTTATGGTAAATCAAAACCTTATTTATGTAATTAAATATATAGTGCAACTTGTGGATTCACTAGAGGATCTAGATTCAAACTATGGGCCCTAGGATCCAATTTAGACCCAACTATTCCTACTTTTGAGTTTAGAAATATGTCCTCAAGGTACAATTTAAAGTTCAATACTTAGTGCTCATATTAACTAGCAATGATAATTTTTTTTGTTGATAAAAGAATTTTGGGATCCTTGAAAAAATTCTAGAAGATTCTATGTTGCCTTTGACCTAAGTAATTAATTAAAAAATTATCTACATTTTATTTGGAAACCAAATTTTAACTAACTAACATATTACTTAAGGATTAACCTTTTGCCCATTGGCAAATAATATCTAATCAAGATTTATCCCAAAATTTGAGAATAAACAGAGCTATGTCGCAATCTATAGAATTAATTCTATGAAGTAATGGGTCAAGTTTGAAATGAATTTAAATATTCTTGAGTGGCCAAAGTCTAGTCGGACTGGAACTCGCGAACCCATGTAGAACTGCGAGTAGGGAGCTCACCTCCCTCACCCAGTCTTTCATTCCTCCCCCATGGAACTGAATTCCCTTCCACCCCAAGCTCTCTCCCTCCCCAGACTGGGCTTTACCCCACTATTCACATCATCACCTTTAGGATTTTGATCCGATTCCAAACAATCCTGAAGTCACCAATATCTCATAGGTTTTAGACAATCCCTAGAATCCTAGTTACCCGAACTTCTAGGTCTTATTAGATCTTCCACTCTCAACAATCCAAGTGCCTGAAAAAGTTCATGTCTATCACTAAGACACCACATATGAACCTCTCAAGTCTCAATCGCCCCCTTTAGTAATGAAGTAACCATCACCTAAAAATGTCATCCTGGTCGCCACATAGAGGGAAGAGGTGATGGCTTGCTCCACCTCTAGGAAACTCCATGTCCTAACAACATCTAGGGAAGCCAGGAGGAGCGACCTTGACTTTTTATGTGAGGGATAAGGATCCCTTAGCTCGCCAACCACTTCATCTCTTTTCCAGCAAGGTGGTCATTGTCCAAGAGAAGATGAATATCCCATGTCTCATTGAGAAGCTCATGAGCTTACTAAAGTATCCACAATGCTCAACTGATACCTTTGAGGTGTCCAAGTAACGCCCACATCACCTAGATAACCATGTAGGATCCATAATTAAACAACTACCTCTCAAATTTGGTTCTTTTCATACTAGCTACCTCAACCTATACCAAGAGGTTGACTGAGTCCAACAGTACCTTGCAATGGCAGATGGGTCTTCACATGGATTTCCTACAGCTGGGGGGTGGAAGTCAACTATTGATTTGTCCCTCTAGGATAGCTCGTCAAGGTAGGAACAATTTTTTGGGGTTCTTACGCTGATTTTCCCTAGAGTGTGTGAATATTTGATTCACTACACGAGGAAGATAGTGTCATTTTAGCCTCCCTTAAAGCATTATCCCATGTTATTTAGAAATAGTATTAAATGTTGACTTGGAGTGCTCTCATTATCCCATATAAGTTTTAATTTCAATAATTCTGCAAAAATACCTTAGCTCTGATTATGGTGAAGTTATATACAATAATAAAAAATCATGTTGAAATCAAGTCAAATTGTTTGAAGGTGTAAATATGCTTGTAATTCAAAAAGTATGTCTGATGGATTCATCTCAGGTAATGACTTTATTTCAATCCTAATCTTGGTAAATAGGATGTTGGACTTATTGAATATGTGTACTTTGTGATAGAATTTGATATTATTGAATGATAATGAAATCTCATGATTTTTACAAGTTTAGAGTTACATCTAGGGTTTTAAAATCATTAAACAATTAACATGAGAAACATAGGATTTGGAAACCTAACCCTAATATCACCCTAAACCAAGACCTCTAGGATCTAGAGTAGACCCCAATTTGAAACATGTGATATAATGGTGATGCCTTTGTGTTATACATTATTTCATATTGATTGATTGATATATCTACACTATGATTGCTTGTATTATTATTGGTGGTTTCTTCATGAAAAGGTACATGCTTGTTTTATGAATAATCATTCATATCAAGTGTCAATGATTTCCAAATATTTTCCAAATGTTTTATCATATTCTTTCATGTTTATTTCAATTGTAGTTCAACTATAATCCCATATGTATATAACGTAAGACATGCAATGTTATTCTAAATCCAATATTGAACCCACATAGTATAATTCATGTAAGTTAAACGATCAATAGTGAAATGAATACACTTAAGGTGTCCTTAGATGATAAACACGAGTTAGAAAAGTAAACTGAATATGCAAGAGTGAGCGTGCAAGTACTTGACTCATACACAATGTGTATTGTTAATCATATATGAACACATATTGTTTGCATCCAGCTACGCAATATAGAAATATACTGAACACATATTTGTTTTTCAGTGTTTGAAGTTAGCTAACTCAATTAACAATTGAAAATATGAAGATCCAAATGGAAGTGAAGATCCATAATATAAAGGTATTAGGAGTATTAGATCGATAAGCTAGTAATGATGTTACTACTCATGTAGCTTTTCAAATTTGGAAGTAATGTAACTCCTTAGAGGAGCATGTATCTTACATTTGTTATTGAACAACTTTTTGCTTAGAAATTATTAGTTAGTGTTAGTTATTTTTGAAATCTATATCTTGGAAATTTTAATAATTGATCTTTGTCCTCTTGGTCTCTCTTTAATGGGGGATAATAGGGGGAGGGGATCATCATAGTGGTATTCTAGAAATGCTTGTTTGTCTAGTTTGAGCCAGAGTTCCTTCATTGGGGACCATCAAAATTTGGCAACCACGTTATCCTAGCTAGAAACTTTACCCTATATACATACATCCATATGTGCCATACATAAAACTATATGCTTTTCTATACAAATAGAAAATAATAAAATCTATCAATCTCTATTATGGGTTAGTCCCTTAATCAACTAAGATTAAAAAAGAAAAAGAAAAAAAGACATCATAATGTTACATACGTAAACCTATATGATTTGCTATACAACTAAAATCTATGAATCTTTGTTATGGGTTAGTCCCTTAATAAACTCAGATTAAAAATAAAAAATAAAAAAAGACATCATAATGGTAGTTCTATA
This sequence comes from Alisma plantago-aquatica, assembly GCA_963693085.1. Classification (NCBI taxonomy): domain Eukaryota; kingdom Viridiplantae; phylum Streptophyta; class Magnoliopsida; order Alismatales; family Alismataceae; genus Alisma; species Alisma plantago-aquatica. The sequence goes on along the minus strand of OY856410.1, from coordinate 41,569,917 downwards.
TTGTAACGACCTCACTTTCCGTGTCCCACAATTAAGAAAGACCTTCAAGTTGAGAGCCATTACCTATATCCCCAAGGATCTAGACTTAGCAAATAATAAATAACAACAAATACTTTCAATTAAATTTCAAATATTGTTAACAAACTGTACAATTATATTCCTCATGAAAATAATACATGTTGGGAAGAAGTAACTAGCTATGTAATCCTTCTTTAACTTATCTTTAATGCTTTCAGGTAATTTCCATATGGTTTTATCACATGTTGACATCTTCATAATTAACACGTACCTAAAACGCCAACAAACAAAATGCGGTCAGCATATTTTTATACTGGTACGTGGGTTCATCCAATATCACAAGTACATATAATCAACCATCAATTATTTTCTAATAAGAACATGCATTTTCTTTCATATTCTAACCCATATCTGGTCGACTATCTCAGGTGTATCCACTATCCGTCATTGGACTTATGTGTATTACCCTTCTAGCAATGTAACCTAGCCCCTGTTTGGTTCGGGACTGGGATTCTATAGTCTGGACTGGACTGGGCGACGTTAGTCAATAGATCTGAATTGGTGTAGACTGGTTCCAGTCTGATTCTATTTGGAAACCCAGTCTGATTCTAGTTAGCTGGTCTAGTTTGAGTCTGGTTTCAATTTGATTCTATTTGGCTACCCATCTGGATTCAGTCTGATTTTGTTTGGCAACCTAATCAGGATATGCTTATTCTGTCCTATTCTTACATGACTATTTTAACAATGTAAAAATATGTGAAGCTGTGATGCCAGTACAATACAAGTATAAAATTTACTAAAAGAATAATAATTGCATAGATAATGTGGTTGATGTTGTGTGTTGTTTATTGAAATGAATATTAGATGAGTTTGCTCATTTTATATATTTATTTTAATGATATATAACTTTACAATTGTCTTGCATGTCATGTTAATTATGTATGTATGTATACAATTGTGCATATTTGCTCTAGTAATTGATAAATGACAAGATAATTGCAATTGGCATAATAAAACATTAGTCACGCACAAGTAGCAGAACAGTTTGTGAAAGAAAATGTCATTATGACAGTTACACATAATTGTTCATAAAGTAGACCAAACATCATTTGAATGATAATGTTATTAAAATTGTGATAATTGTTCCATAATAAAAGACATAACATAGTATAGATGATAACGTTTTCATGATAACTTAAACAACAACAAAAAAGCTAATAAGAAGATATTTTGGTCCCGGGAAACTACGTGATGAACTAACGGATAGCAGACAAAAAAGGAACGACATGCCCTGGGCCCACAACTACACACCCATACACACATGCTAAGATGGTGACCAGCCACTGTTCTGTCCAGTCTTGGGTGTGGAGGATGATTGTTCTTGCTCCCACATAGGACCTTCCCAGTAGGCCCACTTTAGGGCCTCATCGTACTCGTCCCATGCCACGGGACAGTCATCCTGCAGCGGCTGAGGTTGTTGTTTGATGTCTTCTTTTGGCCAATCAAACAACAATGGAAGATGAGGAATAGTGTTATTGACCCCATCCTTACTTTCATCCTCACTCTCAAATTTTTCCCCCTGGTGTGTATGCTCGCAACATTTATTCTTACAGACAACGTATTCTTTGATATATTTTTGTAACTTTGACGGGGACATCAACATATTTTCTAACTTTGGTCTTGACTTTGAATGTGAGGTCGACATCTAAATTATTGAAATAAATATAAGTATGAGCAAGAGCAAATAATCACAATAGCATACTAACTATGAGAATAGTTTCTAAAAGCTAAAGTTGGCAACAAAACTTAGATAAGTACAAGTTTGAACGTGATGGAAGTCTTCTAAACGGAATAAGTAAGTACAACTTTGATCAAATGGATGGTAAAAACAACGTAATGATGGCCATAAGTTTTACAACAAAATGCTACCAAGCAATCATAAACAAATACAACACAGAGAAACTATGTTACAATTTCATTCATTTGCTTCACCACCTAAGGGTGTAGGGGTGCTGTTGTTTTCGTCATTGGTAAGGTATTTAGCAACCCCCGGTGGATAGGTGCGACAAGTAGTCACAAAGTTGCGTTGAATGGCGTGTTGCACAGACAATGGCGGGGGATGCAATAAATCTCCCAAAATGAAAAGATTATCTCTTATGAACTCTCTCCTGAGGTGCTGCCAGTGGATTTGCACCTCGCTCAAAGAAATGTAAGCCCCCTGTTATATTCCAAAAGTCACGCCACACCTCCCTCCAAACCTGAGCAGTATACACTCCATTCACACATCTTCCCATGTCATATTGAGTTCTTATCAAACCTCTGAGACCATATCAAGCTATGTACACCATATAACATACGCCATTGTTTGTTGTGCAACCATATTACAAATTTCTATATGTAATATATTGCAATAGTAAGGCTTTATTTTTGTATGTGAAGCTACTATGATAATTGGAATATAGATATTTTAATGTGCATATAAGAAAGGGCCTCCTATGTAGTGAAGCCATAAATAAACATTGTGATGAAGTAAGATCATACATGTAGTAGCAAGTAAGATCAGGGGTCCGATTACAACAATAACAACGGGCACCAATTTAAATGTAAACATGGACATTGTTGGTGATGGTTTTCATTCATTGCTTGCAACACCTTCTCCCGTAACACCTTCTCCTGCAACAAAATTGTTGATGTTTGCATCATTTGTCATGTTTGTTAGGGCTAATGCATTCCTAGACATCCAATTATATAAAAGGAATCAATTTTGTCTGATAAATTGTTTCCTTAAGTTCTTCCATCGGGTTTTCATCTTGTTCAAATCAATGCTAAGTAGGCATGTTATGTTATGAAATTCAAGCAATGCCTCCCTCCAAGCCTCTCTAGTATATGATATGTTGACACATCTCCCCAGGTCATACTAGTTTCTCATCACATCATGTAGGATTTGATCGTGCTCTGCACCCCATATTAGACGACCACCCATAGAACAAATTTTGTATGTAAGATGTTGAAATAGTATAATACTCATTTCATAATGGTGGATAAAATTATAATATTACGATTTTGTGTGCAAATAACATAGGACATAAAATTTGATACATCCATAAGCATCCAATAGAATTATGAAAAAACTATGAAACTTGTGATGTAAGTGTAACAACAATGTTATGGAGTCATCGGAGGTGAAGGAGTATCCAACAGAAGAGTACAACTCTCCTCCAACTTATGAATGAAGGTTTTTAAAACTTCATATTCGTACTGTTTGGAGGTGTAAACATGTTCAGAGACGTGATGGATTTCAACAAAGTCCTTCATGTTCATCGCCTGGCCCCACGTTAACTTGAACTTGCAAGTTAGTAACGTAATCTCAGCCTTCAACAAATCAGTTGTTGGGGGAGATTGACTGCCCAATGAAAGTATTTGCATCGGTGTTTTCCCTAAAATGTTTCCCAAATTCGAGTTAATAACAATGAATATGCGATGTACTTAGCAAGTGCAACTGATTATTTGTTGTTTTACTAGCACACCTGACTAGAAGGATATATATAATACATTTCTCCTGGTCTTTCACTCAGAATGCCAAAATCATATAACCCCACATCCTCTGTGTTTACCCACAATGCTGAACCAGACTACTATCACACCTTAGAACTTCAGATCGATTCATCGACATCTAAAACATGATTAATGATTAGTAACATAAACTCAACTTTAAAACATATATCTCTACAAAACTTAGTTTTGATAGTATTTTGATAGAAGCAGTTGAATGTAGTAACATGTAGTGAAGCCTTAGTTGGATAGATCCAAATATATTACATATATGATGTATTGTATCCCTCTTCCTCCGTTAAAGAGTCATTATCACTTGGTAGGTGTAGTCGTTCACGTAGATATAGGCGCCTCTCCCGCAAAATTTCAATTTTTGATATTAGCTGATCGGTGTCTGCTCTAGTGGAACAAACAAAGTCGCATTGTTCTGACCATGTCTTGCGTTCATTGCGTGCATATGCAAGTTGTTTTACCAACGCATTCCCTAACTACATTTAGCATGGCAAATGTAGGTTGTACTCATTGCGTGGGCAACATCATGCGACATCTGTTTGTAACAACACCCCTACCACATGTAAAATACGGCCTATGGGGGTTGTTGTCTTCAAACTATCCATTTGACACATCTATTCCATCCATGTACACTCGTACTGTGCACTGGAGCCCACATGGACACGGCGACATTCTATTCTCCATTTTAAGACAAATAGACTAATGAAAGAAAATGTGATATTTTTTATTATGAGGCATATAAAAATTTGCATGTACTACAGAATTTGAGAACACATGTGAAGTCATAGATCAGAATGCTAACATTGTATTAAACAAAGAGGGGCAGAGCACATGTGAACTCCTAGATGATTTCTGAAATGCTACACAAATGATGATAACTACAAACTCAGCTCAATGAGTATCCCAAATGAAATCGGAAATTGTTTCACATAGTTCATCACCCTCCCTTGCATTGGCTGGATTTATTTGTTGTAACGGACTCAGGTCGACACCATTGGGTGGGACGACATATGTTGAATTGTTATTTGGTATTTCCTCCATCATAATGTCACCATCATTCTGGCAACATAAAAAATTGTGGAGGATACATCAAGCCATTACGAGGCGACACTGTGAATGAATAGGATATGTCACCCCCTTTTAAGGTAGGCAAACCACCTCTTAAGCACTCGGAATGCTCTTTCTATGAAATTACGTAATTGAGAGTGGCAATGTTTGAACATATCCTTCTTGTTGGTGTAGGAATGTCTATTTTCCTAGTACTCAGATATATGGTAAGATGTGTTGCGATAAGGTGCAAGAAATTGATGAGTGTTCATGTATCCTACATCAACTAGGTAATACTTTCCTACCAGTACTTTAAAATCGTCTATGGTCATTGCTTCTTGTAGGACCCTTTGGTCAGCAACCGAGCCCTCCCACTCAGTCAGTACAATGTAAACTCCATTGAGAAGTCTACAAGAACCATGACATTCTGGGAGACATTCCCTTTTCTATCTCGGTAACAATTTTGCTTGTCGCGTGTCACTAAGATTGGAATGTGTGTCTCATCAATAGCCCTGATGGCATTCTACAATACCAAAATCAGGTTTCAGCATACAAACAAATTGAAAAATATTAAAAATTGTAGGGGATGACTATTACTACCTTGAAGTAAGGGTAGAACCTTGGGCTCTCCAATATGCGACGATGTGTGGTTGTGTTTGTGGTTTGCATGACAACATACTTAGGGCACAACGCACACACCACGTCTAAAACTTCATTGAACCTTTTGCTTATGGTTTCACCAGAGCGAATGTAGTCCTCAGCTAAAGCACGATTTGTATGGCCAAGGCCAACCATCTGGAGGAAGTAGCATACAACCTCAACTGATGAGACTCCTCTACTACTTTTTAACAACCCACAATCCCCAAGCTTGTTCATGAGGCCTATTATAGTTTATGGACGCATTTGGTATAGGTCATAAGCCCTCTGTTCATGACCGGTCATGATTTCTAGCACCTTTTGGTGCCCACTCCTAATACTAACCGACCTAGGTATTGAAGGAGGTACGTCATCATCATCAGAAATATCATCCATGATGGAGTTCTCTATTGACTCAGCTATTGCATCAGCAACGTGATTTGCTGGACCAGACACGATATCTAAAATCTATGTTAGGAGGTATGTTGGTTCTGTATGAACACTACCATATATGATTCCTATAAGCAAAAGGATATAAAACTTGACATGATCCCTTAAATTAAAAGACTAACAACATGAACATTATATAATGGATGTGATAGAAAATGAACTACATCTACATTACATACAAATAAACTGTTATACACAACAAATGTTTGACGGTGAAGTATTTATTACAATAATAACAAATTGGTTATCATGTTCTGAAACAAATAAACCAACAACGTAAACAAAATTTCTGAAGTTCTTAAATGAATGATACTGGAAAGCAAAACACAACCTGCACCATCCTCTAACTTATGATGTTGAATGACCTATGTTATTCCCACTTGTGCCAGCATCATTGGTTCTAGTATACCGCATAGATGGCATACTTGATGTGCCATTGAAGTTTGATGATGGGGACTGTGAAGCATATCCCTGCTGAGATGGCACATAAGAGGATGGCATTGAATGTCATGGTGTTGCACTACCTCCTTGGGACCTTTCCCAAATGTCATGCAACCATATTGTTAGTTTATATGGGGTGTGGGTGAGGCTGAGGCAGATGCTATGGTTTGTTGATTCCTTTATGATGTTCATAAGAGTTGTAAATACATGGGTAGGGCATCAGGGAAAGTGTTATTGAAATGTTATAAAATTGTTGCAAACTCTTCTTTTTCAATGGCTCTAGTGGTGACACCTGTGCCTAACTCGTGGACCTTTATGTGAACTTGTGTGAATTTAGTTAACATGTCATTAGAAAGGACACATCGCTCTTGTGGAATGGATGGTTGCTTCCTACATCAGTGGCTATGAGTCCTTCCCCCAACACCCTACATATCTGTTCTGCCTCCCCCGGTGTCACCCTCACTCTGCATCCTAGGTGCGCCTAAGTCCGGTTCCGCAATGGGAGTTTCTGTGGGCATGGGTGTATCATATGCATCTAAGTCGACAACAACTTCATCCTTGGAGGTGACGTCAGACGGTATTTGTCTATCCGTAGAAGACATTGCATGGTGTCCTCTAGCAATGTTCCTCCCTACCATCAACTCGATGTCATAGTAGTGGGGAAAGGGCCGATTAATCAACCTAGCAAGATCGTTATTTGCCTAATTAAAAAAGAGTCTTTATTAGGAGATTGATATCTAAATGTATGTCACTACTTTTGGGTCAGTGTATAGTTATTGTACATACCGCAAGGCTCTCCTTCCACTCAGGGGTGTCAGGCAGCCTGGGCTTGTTCCTAGTCTCATCCCATCCGATGTCACTCTTGTTGGTTACAAGATTCAATTTGGCATAGTCCTTCTTGAGGTTGTTCCACCTAGTTTTCACCTGGTCCATCGTATAATCTGGCCTCGACATCCTATTTTGCATCTCACAGAGCGTCTCCCTCCGAGCGTCTCTAGTAAACTGTCCGTCAATACACCTACCTATTTCATTCTGCCTCCTCAGTGATGAAACTAAAGCATCGTCAGACTCTCTTGACCATATAAAACAAAGCTTGGGGTTTGTGGAAGACATACTCCCATAGGTACTATAATATATAATTATTGTGAGTAGTGTTTATAGTAATTATAAATATATAATGACATACATGGTTATTAATAGGTACAATAAATGGGGGGGAATTTATACATGGAAGACAAGATTCACCATAAAAACCTATGCAAAGAGCATAAACTTACGTCATTTCATCACTTGTAGCACCATATATCTAAACCCAACAACTAATATGTGTATAAGTTTGAAATTCTACAGTATATATCTAAACCTAAAAAATATGCAAAAATCACTAGTTCAACCGTTTCCATGATTGGGATTTAACAAGCCAATAAAGGTATGATAAAAATGGGCAGTAAATGGTCCCAACCAAATTCAATGTATAGGCCAATTGGGAAAATAACACTTGAATGCATATATGTCAGCTAAGTCTTACATGTAATTGGAAGTAGGGGATAGATCATAGTTTATTTTTGGTTGGATTTCGGCAACATTAGTAATTATATTCAAATGGATAATTCAACCAAACTTTCTACATATGAAGTATACACATCTCTCCCAATGAGGATACATGATATGATAGCATCTTTGACCAGATAGAAAAAGTCAGATGCATATTCTTTTCAACTGCACATACACTGGGAACATATGACAAAATTACCTACAACTCACAATTAAAACAAATAAGATCGGTTGGACACCATCAATTTGATTTTCAAAGTCAAACTAAATCCATTTGAATCACACAACCATATATACTTGCAACAACGATCAGGTGGTCCATATGGATTTATAGAAATTATAGAATCTTTAACAATAAAGAAAACAAGTTTTCATTTAGAAACAAAAATATCACAGGCACATACAATGATACCTTACATTGCAACACCTGATTCAAGGATCAATGCTATCATCAAGAGGCTAAACCATAACTAGGCTACAATACAAAGATGTGGACCTATGCCAAGGGAACTACTTCATGGAGTACATTCTGAAAGGGCACCATGACATTGTCTGAAGATCATAGCATATATCTTTATTAAATAATAGAGGCTTGTTATGGTGTGTCTCCCACAAAGTAGTGTTTGTTTTCCATCATCACTAGTTACTAGTGGTGTTTTATCTAACTCTGCAAGACAAACATTCCATTCTATCTATCCTAACTATGTATCTAATTTTGCAGATGTGATTTCAAATGCTATTTTATTAATATATATAAAAAATTATATATACCAAATTAGGACTCATTTAAGAATGTATTATGCCTCACTGAACTTATAAGTAAATTCCAAAATAAAACATGATCACAAGTTTAGCTCTAAAAGCTTTTGTGCACTTCTCACACCAAACATCGAGTGCAAAATTATAGTTTGTGATCTATCTATGACGTGTACAACATCAACCTGATACTAAAATATGACAAAAATATGGTTTCAAACCATATAAATAAAATAATGCATATGTCTACTTGACAAATATGCATATATAAATACTTAATTCATCTGCGATGGTGATTGGGGGGGGCGATTTCCGCCATCCCACTTCCGGTTGCCTCAGGCCCTTCCTCTAGCTCTGGCTTGCCCTCTACAGCTGGTGCTACCAACCCGACCTCCACCACCACCAGCTCCAACCCCAGTTTCACCTCTATAACCCCACCTACTTCAAACCCCACCCAACCTCCTGGCCCTAGGCCATGGAAACAGAAGTTGGTGGATATCATCGTGGCCCGTGATTGGGTTCTTGCGGTTGACAAGCCACCTTCAAAGATCAGTGGGGCCATCGCCACAGACCCTAAGAAAGGATTCATCAAGAAGGGGGATGACAGACCCTGGACTAGGTTCTCGGAACCAATTATGATGGAGATGGATGACTAGCATCGTTGTTCTTCCATTGTCCAGGTGTTGGGGCAGCAGGTGAACGCCTTCCAGCTTAAAGGGTGGATGATCCACACTTGGTGTCCCAGGAAGGAGATCGAGGTTTTCAACATTCCTCATGGGATGATCCTAGTCAGGTTCGCCTCAGAGACAGACCTCCATGCCACCAATTGGTGGTCTTAGTGAGAAGGTGGACACCGGAGGTAGATACCAGGTGGGCTGCGTTCAAAACAGCACTGGTGTGGGTGTCTCTATCTGATGTAGGGAGGCACTGGTCAGTCTGTGCTATCACAACCATCGCTCATGTGAATCGTGAGCCGTGTGCCATCGACAGAAGGGCTGATGGAATGCTCCTAGGGTGTTCGAGAGTATGTGTGGACATCTCTGCCGAACAAAACCTCCCACCAGTGGTGATGGTGGAGCTTCCTAGTGGAGAAGAGTGGGAGATTCGAGTCAAGTACAAAGACCTACCTAATAGGTGTTCCTCGTGCAAGGTGTTTAGCCATAGTGATGGTTGTTGCCCAGGCACCAGAAGCAAGGTCATCTATCTGTTGCCTCCAATCCTTATGGAGGAGAGGCCTAGAGGGAGGATGAAAAGGAAGTCCAAGACACCCCATACCAGTAGGAAAAGGGTGTCGATGGGCACTTCCTCTGCTGGCACGGTAGGGGACATGCCGGTTGAGAAGGAAGGTGACTCCATGAACACAGCCGTGGCTGTTGATGTGGTTTAGCCTACTGAAGTGATTGTAGCTGATGAGGGTAACAATAGGGATCTTCTGAAAGGTCTTCAGGAGGACCCAGAAGTGAGAAAAATCACAGATAGAAGAGATAAGGAAGGTGAGATGGGAAGGGTGGATGCAAACCCCTTCTTGTCATTAGAAGGTATGGAGGAGGGAGAAGTGCAAGACCTGCTAGAGAATCACTCTCACGATAGGAGTGGGAATCCCAGGAAGACCCATAGTGCGAAGTATAAGAATAAACCCCCAAACCCTAGGAAGGGGGGAGGGAACCAGAAGGTTTAAATGTCTGTCCTCTTTTGGAATGTACGCGGTGCTTCCAGACATGGCATGTAGGGGAAGCTCTGACGTATATTGAAAGAGAAGGAGGTGGAAGTAGCTTTCATCTTAGAAATGAGGATTAGAAGAGAAGACGAAGATCGTGATAAGAACCTTTTTCTAAAAGGGTGGGGGTTCATCTCGAATCTAGAGCAATGCAATGGCGGACGGATTGTTCTGGGTTGGAACACAAGCATGTGGAAGATCGAGCTTATACATGCTACTAGTCAGATGCTCACTGTTAGTTGTTTCAATAAAGGTGGGTTCTCTTGCATTATAACTGGACTTTACGACTTGAACTTGGAGGTCGACAGAGTTCCTATGTCGAAGAATCTCTTAGACACAACTCAAAACAAGGTTCCGTGGCTTGTGGCAAGGGATTTCAATAGTGTCAGGAGAAGTGATGAGAAGAAAGGAGGAGGTTGGATACATGAAAGACTGATGGACACATTCAATAGTATGATGGATAGAGCTAGCCTAATGGAGCTAAATATGATTGGAGGTAAGACGTCCTGGAACAACAAGTAGAAGAAGGTGAAGAGAATTGCATGTAAACTCGATAGGGGGCTAACTAATGAAGCTAGATGGATTGCTTTCCTAACTCAATCATTAGGATGGACCAGCACCCTCTTAGTGATCACGCCTAGCTGAGTTTGGAGTTGGTTAACAAGACAAGGAATGCAAGGCCATCAATATGTGGATTGAGTGGAATGGCTACAAAGATACTGTGAAAGAAGGTTGGGGGTATCCCTGTGGACGGCAACCCTCTTTACAGAGTGTACAAGAAATTGCAGCATACAAAAGGAAAGTTGAAAAGCTGGGATAAGGAGAAGGTGAACCTCATTAATCTCATTAAAAAGGCTAAGGAGGAGTACAATATTGTAGCTGAGAATCTAAGGGAGGAGCCTCTTGATGAGGGCGCTATAAATGATGAAATAGAGAAGAGCAAGAGACTGAACCTGCTTGAAAGAGCTGAAGAGACATATTGATGGAAAAGGAGTCGGATGAAGTGGATTGAGGATGGCGATAGGAATAGAAAAACCTACCACACAGCTATTAATAAGAGAGAGATGAAGGATACCATACATGAACTCATCAATGAGAATGGGGAAAGAGTGGACAGCTATGAGGAGTTGGCGACTACAGCTGTTGACTACTTCACCAACCTGTACAACCAGAACAAAGGTGCTAGACTTGAAGGACAGATGTCGTGTAACAAAGTCAGTGAGCAAATGAATGAAGATCTATGCAAATAAGCAACAGATGAAGAGATAAAGAAGGTTGTGTTCTCCATTAACCCCAACAAAGCGCCAAGGCTTGATGGATTTAATGGGAGATTCTTTCAAGATAACTGGAACCTTATTAAGAACGATGTGAACAATGCCATTAGATGGTTTCTTGGTGGAGGTAGGATGGTGAGGGTTGTGAATCACTCTTTCATCAAACGTATTCCCAAGAATCCTAATGCTTCTAGTATGAAAGATTACAATCCCATTTCTCGATATTATACAAAATAATAGCGAAGTTACTGGCTGGCAGACTTAAGGAGGTGTTACCTACCATTGTTTTTAAGGAGCAAAATGCTTTTGTCAAAGGAAGGAACATAGGGGAGAGTGCCTTACTTGCACAGGAGTTCCTTAGGGAATTCAATGTGGGAAGGTTTGCCTCAAATCCGTTCATGAAGATTGATATTAGTAAGGCTTATGATCATGTTGATTGGGGCTACCTTGAGGACACTATGTTGGCTATGGGCTTCAATGGGAGGTGGGTTCAGCTCTTGAGGGAGTGTTATGAAACTACGTCCTTCTATATTCTGGTCAATGGTTGCCCTGAAGGGTTGTTCTAGGCTTCAAATGGGTTAAGGCAAGGGGACCTCATCTCCCCACTATTGTTCACTCTTGTCATGGAGGGTCTTACACATGGTATCCATAATGCTGAGATGGAAGGGAACGTTAGGGCCTTCAAAGTCTGTGGGGCTAAGGTGTTGACACACCTCATCTTCACAGATGATGTTTTGATCTTTTCTGCTGGGCATGCTAACATGCTTAGAGAGTATAAGTTTATCTTAGAGAAGTTTGGGAGGATGACCAGGCTGTACATCAGTGATATCAAATCCAAAGTGTTCACTTCCAAATCTTGTGATCATAGGCGTGGTAGGCTGAGGATGGTTGTTGGTATGCAAAGAGGGAAATTCCCCACTAGATATCTGGGGGTGCCCATTTTTGGTGGAAGTGCGAGGACTGCTGATATCAGTATGCTGGTGGATAAGTCCAGGGAGAAGGTTGAAAGCTGGACGGGCATCAATAAATCCATGGTCGGGAGACTGGTCCTCATAAGGTCTGTTTTGCAGGGTATGCTGAATTAGTGGTTCCAACTCATAGCTATTCCTTGTTGCACCTTGGAGGTTAGGAGAAGGATCATTGCCAACTTTCTGTGGAGTGGAGGTGGTCATTCCATTGCTTGGGACAAAGTTGCAAGGACGTTCAAGACTGGGGGCTTACAGGTGAAAGATCTGAAAGACATTTTGAAGATGAACGACCTAAAGAGAATAAATAAATTTCTAAGGTGTGACTCTAATATTTGGACTAAGTGGATGAAGTCCAGATATGGGAGAGAAATCCAGTTTGGGGGTTATAGCAGCCCCACTCGGATATAAAGAAATATGTGTGAAAATTTTGATGGGATTAGTCAGAAGTACCTAGTTGATAGCAATGGTAACTTTTCTCTTGTAGGAAGCAGGTCACCATGGATCAACTTGGATCCAAGTCAGGAAGTACAGTGGTGGAGGCTAGTGTGGAATAGGGTTGTTCATCTGAAGTGGATCACTCTACTCTATAGGACAATTCTTAATAGACTCCCTACTGGAGACAAATTAGCTAAATGGGGAGGCGTGGAGGTACAGTCGTGCTACTTCTATGATGATGAGGAGGAAAGCAAATACCGTCTCTTCTTCAACTATAACTTCACCAAGACCATATGGGGTATCATCAAGCTGTAGAACAGATGGAGGATAGGAGGAGGCAACAACTTAGGGGACATTGTTTGCTGGCTGTCCAATGGGACGAACAACAATAAAGAGGTTGGGGATTTTAATAGCATTTGCTTAACTGCAGCTTGCTATGAGATCTGGTGGGAGAGGAACTGTAGAAAACAAAGATCACGTAAAAGATCTTGTCTGGAGGTTGTTGATAGTATAACCAATAGAGTTAGAGAGAAGGTCAAACTTAGAAAGAAAATGATATGTGTGCTTCACAAAGATATAGCTAAACTCTGGGATTTTGTAGAGTAACCCCTGAGAGCTGTTTGTATAGTACTGATCCATTTTTGCAGATCTAGTCTTGTACAATGCTTGCACCTTTTTTGGCAATACTTTTACCATTTCCAAAAAATATATGCATATATAAGTGGAAAAATAGTACTACAATAACTACAAAGCTAGAACATAAATCTTCTTTCTGTTCAGAGACATCTGATTATTGTTGCAAATATGATTCACTCAACCAAATATGATACATTACAAGTAGACTCAGTTGAACAATTAAAATATTAACGTGTACACTATTCACACAAACCAAAAATGCTATATATAAAGAACATTTAGTATTGGACAAGTACCACATTTTTGTTATATTTTAGTATTAGGTCGATGCTATATACACAATTTACACAAACCAAAAATGCTGTATACACAATTTACACAAACTAAAATCAATGTGAAAAAAATATTATTTCAATGTGCTCAAATTTTACTTAGTATATATAATATTCATACAATAATCCACACCAAAACCCTCATCTAATATATAAGAAACCAACTGAGGTAAGGTCAAGGCAACAATGAACCATAAAAGTTGATAAATTAATACCAAAGTCAACACTAAATAGATTATTCCAGCTTTTATATATTACAAACTTGAAGGACATCTTAATAACAAGCATTGCTCAAGTGTAATGTGGTATATTGAGCAATTTTGGTGTTTATAATAAGAAAATTGTATTAATCATACACAAACAGAACCACATTTAAAAACATGTTGTTGTACATGTACGGGATGAAAAATAGAGAACACAGTGGACATATAGAAACAACCACAATGACAGAGTGGTAGAACATGTGGTGAAAAAATCAACCCAATAGCATCGTTCAAGTGTTCATGCCAATAAAATGATATTTCCATATATAATCAATTGACCTACCTCTACTAGAGTCAGTATAGAACTGTGTAGGTGTCTTACTGATGATATTTAGGCATACAAACAAAGTAAAAACAATTATTGTCTTAATATAATACAAATAACAATATTGTCTTAATGTAATATAGACAACAATACAAAATCAATCAATTTGGTCCAACGACATGCAAATTATATAGCAGGATTTAATCATCTATGACTAACACACAACACACTTTCAATGTCTGTGTCTACGAAGGAGGTGACAGTACCTATACAATCCTACATGGAATGGTATTTGGTTTAGGTGAGAGCATACGAGGTTAGATGAGAGCACCAATCATCCATACATACGACAAGTTGTGCATCACCTACACTCCCATAATCTACTTCTACAACTAGATAATAATAGTCAAGCATATCAAACATGATAAATAGAGATGTAATATAAAGGTTGTAACAACAAATAATCAATTTAAGGTTACGTCATATAAGTTTACATTATGTATTAGTTTATTAAACTTAAGATACAAATAAAGTAAATGTGAAGAAGATGCAAACAAACAATTCAATTTGCACTTCAAACAATCCCTCTCAGTGAATTCATGGATCGGGTCAAATAGTGATTTATATCAACAAGGTAGGTGAAAGAGTGACAAAATATAAACAAATATACAATATGGTTGTGGATGGAGTGCAACGTGATTTATATCAAGATTACAACCTTAATCACTAATAACAGATTCCCTAACATATATCCACATTCAACTGAAATCTAATAGAGGAATTAAGTTAAACCAATCTACAATTACACCCAAAATGTTAGCAGTACTACATCAAGCAATAGGGAGAGTGAAATACCTATATTGACGATTGATAAGGAGAGGTGCCACATTGTCTAGATGGATGGAGTAGCACATACCAAGCACTAATTAAATAAGGAAAACATTAGTTTCAATTAAACAAACATGTCGTGAACAAAGGAAAAAATGAGAAAATAGGTTGTAGAAGAAGACTCACCTCAGTAGTGTGGATAAATCGGCGAATGAGGATTCACAAGAAGAAGATCATGCGATCAATTGCACTTCGATATGAAGATGCAGCAACATCAATTTGACTACAGACAACCCCAATTTATAGCAGAAGCTATTTCCCAGCCGATAGGGTTTGTGTACCGCCTGTGCCCCTTCCCACCTATTCCTTGAAACCATGGTGGGAAACAATGGTCAAATTTACTAATTTGATGCGACGGGGCAATGTTACAAGACAACTTACCTCTTGTTAGCACCTGCCAACTCCTCCTGTAACTAGCTATTCTGCCCATGACGTTGTAACTGCTTACACAAGCAGGGCATAGAGGGATAGATGAGCTCCTGTTCTGCCTCCTACAAACTAATCTACTGACGAGATAGAGCGTCACCCTCATCTTCAATACAAATACTGTGTCGTAGGCTTCTCTCGGGACCAGGGGCTGCCTTTCCGTCTACCTCGGGAGCTGCTGTTCTAGCCAAGGAGTAAACGCAAGGGAGGGAGGGATTCTGGGATGTCAGGGGTGTCAAGGGGAGAAATGACCCAAGACTGCAAAACTCGGATTGCAAATCACAATCCTTCTCAGACCGGGACCGAGTTGGTTCAGATTTGGGGATAACAGAACACCAAAATGGACCCGTATCGGGATAATGAACCAAACAACAATCGAAACAAACCCAGACCAAATTTTACTGAGCTGGCACAAAACGACAACCGCTAATCTGGACTCAGTCCAGAACCAAACATGGGCCTAGGGTTTAGAATATCATTATATACTTTATGTGATACTCATAGGGACTTTATAATTTGCATGAAATAAATAAAAATCCAATAGATATCATTCATTCAATCTTCAAAAAATCTCAACATACGTTGGAATTCGATACATGTAATCATACGTGTAACCATGTACCTTTGCCATGCGTAATTCATATGGAATATTTGAAGTTCACTTTTTATGAAGTCCAATCATCAAGGAAATCCACAATCAATCAATAGTATCTCAAACATGCATACTACATATGTATCACAATATATTCATGTTATTCATATTGAACCTAACTTAGGTTGTAATGGCCCACAATTTTGAGTGTCTAAAAGACCTTAAAGTCACGAATCATTACTCATAAATTCCAAGATCAGATTCAAGGAATAATACAGAATAGTAAACAATTCCAATTAATGAACAAATATGTACATGTTTGCATAAAAAGCTCCTCTAAGGAGTTACATAAATTTTAAAAAGAGTTCACATGTACATGTGTGAAGATATACCACTAAGACTAAACCTTCATGAATAACTTTAGTGTCTTCAATATCTTTATCTGTAACCTCATGTACATGAATCAAGTATACCTGACACCTAAAATGTCGAAAAACAAAGAAATGATCAATATATTTCAATACTGGTACGTGGGTTCAAACAATAATAACAAGTACACATATAAGCAAACAACTTTATCTTGCATATAAGAACATAAACTTGTTTTTATATTCTAACCCATATCTGGTCTACTACCTCAAGTGTAATCACTGTCCCTCTGAGGCTCGTGTGCATTACCCTTAAGATCAGTCTAACCCAGGGTTCAGAATATTGTTATATACTTTACATGATACTCATAGGAACTTTATAATTTGTAAGAAGTAAATAAACAAGAAAGTAGTTTATCTTTCATTCAATCTCATCGAGAAACCTCAGCAAACTCAGAAGTTGATATATGTATTCATAAGCATAACCATGTACCTTATGCCATTATAGAAACCATGCAGAATATATCATATGTACATTAAGAGTGCATCTAAACATCCAAGAAACAAATCATTCAATCTGAAATATACATACTACATATGTGTCACCATGTATTTGCATTACATTAACTAGATCTAGATGCGCTCCTAAAATAGGGTTTAGGGTTATCTCATGTTTGAACTAGGGATTAGGGTTACAAACCCTAATTCCACCATATCAAGGTTTCTAGGGTTACAAACCCAGTTATGCATATTGAATTAAACCCTAATCATCATCTTAAGCTTATTAGGTTATCTGTGATACCTAGATTACATTATCAACATTAGATCCTAGATAGATGTCAACATTGGCATCAAAACCCTAAAACAACATGTGTATGATTATTAATCTACAACCACCAATTATGCATCATTATCATGGATTTCCTTATTAGACATGACAAGATCAGATATTAGCTCAACATAACCTAATCTACTCAATTAAGCATCATTATAAAGAAAAACTAGGTTTTCCTTTTCATTAAACACATTAGGTCATGTATTGCATATACTTTTGGAACATGAATCCTATTTAGACTCTGATTATATTTTCTTTGGATTCCTCTCATTTTTCTAAGAAATTTTATATATAGTTTCTCTATATTTTGAGTTACCAATAATTAACTAGATTATTTGCAAGAATAAACTGATTTGCACCAATCACGCACTGAAATGTCAGTGTCCCATGTTTAATTAAAACAACTCGGCACCCCCCCCCTTTGAGCTAGTGGCTAAATACCTTTATACCCTTACATGTTACATGCACATGCCACGGTAGATGAGTCTTTTGACTCTAATTCATCCCTAACCTCCCGACACAGCCCCATGACAAACCTTGAATCGGAAACTACGTCTGTTCCCGTCGAACTCGACGCCGCCGAGACCCAAAGAAGGCCAGATGGGCTCCTCACACCTAAACCAAACCTTGCCCCATCCTTCATGTGGTCTTTAAAGGTTGGAGGTAGGGGAACAAGAGCCCTGCGCCGCGGGTTTACAGTAGGTTACATAATAGAAAGTTAGGCTATTTACCCATGCATCTCCGTTTGCTGGCTAAGGGTAGAGCATAGCTTGAGTTCCCCTCATGAATCCTGGGATCAACAGAAGGAGCCCTTCCACTCTGAGATGTCTAGATAAGATGATGACGATGACCTCTGGCTGGAGGGGTGTACATCACTATGCATGGTTCTACTACCAACCAGATCCATCACACCGATGATTGCAAGTCTAAAAGCTTCATTGTGGGTTCAAGAGAGGAGCAAGAGGAGTCTGGGCCAAGGTTTCTCAGGTTCTCCACAAACCTTCATCTCATGAGAGTTCACCAGCCATGACCTGCTCAACCACCTCTGTAGCCTAGGGTTGGACATGACGAAGCAATGACAACGACTGTGATGGACGGAAAGGGAAGGCAAATCCTAGGCAAAACACCAAGCGAGAAGGAGGATGGTGAAGAGGGAAAGGGAAAAGAAGTCCAACAAGAATTGGTAGAAACCCTCATCTCACCTCAGAAAAAGTCCTCCCTATGTATGTATGTATGTATATATATATATATATATATATATATATATATATATATATATATATATATATCTTCCTTCATGTTACCCTTCTGTCTTTTCCTTAGCTTACAAGGAAGATCCCACATAATAAAACATGTCAATTTTATTATCCTTTGCCATACAAGTCAAAAGCTTTCCCTTTTAATTTCCTTGTATAAATTCCTTTTTCTCTATCCTTGGTGTATCCTTTAAACCAAGTATCCTCCCCACATGGAAACTCATTAAATCCTTTTCCAATCATACTACATTATCGGGGTTCATTGGATTATCTTTTATATACCAACTTCTTCTTTCCTTTAAACCATATTTCCTATTTTCTTTAGGAAACTTACATATTGTTCCATTATTTGGCTTCTAAGAATAGGGTAGATAATCCTTTAATTAATTATCTAGGCCATATATTATTTTGGATATCTATTATGATCACAAATATCAATAACACATAAAAACATATCTCAGCAACCCATATGTAAACTCTGATTAACCAACTAGGTCAAAAAGTGACCTCGAGGCCCATGAACCACATCTTAGGCCTTCTAAAGGCTCCATGCACTTAGTCACATTACTAATTACCAAACTTAAGGCTTTGGTAACCATTGCATCTTATATTAGCCTCATATGATTACATATTCCCAAAGCACTTACTTTCATAAAATCGACCATTTAATATAATTCTAGAGTTTGGAATCATCAATCCAAGATCCCTCAAAACACTTAATTGTTATATGTTCCCTAATTCATTTAGGCTTGAAATTTATGAATTTCAAGGATGTAACATTCACCCCTCCTTAAAAAGAATTTTTTCCTCAAAATTCAAGCCTACTAAGCCTAGGTGAATGATAACTCTTCTTATTTTCAAAACTTAGGGTCAACAACCCACTAAGATATCTTTAACAACTTTTCTTTAGTCTATCAAATTTCATTTTATTACTAAGATTGGAACTTGAATTGAAATTCAAGTATATCCGCATCTTTAGTATTCACACATCATCATCTCTTGATGATTTTGTTATTACTTGGTAACTTCTCTTTTCACCTAGGTTTCCAACCTATTATTCATTATTTTCACATAAGGGTGAGGTGGCACCTCTAACCCTATTTCATGTCATTACACATTCAGTGTAGGATATTCATTCTTTTTATCTCAATTTTAAGCATAACATGTGTCTATCAAATCTCCCTCCCTCATAATGAGATGAAATAAGCATTTGACTGCAGCCCAAGCACAACATTCATTCCATTCCAAGAGAGGAGATGGTACATCCACACATTACCTTTCAACTTCATATTTTAATTTAAATCATACTCAATATGACTCTAAACTTACTTGTTCTTAATTTCATAGCATTCTTATATTACATGAAGTCAAGTGTCCCTTTTCTTACTCTTAAGTGAGGGAACAACTTCTGTCAAGTTTTTATGACTTCATTACATCCTTTATATATTTACACCTCATATATTATTATGAGCCTTAGATAAAACCTTGAGGTATCTAGGGGTATAGGTACCTTTGGAGTGATCTCATCCTTATGCATCAAGAGAGTGCCTTTCACATTCACCCATTAGGCTACATGATCCTCATAGAGGTAGCTAATCTCCTAAGTCATGTACCTTGGATAAACCTAGTTGTTACCTCTCAACCACATGGTCATCTGCATTTAGGGCATATCAACTCCCAACCCATCAGTCCTATGAACCTCTAATACACCCTAATTGACCTTAGGATTGCATTAGGACTATACCCTACCTAAGGGTTTCTTTTGAGATGTCACATCTTTTAAGCACATTATTCTCTTATATAATTCTTTAACCCGGATTGCCTTCATCTCTCTCTTTTGAGTACACATTATGCAGTATTGTCGCAACATTTGGCTTGGGCCACCTTCCCTCCAGGGATTGGTGCCATGTCAGCCTTCCCTCCTAGGCTTGACCTTTTGTGATCTTCCCCTCCAGGTGCTTGATCCTAAACAACTGTACTGTGAACTTGGGCCACCTTCCCTCCTGGGATGGGTGCCTTACCAGTCTTTCCTCCTTGGCTTGACCATTTCATGACCTTCCCTCCTAGGCTTGGTCGTCCACTTAGGCCACCTTCCCTCCTGGGCTTGGTGCCTTACTAGTCTTCCCTCCTGGGCTTGACTAGTTGTGTCACTCAGAGATGGCATCCTTGGGTTCAAAGAATTTAAGTACTTTCATTTTTTTAATATCTTTAACTCTTCACACCTCTAGGTGAGGATTAAGGTTATCTCAATACTTAAATGCATTTATTCACTTACCTTTTAAGTGAGTCTCCTAGCCTAGGGTGCCTTCTTGGCTCATGGGTGGGGGTTAGGCTCTCTAGCCACAACCTGATCCAAAGATCTAAGGTTTTGCCTCCCTCCTAGGTCATCTTCCCACTCTTGGGTTGACCCACCCCAGGTTGGCACACTAACTCTAAAGGTTTCATAGATATCCTCTTTTCTTTTAGGCATAACATTTTTTTTAATTATAACATATAGACCCATGTTTTCTCAATTTCTAGATACCCCCTCATGGTTTCTGTCCATTCAGTGAACTTGGGTCACCTTCCCCTCCAGGGGCTTGGTGCTACATCGGCCTTCCCCTCTAGGGGCTTGGCCACCATCACCAAACTTCTAGAGACAACACGAGTGGTTTGAACAAGTTATATTCATACTTTCATTTTCATATATATATATATATATATATATATATAAAACTATTGGGTTCATATATTTCTTAAGACCTCTTACATAAGTGTTATGATCCTCATGCACACATGCATGGGAGATTGGGTCACCTAAATCCATCCCTCTATATTAATTATTCTTGTTTTTAAATTTCACATCGGTGGTGTCCCATACCACCACACCATGTTCATTATTTCATATTAAGGTTTTAGGGTTAGGGACTATACTCTACCTCTCAGGGTTTTGACCGGCCTAAATCGTGCGTCTGAAAAGTGGAGCGGATTTGAAGTAGTCGGACTTTTAAATTTATAACCCGAAACCTTCTAGGCCCCCACAAATTTGTTTATGGGGTCAAACACAGGGACAAGGGTGGTAGTGTTGGGAACGCGGAATTGACACGTTACACTCCGGTATGGGAAAGGAAATGATAAAGTTCCCCAAGGGAACAATAGGTTAAGATCGATAAAATAAAAGAAAACTATCTCCAACTGGAGCTACGAGGAAAAATTAAGGTTTTTAAAGGTTTATCAATTTTTAGGGTTTTCGCGCAACATAAACAGAGAGAATAAAACTATTGCTTTAGTAAGGAATGAAGGAGAAAGCTTCGATAAAACAAGCGGCAGCAGAAACATCCTGTACCCCTTCTCTCGAAGCGGGTACCTCTAACTTAAGCATCAACACCTCTCTCGAGGCTGCTGGGCCTAAGTTAGAGTGGAAAGGTCTCTAAAGCAACTCCGATCCTGGGCACTCTCGTACTCCCATATCAGACCAAACACAAGATCCACAACACCTCTCTCGAGCCTGCTGCAATGGGAAAACACAATTCGGTAGCTAGTCGAAACGTGATCCAAGCGTACAAGCTAGAGTTCAGATGTTAAACAAAACAATCATCCAACAAAAGGGACCAAACATAAAACAGTAGATAATTAAAACTCTTCTAATTCTATTAGCTCAAAAGGGTCTGGTTACATTCCATAAGTAAAGAAAGTAAATGACTGAAATAAGTAAAGATAAATGTCGCCTTCTTGATTTAGAAGGGAGATAGGCCGTATCAGCTCCTCAATATCCCTCCAGCCCAATACCAGGTGGGAGCCTTGCCCGATACACCCGTTTCGGGCGGCACAACCTCTCGGGCGACACACTCATGATGGGTGGATGTATCGTGCAGGACGCTCATGCCCGATACGGTCGTGTCAGGCGACACCCTCTCGGGCGACACGCCGTTACTGGTGATGCGTATCGGGCTTGGTATCATGCCAGGCTAGAGTTTTGCTGAGGGTATTGGGTACTCATATCGGGTGTCCTTGCCGGCCGATATCGGTCTGCAGCGGTGCCCGAGATCGATCCTAAGTGAACCATTCCATCCCTCTCAGTTCGGGGAAGTGCTCACCTAGTATCGCCCGGTACACCCCTGAGGCATGACACGCTAGCTCCAGATGCTTTCCCAAGTTAGCTTTCGAGAGGTTCTGACCTTTTTCTGACTCATCCCATCGGAGTCCTATAGCTGCTATTTATAGGCAGTGGATGGGAGAAGTTGTGTTTCTCCGGACACCATGTGTCCTTCATCAGCTCTATCATCTCAGATTCGGGGATGCCCGATATGCGTATCGCCCGACATAAGGATGTCGGGCTATGAGTGTGTCAGTCATCGTGACGAGTGGCTCCTGCCGGTGGGTGGCCTGTATCGCGCGACACGCTTCAACAGTCGTGGTGAGTCTGGCTCCCTGTCGGGTAAGCGGCATATCGCCCGTCAGCTCCTTCTTGCGTGGCACCCTCGTGTCATGCGGTAGTGTATCGTGCTGCCCTGTGTCGGGCAATGAGTGTATCGGTCAGCTGGTTGGTAAGAAGGCCGATGCAGGTGGAACATGCTCGTGGGCCGGGACGAGCCTTTTTGCTGATAAATGAGTCAAAAAGTGAGGAAAGCTCTACAAAAGATGATAAAATTGAGTTAAGAGCGTAGCGTAGCCTGTTTATTCAAAAACATGACAAAAAGGAGAGGAAAATAGTTTAAAAGGGAAGATTTGATAATGAAATAAGGGCCAAAAACATCACAAAATTTGGTGTTATCAAATCCCCCAAACTTAGCATTTTGATTGTTCTCAATCAATCTTTAAACTTTGTTTTGTGATGCTTATTCTTAACCGGTATAGTTTTCAGACCATGGGTTTGAGCGAGCATTGATATGTCTTACAGTGAATACGGCCCGACCACGAACAACAGACTTTACTTCTCCTTCCTTATCTAAGAAAAACTTTTCTCCACAGCTTCGGCGAAACTTCGGTGCATGATTTCGAAGTTAGCTTTCACACCAAATAGCTTTTGGGGATAGCAAGTTGTGTGTTTGGGTAGGATTAAGGCTTTTTGGGTTTTTCTTGTTACCCATCAGTCCATCCAGGTACGGGTCCGTTATCGGGCAAGTGGTCCCTGCAGTCCAAGCTAGTTGGCTTTAGAGCAGTGATTTCACATCCTACATACCACTGCCCCAGATCTACCATGCCTAAAGATGGATACTTTTGGAAAACAAGTGTGTATATATATTTCTTTCTTTCTTTTTATTTGGCACAACTCTCATGCTTTTATTCACTCTCATAAGGCTATTCTCTCTTTTTGGGATTTTGTTGGGTAAGGGAAAACAAGAGGAATTTTTGCTGTTTGGGCAGCTTTTTCCTTCTCCATACACGTCTCTTAGCTGTTGCGAGATTATTTTTCAAAATTTTTGGCGTGGAAAGTCATAGTCTTTTGTTGTTTGAGGCTACATTATCAGAAAGACATAACAAAACCTGCATCTCCTTGGACACATAGAAAACAAACTGGAAAGAAGTCATATCAGGTTTTTACTATATAGTGTCTTTGTACATATGTATGGAGACAAAATAAGCAAAAAAAATTGTATTTTGTATGAGGCATGTATATGTATAAGTAAAAAAAGAACAAAATGGGTGGATTTTGAAGATATTTTTTTTATACCTCCCTCACTGGTACATGGTACCCCCCCCCAAACTTACTCCACACTCTATCCCAGAGTTGTGAAGTAGATAAGGTAGGGTAATGTTAACCTAGTGAGGGTTAGCTGGTGAGCGCGCCTACGCCAGATAGAAGCTCCCACACATATTCTCCTTGTTTGCTGTGGTAGTCGATGTGGTGGAGTTGGTCAGGCATCTCCTTATTTGATATCCATTCCAAGATGAAGATGTCGCAGTCGTTGGATAGAGGAATTTGTTGTGGACTGTGGTGGAAGAACTGGAGCTCGTGCCATTTTCTTGCTGCCATTTCCAGGAATGGTTGTATCAGCGCAGCTGCCTCCTCATAGTATTTTCATACTAAGCACTCGAGGGAGGTCAACATTGTTGATATACACTGTACGGGATGGTCTTTGTTGTTGTCTGAGCTGTTGTAGAAGATTCCTGCTCGTTGGCGAGTGTACATCGTCAGGAGCGTCCAGTGGTTGTAATGTAGGATTGACAGGAAGATTGTGCGTGGAACCCTATGCTCCAACTCTTCCAGGAATGATTGCTTTGCCCTTGATTCATCGGCAAGGCAGATGTCGTTGAACAACATTGGATGAGCAATGTATGCGTGTTCAAACTTTGTCTGTAGTGTCTGGATGTAGGCGGCCACCACAGAGATCGCCAAACATCTTCCATCTTTTACCATGTCCCTTAAGTCATCGACTGGGACTATGACAGTGCCTGCCTCATGGATAACATATGCCGGGGAAGAATCAGCTAACTTCTGAAGAATTTCATTGACCTGCTCCTGCGTGAGTGTGGAGCATGAGAAGTGGTCGAAGTTGTTGATCAATTCTTCTGATGTTTCAGGCGAAGCAGGGTCTTCGAATCCATGCACTTCCCGCAAGATCTCAAACTGCTTTCCTGCCCCGTAGATGTCTATTTCCATCTCAGCTTCTTTCTCTGCAGTGCTACTGGGTTGCGAAGATTCATCTACTTGATCACTGCCCAGCTGCCTCTCTAGTACCCCTACGTCTTGGAAATAGTGTCTGTCTTTGATCAGCAATAGGGCGTATATGCTCCTTAGGTGGTAAATATTTTGGCCCTGGAGATGCCTTATGAATCCGAATATGTTGAGAAACTCCATGGCGCGCAAGATGATGAAGGCGCTATTTCCGCTTACCTCTTCTTCTTGGACGGGGAAGTCTCCGATAGAGAAGAAGTTACAAATGCATTTGTGACGTTGGAATCCTTTCTTGATGGCTCGCATAAGATGCAGTGGTAGAAGCCTGAGATGTTTGTCTTCTGGGTGGCTGAAGATATGCCCGGAGTGTGGCACCTCCTTGTTGCAGTAGCTGAGCAGCTGAACGTCGTGATTCTGGAGGTCTGCCACACATAGAAACCACATGTTCCGGTGCTTGTATGGGGCCAACACGATGTTCGTATTGTGCTTTTTGATGTGTTGCGCCATGTTGGCCACCGCAATGGAGTCTAGCGCTCCCATCATCAATCTTCTTTCCAAGGTCAGGGTGGCATTATATATTGTTCTCCGACCTATCCCGGTGCTGATATTCTCTATTATTGCACCTTCTAGGACCCTGAACAGCTTCTTGCCGATGACGGCTGGTGAGAGGAATATTCTTCTGAGTGCTCCCCGTCATATTGAGAAGTAGCCATCGCTCCAGACGACGTCTTCTTCATCTGCCTACAATCTCAGGACCTTAGTCAGCAGCTTCTGGTCCCTGATCGACAGGTAGCCGATGACTCTTCTGTCGAATTCAGCCATCTCGAAGGAAGGTAGCTCTGACGACGCAAAGAATTTGTCTACCATCGAGCGTCTTCCTCTAAGGGGGTATCTTTCATTGGTGGCGCTTATGTCCCCCCCCTCTCCCTCTGATTCATTAGAACAGTCCTCCCTGTCACTGATATCTTCGTTGTCATCTTCAGCTTCATCCAGGGAGACAGAGGGAGCTGCTTCTTCTAGATCGCGGGAGCTCACCTATCCTGCTAGAGCTCCGTTTGCCGATATTTATGGCGTCCCTTCCTCGAGCGTTGGGGATGGCCCGCTGGAGGAGGAAGAGGACGATGATCTTGAGGGGGCTGCTTACGAGGAAGGTTGAGAGCCTGAGTCAGGAGGCGATGGAGACCTTCTCGGTTGCCATGGGTGCGGATGGTCGTCTCCCCTATTCATCTTCTCCTCGATCACATCAAGGCACTGGAGGGCCTGCTGAAGCGTGGCGTTGAGTGCCTCTAGTTGGCCAGGAAGGCCAACTAGAGTCAGCAGTTCCCGTTCCTTTCTATTCAACCTCTGCTGGAAAAATGAAAACTTGCAGGTTAGAGAAGAAAATGTAGCTGAGTGTATTTCTGTTACCTCCCGCAAGTGGTCGAGTTCATGCCCCAACATTTTCCCGAGCGACGGAGGGGTTCCTGCAGATCTCCCTCTCATCCTCGCGATACTTCTCTCGCGTGAGGGTCTACCTGACGAGGTAGAATCTGTCTCGATCGTCCGTGAGGTGGATGTTTTTGGGTGATGCGTTAATGCTTTTATGGCTGTCTCCGCCTCGCCTTCTTGTAGTGGTGGAGAAGGCCATGGTGTGGGTGGATGATACTCCACCTCTACATTGTCGGCAATCTCTTCAGCAGATGCTATAGGAGACACCGGCGGCGGTGTCGGCATAAGCCGTGCAGCTCTGAGCTCCATCTACAGGATGTTGGTGAAAATCCCGTTACTGGTGTCCGGCTGCACTTCTTCTTCTGCCACCACGGGTACCACAGAAGTTTCGGGGGCTACGAATGCCTCTTCCGCGGTAGCTCCTGTGGTTGTCTCAGTGACCTCAACGATCGCCGTTTCTTCTTCAGCCATGACAGGTGTTGTCATGATTGTGGCTGGTATAGTAGGAGCGATGATAGCTCTATCAACTGCTATCGTCGGTGGCTCTGGAGTGGTGGCTGGCTCGACAAAGGTTGTTGAAATTTTGTCCTACCTTGGGTCGAGAAGGATTGATTATCCTCTCGCATCCGCCCTCTCTTGAATACCGGTGGTGGCGGCGTAAGCTGCTTCTACTGCCACAGCTTTGATTTTTGCTACGCTGAAGACCAGCTTTTCTACATCGTAGGCGGCGCAGTGAGGGAGTGGAAGGAGGGTGTTTGTCCTTGCGAACTTGTAGAAGTAGCTTCTCCCCTCCTTCTTTATGATGTCGACCCTCATGAGGAACTTAAGGTCAATCAAATCGTTGCCCCTAGTCCTCGAAAGACTCAGCAATTCCCTCGGGTATCCTAACCCAACTGCGATCATATTGATGATGCCATCCATGCAGTATTCCTTGGTGGTATCCTTTATCAGGTGCAGCTTATTCAGCAAGAAACGCCCCAGATTGATCACATTGCCCTCCATCATGTGCCACATTAGGTGGAGTTCTTCGATGTAGATGCTGCTGGACTCATTTTTGCTGAAGAGCAGGCATGCCACCAGCTTGTGCACTATCCTCCAGAATCAGGAGTGCACCGCCGCCACCTTACTTCCCGGCTTGTATGATGACTCGCCGATCAGCCTCCTCCAGAGCTCCATGGGGTTGAACCCATCTCTTTCGGTGATCCTTTCACCGTTATTCAGCAACTTCTTCTCCTCCTCACTGGAAGAGAAGATCTCGTTGAATAGCTTTTCGGAGATGACGTGCTCTGAGTTGTATAGCTGCCCTTGCAGTCTGTCTGCTCTGCCATATTCTTCAACGTCCTCAGCTGTATTCTTCACTCGGCGGAGAGATCACATGAACTCCCTTGTGAGTTCTGTGTAGGAGGCAGAGCGGCTGAGGCAGATCTTCCTCAGTCCTACTGCAGCGAGGACATTCTCCAGTCTTTCGAAAATACCCAATTGAAGGAAGGATGACTGGTAGCAGAATCTGCTCGGCCTGTAGATTTTAGTTGCCAGTTCTGAGTACCGGCATCCATGCTCATTATCTCTTGGCACGAACCTTCCTGGTGTGTGATCCAGGGGTTCTCCCGCTGCGATTGAAGCTGTTGCTGGAGCCATTACTTCTTCCGTCCTTATTCTCTTCTCAACGGTTGATGGCCCGACTGCCTCGGGATTCAGGCATTTCTGCCCGACCGTTGTAGGTTCAGCTGCTGCCTCAGTGTCGATTCTTCTACCATGTTCGTCAACTTGAATGACAATTTTCTTTGTACGGGCCATATCTGTTATCATTAAACAAGTTCATTGATCATTTAAATATCCCGATATTAGGTAGGCAACACTTAAAATCGATACCGACTCTTAAGAGAAAATTGATTGCACGATAAAATTCGGCCCGATACAAAAACTACCTGACACCACTGTAACGGGCTTCAAACTGAACGGTATGAAGCTTGCCCGCTACACCAGTGTCGGGCGATATGAAAGCTTCAAGCTCATGCCCGATACAAGATATTGTGTCGTCCGTCGAAAGAAGATCTAGGCGATACAAAACTTGGACGATACGGAGAAGAGTTGCACGTCATACCCGTTTCCCGATATGGTTGTGTCGGGCGATACAGTCGCGTGAAACAAAATGCCCGATAGGAAAACGTGTCACCCGACAACAAAAACAAGCGAGGTGGCACAAGGATGGGCGACACAGTTATCGCCCGATATAGGGTATCGGGCCAGTGCGTATTAAAGATGTGTCGTGCGACACAGGTGTCAGGCGATACAAGGAAATCAACTAAAGTCGTCAGCTCGATACACAGTGCGCGATATGAAGTTCGTGTCGGGCAAGCAGGCTGTCGGGCTATACCTTTGCTATCTGACGACCTATGCGACATGAGAGAAAAAGCTAAGCTGCGCGATAAGGGAGCAATGAGAAAGTTACAACACGATATAGGTAGCTGGAAAAGTAAATGCAGTAGCCCGACATAGTAAAACCTCCGTACTATATATAGAGATCCCAGCCAGGGTTAAAACAGGTAAATTCGAGACGCGCGTCGGCCGTTGAGGCAAGTCATTCCCGAGACGAGTAGTCCCATCCGTCTAATCAAGGGTAATTACTCATCTTGCCCGATATGGATGCTCGCCACCCGGGCGTGTCGTCCGACACGGCTTATGCGATGCCCGATATACCGTCACCCGATATTAGCACGTTCTACGCGCCGGTTGAGTTTTTGCCCGATACGATCAGAAAAAAGGGGATACTTACCCGACACAAGGTCCTCAGGGAAAAAAGCTAGATGAAAAACTTAAAAACAAAGCGAAGGAAAAAGCGATTGATGGGTAAAACATCATTGGCCTAAGGTTAAGTTCCCAGCCTCAGATAGTATTATTCATCAATGCGTCATAAACAGAGCGGTGGCCCATAAAATAGAAGAGTCAGCGCACATGACGCATGCACCGACTCGGGGCTTATTACAGTCCAAATGTTCATAGTGTTTTTCTTGCAAGAAAGTAAATAACATCCTATTCTAGGAAAAGTAAAAGCTCGGGATGCCTCCTGAGGAGCGCTATAGTTTGCGTCGCCAGCTTGACAGCTCCAGGTTCTTAACTTTTCTCCTTCAGCAATATCCATATCTTGCAAGTTGATATCTGTCCTTCTAACGAAAGCTTCGTCTTCATAGAACCTTTTCACCCTGTGCCTGTTTACTTGAAAAACCTTGGATGGATCATCTTTGTCATATAGCTCCATCATTCCGGACGGGTATATCTTAGATACGGTGAAAGGTCCAGACCATCTCATTTGTAGCTTACCTGGAAAAAGATGAATGGAAGATTTAAATAATAAGACTTTATCACCTTCACTTACGTCCTTCCTCCTCAGGTGGGCATCATGCCACACCTTCATCCTCTGTTTATAGATCTTTGCGTTCTCGTAAGCATGCATCCTCAATTCTTCAAGTTCTTGCAACTGCAAATATCTCTTCTCTCCCGCCTTCTCTAGATCCATGCTCAAGAACTTAATCGCCCAAAGGGCCTTGTGTTCCAGCTCAAGGGGTAGATGAAAAGACTTCCCATAGATCAACTTATAAGGAGTGGTTCTAATGGGCACTTTGTAGGCAGTTTTGTAGGCCCAAAGTGCGTCGTCAAGCTTCATTGACCAATCTTTCCTCGTCTGATTGACAGTCTTCTCTAGGATCTGCTTGATTTGTCTATTCGAAACCTCTACTTGCCTGGAAGTTTGTGGGTGGTAGGGCGTAGCGATCTTGTGTTTAACTCCATACTTTCGCAGGAGTGCTTCAAACTGTCTTTCTCTGAAATGCGATCCACCGTCGCTTATTACAGTACGAGGAACACCAAAATGAGGGAAAATCGTATTTTAGAACAACTTGTTCACTGACTTAGCGTCACACGTTTGAGTTGCAACAACTTCTACCCATTTGGATACATAATCCACTGCCACCAGAATGTATTGATATCCCTTTGACGGGGGAAATGGGCCCATGTAGTCAATCCCCCATACATCAAAGATTTCCACTTCAACCCAATTTGCCATTGGCATCTCATTTCTTCGTCTAATATTTCGCATCAATTGGCACTCTTTACAGACCTTTACATACGTTGCAGCGTCTTTGAACAGAGAGGGCCAGTAAAAACCTGATTGTAGTACTTTGGCAGTGGTCCTTTCGCCACCCAGATGTCCTCCATAAGGGGAAGCGTGACACTCTTTCAGAATGTTCGGGATCTCTTCTTCGGGAACGCATCTTCGGTACAAGTTATCCGCACATCTTGTAAAATGGAGAGGATTGTCCCAGTAGTAATTCTTTACATCTGCGAATAGCTTCTTCTTTTGGTTATAAGTTATGTCAGGGGACAATTCTCCACAGGCAAGATAATTATAGATATCTGCAAACCAGGGTAAACTCTCTTCTTTGGTTTCAATCATCATCAAAGATTCATCGGCATAATTGTCATTAATAGGCGGTTCCTTCTGTCCTTCCACAACGATCCGTGATAAGTGGTCGGCGACCACATTCTCTGCTCTCTTCTTATCGACTATCTCATGGTCGAACTCTTGTAGTAACAAGGCCCACCTCAATAGCTTGGGCTTTGCATCTTTCTTCTGCATGAGGTATCTTATAGCCCCATGATCTGTGTAGACTTTAACCTTTGCTCTAATGAGGTAAGATCTGAACTTATCGAAAGCAAAGACTATTGCGAGCATCTCTTTTTCTGTAGTGGTATAATTTACCTGAGCTTCATCCAGGGTGCGACTAGCGTAGTAGATTACATGGTGCTTTTTGTCCTTTTTCTACCCCAGGACAGCTCCTACTGCATAGTCACTGGCGTCACACATAAGCTCGAACGGTAAATCCCAGTCTGGAGCTTGGAGGATAGGTGGTGAGACAAGAGCATCCTTTAAATCCTGAAAAGCGATTAGACAATCATTAGAGAAGTTAAATTCAACATCTTTTACCAGAAGGCTGGATAACGGTTTTGATATTTTTGAGAAGTCTTTTATAAATCTTTGGTAGTATCCGGCGTGCCCAAGGAAGCTCCCCACTCCCGTCACAGAATTTGGTGGAGGAAGCTTGGATATGGCTTCAACCTTGCTAGAGTCTACCTCGATGCCACACCTCGAAACTTTATGTCCCAGGACGATGGCTTCTTGTACCATAAAATGGCACTTCTCCCAGTTTCAAACCAAACTCTTCTCCTCGCATCGTTGTAGAACCAAAGAGAGGTTTTTCAGGCAGGTATCAAAGTCTTTTCCATAGACATAAAAATCATCCATGAAAACTTCAACGATATACTCTAGAAAATCCGAGAACATTGATATCATGCAGCATTGAAACGTAGCGGGAGCATTGCACAGGCCGAAAGGCATCCTCCTGAAGGCGTAGGTGTCGTAGAGACATGTAAAAGTTGTTTACTCTTGGTCATCTGGTAGGATAGGGACATGATAAAATCCTAAAAAACCATCCAAGAAACAGAAATAGTCATGATGCACTAATCTTTCAAGAACTTGATCAATAAAAGGTTGCAGAAAATGATCTTTTTTAGTAGCTTGGTTTAGCTTCCGGTAGTCAATACACATTCTCCATCCTGTGACGGTCCTAACCCCCACCTCATCGCCTTTATCTCCCTTTACCACTGTTATACCACCCTTCTTGGGTACGACGTGGATCAGGCTTACCCAGTTACTGTCGCTGATCGGGTAAATGATCCCAACATCCTTCCACTTGATTACTTCTTTCTTTACGACTTTTTTCAGCATATGATTCAATTTTCTCTGGGGTTGAGCCAGAGGTTTGGCGGATTCCTCCAAATTGATGCGATGCATACATAATGCAGGGCTAAGGCCTTTGATATCTTCTACTGAGTATCCTATAGCCCGCCTGTGGAGTCTTAACTCCCCAAGAAGTTTGTCCAATTGATCTTTTGTGAGATGGGCATTGACGATGATAGGATTCCTTTCCTCTCGATCTAGGAATTGATATTTCAACCCTTCAGGTAACTGCTTCAACTCAGGCTTGGCCTTGGGTGACTGTTCTTCCGATGCCTCCTCAAGAGAGGCAAACTTAACTGTTTCCACTACTTTATCCTCGTTGCTCAGGTCTTCATAAGACTGGTTAAGATAGTTGAGAAACTCCAAAACTTTTGGATTTTCAGAGTCAGAATCTTGATTGCTTATCGCCCTCACAAGAGGGTCCACCATTAAGATATCTTCTTCTACCTCTTCGCAGAACTGGTTGTAGCTTTCCGTAAAGCAAGCGGACTCTAACAAGGATGGTCCTCTCATCGCATCCTTTACTTTGAAGTCTAAGTGGTCGTTTCCGACCCTTAGAGTGATTATTCCCTCAGCAACATCGATCAACGCCCTGCCTATAGCCAGGAAAGGACGTCCAAAGATGATAGGACAATGAGGGTCCTCCACGGTATCAATGACAATGATATCACACAGAATGAAGAAACTTCCTACCCGGATAGGTACATCTTCAACAAAGCCAACATGCCTTTTAAAGGTATGATCTGCTAATTCATTTCTCATATTGGTTTTGACCATATCAGTCAAATCTAATCTCTGTGCGAAGCTTAGGGGCATAAGGCTGATACTAGCCCCTAAATCGGCAAGACCTTTTTGTTCGACATTATCTACAATGGAGAAAGGAATGGTAAAAGCCCCTGGATCTTGCTTTTTGTTGGGCGAATCTGATTTAACGAAAGTGGAGGACATACTTGCTTGATGCACAATTTCAATTCTTCCTACTCTTCTCTTCTTGGTAATCAAATCTTTGAGAAACTTAGCATAAGTCGGCATCTCTTCTAAAGCGTCCAAAAAGGGTACTTCGAGATGAAGTTTCTTTATTGATTCCATGAACTTCTTGTGGCGCTTCTTAAGGTGTGCCTTTATCAGCTTGTAAGGAAAAGGTAGCTTGGGAGAGTAAGGGATTCTCTTACCAGCTAACTCCTCAAAGGATCTTAGTTCATGTTCTCTGTCATGAGCTTCACGATTGTCTTCTTCTGCGGGATTTGTATCCACAGTCCTTGATTCAAGTTCCTGTAGTCTGACTTCTTCATGACGTTCCACTGTCCTTTCGGATCTCAGCACTACCATTTTGGCAGATTCGGTGTTGGAGGGTATCTTACCCGAGGGATTCTTTATCAATTTGGCCATCTGGGCCAACTGCTGATCGATTTGGCATTGATGCGTCTGCATGTCCGCCATCTGGACCTGCATGGTGTTCAGAACTCCTGAATTCGAAAGTGCACTCTGTGCCAGCTGGTTATTGATGGTATCTTGTTTTTAAAAAAAATCGAACAACTGGCCAACCAAGTCTGGTTGGTTCGAAACCTTGTCTTGACCTTGGTCCTTGGCTTGCCTTTGACCTTGACTAGTGTTTGTCGCTTGGCGACCTTGGTACTTCCCTTGTCCTTCGAAATTTGCCTTGTTTGACTGGAAAGAAGTGGTTCTGGTGAACTGACTTTGTCCTCCTCTTTTCTTGAAAACTTGGGGTTGCTTGGTGGGGTTATGCAGCTGATGCGAGTTTTCGACTGCATCTTTGTTGCCATAACTAAAACCAAGATGATCTGGCCTCTTGAAATTAACGAAAGAGACATTCTCAGTCTCCTCAGCCTCAGATTCACTTTCGCTCGACTCGTCAGGTCAGGTGTAGATACAATTATCTACCCCGTGTCCACCTTCTCCACAGGTGACACATTTCATGACCTTTTCAACTTGTTTCTTCCCCTTTCCACTTGATTCTTTCAGCTGTTTGACATCAGTGGCTATTCTCTGGATCTGAGAGGTGATAGTTTCCAGAGCCTTAGATTCAAATGAAGGTCCTTCACTAGCCTTCTTAGCATATCCCCTGTCTGATCTATCGTAGTCAGTGTCGGCTTGTAACTCGGCCATGTTCTTGATGATCTTTTCGGATCTGCTGGGCTTCTTCCCCAGAAAGTCACTGCCTACTGCTGCATTCAGCGAAACCCTTTCCTCAGGGGTTAGACCATTGTAGAAGGTAGTTATCAAGAAACCCTTCTTATAGTTGTGATGAGGGCAGTCCCTCTGATATTCTTGATATTGTTCCCAGGTATCGTGTAGATTCTCATTCGACTTTTGCATGAAAGACGTGATCCTCTGTCTATTCGGGACAGTTTTCTCAGTAGGATAAAACTTGTTTACAAAGGCATCCGCCAGTGCACTCCATCTGTTAAGAGCTTGGTGTGGCAGCACCAGGTACCAGGATAGAGCCTTATCTTCTAAAGAAAATATGAAACCCTTGTAATAAATCACCTCCTGTGGGACTCCCCTCATTTTGATGGTGTCACAGATGTTTTTAAAGACATCTAAATGGTGATAGGGATTATCATTCTTCGAACTCGCTCTGAAGCTCTTGTTCTGGATCATAGAGATGACAGATGGTTTTAGCTCGAAGTTGGTTGCGTTGAATCTTGGGATGACAAAAGGACATCTGGAATTATTAGCCTTGGTGGCAGCTAACTCCCTGAGAATCTTTTCTTCTTCATTGGAATCATCACTGTTACTATCTCCCTGGTTCTGATCTTGATTATTTTGATTCCTTCTGCACCTCTGGTGATGACGACGTCTCTCCCGACGATGGTCATCCTCTAAATGTTCTATTTCAGGATCTTCATGTTGATGATCACCGTCATAGCGGTCATTGTCTTCAGGCGGAGGCGAGTGAGGTCTAGCCCTCTCGTGTCGTTCACCATCTGAAAGAGGTGGTTCAATGCGAGGCGACATGTCTGGTGATGTCGGTGCTCAGATGAGAAAAATGTTTCCCTTCTGAGTACCTGAATAGCCCGTAAAAATCAAGTTAGAAAACCTGTATTAATAATACGAATTACTCATTTTAGGTAAAAATAAAATAAATAAAAAAAAGAAGAAAAAGAAAATGAGAGGCTGTCAAGCTTATTTCTAAGCTTGAGGCACTGGAGTTTAGTTAGTGGATTTGGGTTCGTCAACAGTATCGTTTTGCCTTGTCCCCGGCAACGGTGCCAAAAAGTTGACCGACCTAAATCATGCGTCTGAAAAGTGGAGCGAATTTGAAGTAGTTGGACTTTTAAATTTATAACCAAAAATCTTCTAGGCCCCCACAACTTTGTTTATTGGATCGAAGTAGATATATGGGGTCGAACACAGGGACAAGGGTGGTAGTGTTGGGAACGCAGAATCGACACGTTACACTCCGGTATGGGAAAGGCAATGATAAAGTTCCCCAAGGGAACAATATGTTAAGATCGATAAAATAAAAGAAAACTATCTCCAACTGGAGCTACGAGGAAAAATTAAGGTTTTTAAAGGTTTATCAATTTTTAGGGTTTTTGTGCAACAGAAATAGAGAGAATAAAACTATTTCTTTAGTAAGGAATGAAGGAGTAAGATTCGGTAAAACAAGCAGCAGCAGAAACATCCTGTACCCCTTCTCTCGAAGCGGGTACCTGTAACTTAAGCATCAACACCTGTCTCGAGTCTGCTGGGCCTAAGTTAGAGTGGAAAGGTCGCTAAAGCAACTCCGATCCTGGGCACTCTAGTACTCCCATATCGGACCAAACACAAGAGCCACAACACCTCTCTCGAGGCTGCTGCAACGGGAAAACATGATTCAGTAGCTAGTCGAAACGCGATCCAAGCGTACAAGCTAGAGTTCAGATGTTAAACAAAACAATCATCCAACAAAAGGGACCAAACATATAGCAGCAGATAATTAAAACACTTCTAATTCCATTAGCTCAAAAGGGTCTGGTTACATTGCATAAGTAAATATGTAATTAAATACTTGTGATTATCCTTCGGTATGTAATTAAAGCTCCTAAGGAACACTTTTGTAGTTAAATCACCAAGTTGAAAGTAAGGAAACCCCTATGTATGAGCACCTTAGTAATAAGTTGACCTTCTTTGCCTTTAGTCCTTGGTTTTAGAAAGAGTTTTGCTTTAAAAATAAAGAGAAGGGGCGTACAAAGAAGAAAGGAAGGACCTAGATGAGAAATGGAGAATTAGATGTTCTTATGATGAAGTTTCACCCAAAGATATATATACACCTTTCCTTTGTTTGCAAAGGAATGTTTCCTTTCTTCCTTCACTTATCACCTTGCTCAAACTGACTAAGGCAGAGCTGTGGAGCAGAGGAGAATGACCAAGGAGAACCTAGGTAAGCTTGGGTCATCTTCTTGCTCGAATTCATGGAGGAAAGTGGATTACAAGGTTGGTTTCATAGTTATCTTACTTAGTTCTTTCTTTCTAGCCGATCTTTCCCAACCTTTTCTTGGAGAAACACCTTTGGCCGACCTGTGGATCTCAAGCCTCCATTAAAGGCTTGAAGCTTGGAAGCTTGGAGCTCAAGGAATGACCATAAGGCGGATTTTATAACTTTTAACCTCTTGCTTTCTTATGCATATATTTGTTCTTGCAAGTTATTAGTTAGTTCTTCTTCTTCCCCACTCTTCCTTGCACTTTTGCAAGCAAAACCAAGAAGTAACCGACTTGTTCTAAGGTTGAAGATGATGGGCGTGAATTCCTAGGTAACTTTACCAAACGACCTTGGACCATTTGGTCTAAATGGTTTGCAAGACCGTTTGAAATCAAACAATCTCAAGACCGTTTGAATTCATGCAGTTTGCAATACCTTATAGATTCAAACGGTCTCCAAGACCATTTGGTAGGGTTGAATAAGTGAATACCGTTTAGAGGTCTGTTGGATATATATTGAATTCATCAATTAAAAAGAATCGTGACCTAATTTCAAACCAATCACAAGTTAAAGGCACTTCAACCTTCTAAACCCTAATCGGGTTCAATTGCTGAATTCAAGGACCAATCTTGTTGAACTTTAGGTTGAGTGGACCAAACGGTCTCAAGACCATTTGGGGAGTCACTCAAACAGACTCAAGATCATTTGGTGACACCCCAAGACCGTTTGGAGGTCTAGGGTTAAGGCAATTTAATCAATTAAAGGTCCAATCACAATAGGTTGTTGAATTAATTGAAAATGTTGATTTGTGACTTAATTAGGGTTCAACCCTTATCAAATTGACTTAGATTTTGATGTGACTTTGGGAAAACGGTCTCAAGACCATTTGGAGGATGTCCAAATGATCCCAAGACCGTTTGGGCCAAGTTGGGGCCCAATTGAGTGGCAATTGATGGGTTCAACTTCAATTAGACTCATGTTGATCAATGTTGATGGTTAACCGATTACAAACCCTAATTGAATCGGTCTCAACCCTAATTGGCTATCAATTGAGGGTCAATTGAGTGTCCAAGTGGTTAAGGCTAACCCTAATTGGCTCAATTGATGAGTGGTTAACATATATGAGGTCAATTGAGGGGCTCAATCTTGAAAACTCTAATCGATTATAAGTGTTGATGCACTTTTTAGGTCCATGCGGTTTTGACCCATTTGGACCAAACGGTCTCAAGACCGTTTGGGCTCAAACGATCTCAAGGTCGTTTAGATCCAATCGATCTCAAGGTTGTTTCAATTCATGCAGTTTCAAGGTCATTTCATCCAATCGGTTTCAAAGTCAACTCTCTCAAACGGTCAACAAGTTGAAACGGTTTCAAGACCGTTTAAGGGCAAACGGTCTTGAGTGTCATGCGGTCTTGAAGTCAACCCTAACCAAACGGTCAACCCTTCCAAACGGTTTCAAAACCATTTGGAGGTTGAAGTGTGTAATCGTTTGGGGACTTTAGGGTTATGATTTCTTAATACCTTGAAGGCTTAGATGGTTCAATGGTTGTTTAACCTAAACCCTAATGATACCTAAAGATAATAAAGGGTTAAGTAACTAGTAGTTTGACCCATTTTATGATTAATGATGAACATTATCAAGACACTCATGAAGGGTTCAAGAAAACAAACATCCCTTGATCAAGAAAACCTTAATGACCATAGTGGTGATGACTTGACCTATGTTAATCAAGTTGAACTGACCTAATCTAATCTAGAGTGATTTAAACATCATCTAGTAGTGAGAGGAGAGAGAAGGCTCCTAATATGAATAAGAATCAAGTAACATACCTTCAATGTGTAAGAATGTACATGATTAGGGTATGATCCATCAAGGTGAGATCATGGAAACCCTAATTATGATGATTAATGAATCCTAACCTAATTTGAGGGCATCAATGATGATAATTTTCATATATGATGATTCTATGAGCTTAATTCACTATGAAGTGAATAGTAAACCCTAATTTGAGGGTAATAACATGTAATGTGAATAGTAAACCCTAATTGAGGGTGATATGCTGAAATGTACAATAAACCCTAATTCCAGGTTATACTTTTAAGCATGAATCTTCATGATTAAAGTATGAGATGAGGAATCATTATTCCTAATAATAATGAAAGGGATTGGATAAACCTATTTGATGTAAATAAGGGAACCTAGCCTTAATAAAATCATGAAGGTACAACCCTTGAATTGAAAGTTTAATTCTGCTTTATAAATTTTCTGATCTGGAAATGAATTGTTTATTGTTGTAAATTGAATTAACCATGTAGGTTCTTATAAGAGAATGATCATAGCCAGGTAAGGGTTATGATATCATATTCATTAAAAGCATGTTATTAGCTTTATGAATAGTGAAATACTATGTTTCCTAGTTAAATGGCATCATATGGGATTGATAGGCTGTAAGAGCCATGAGTAACATCAAGGTCATGCTGATTAGAGGATTTGTGATGAAATGATTAAGAATTGATATCCATATAATAACTGATGTGAGTTAAGCTTGATACATTTATTATTCTACGTTTATAGCTATTGTTCTAATGATTAATGTTTGAGAACATGCTTGATACTAAATGAATGTTGAAATGTACCTAATTAATCAAGTATAACCATACCATATAGAGCCCTGATCATAGATCCATCATTGTCAGATGCTAAATGATGGTGAAATAGGTATTCCTAAGGGAACTCCTGGATCACATACTTTTGAGTATGTGGGGGAAAATGGATGTGAATATCCTTACATCCTAGTGCAGGGATTGATGTAGATGTATCTTATTCTATCAACCCTTCACTATATGTTTATGCCGGGTTGATGTATCACTATTCTCCTGAGGGAATCTTTAAATATCACATCGATGAGAGATAAACAAGAGATCTTTCGATGGAGAAGAGAGTACAGAATGCCACTTTGACTCTAATAGCGAAGTGCCAGAATACCCTGGTAAGCTATAGTAGCAGAGACACTAGATGTCCTGCATGTTGATCCTCACACTGACTGAGGAAGATGAGGTCATAAAAATCCGGCTCTTTTGATGAGCTAGGTATGATACCGATTCGACTTAGTAGTGATCGGTTGGAGAATGAGCGGTATACCTCATCTCCACAGGGCATAATAATGTTTGTAAAACATAATCAACCGCATAGCATATCTGCTTAGGTTGAACTATGAGAAACAATGATTGATGTTACATTGGTTACAATAGTATACATGTTCTTCATATGCTTTAATGAAGTGATTGTTTAAGTAAATGTTGCTTTACTTATTATCAAACCTGCTGTTGAATGATTTAAGTTACTTTGCTTATGTTATTCCATATTTGCTATAAAAAAGCTTCTGGCAGAGAGTTATAACTCTCGCTGGGACAATTTTTTAAAATTGTCTCACCCCGAAGATTTCAAATTTTTAGGTGGAAGTCGAGGACGAAGAAACCAATCTGAGGGTGAGAAGTATCAACAACAACACCAGGGGCAGCAGTGAATCTCAGGTGGAGATACTGAGTTCTGATTCCTATAGTTAGTTTGTCTTATGTCGTCTCTGTACTCTTAGGTCCTAGGAGTCAGTAGGTCTGAGATTTTGGTTTTTAATCTTGAGATTTTGTATCTAGTTGTATATAATCACTCGAGAAGTGATTTAACATGATGTAAACTATTTATCTTGTTTATTATAAAAGAGTTTTATGGTTTCAAGATCTTTGCTTAAAAAGTTTAAATTTCCAGTAATTTTCAGTAATCTGATTCCGCATTAGTTGATCTCATTTTGGCGAATCAGTCATCTCAATTTAGTGGTATCAAAGCTCTAGGTTTGCTGAGTCTACAGAGACATAGGACTTAGGATGTCGAGTCTATTCTTAGTGTTTTCCAGTATATCTAATATTGTGTTCTGCTCCTTAGGAGAAGAAGATAAGTAAGGATGTCTGGACCACATGAGGAGTATGTGGAAGAAAGTAGTGTTGCTGCACCCCGAGGAGGTGCAAGAAACCCAGAGATAGAACAACATGTACCTGAGCCACCCCAGTTCAATCCAACTGACATGGGGAATCTAGTCGTCCAGACCATGTTTGGGCAGTTTATGACTGCCATGACACACATAACAGATAGGATGCCTAAGCCTGCACCTAGGGCACCTACCCAACCTAAAGGATAAGGAATCGGCAAGACGTTCGAGCGACTTTGTCGTGTCGGAGCAACCGAATACTTTGGAACAGATGATCCTACAGATGCCGATCTGTGGTTAACCGAGTTGGAGAAAGCCTTTAGAATCCTGAATATCCCAGAAGTTGAGAAGGTTAGACATGCTGTCTATCTTCTCAAGGGGAGTGCTGGTCACTGGTGGACCATGGAAGAGCAGAAGAGACCTGGTGTGGAGGTTTCCTGGGAAGTCTTCCGACGGGAATTTATCAATAGATATTTCCCTAAGACGTTCCTGGATGAGAAGATCTCTCAGTTCGAGAGATTGAGGCAGGGTTTGATGAACATTAGCGAATACAAATCTAAGTTCATGGAGCTGTTGCGGTTCTTTCCGCATATGGCTGCTACAGATGAAGAGAGGATTAGGCGGTTTGAGAAAGGGTTGAATGATAAGTTGACTACTCTTGTGTCTGCCCTAGAGAACCAGGAAAGGTTTGCTACCTTCATTGAGTCAGTCCGAAGGATAGTAAGGTCTGTAGCCGAGAAGAGGCAAACCCATAAGAGATATCCTCCGTTCCAAGGATCTTCATCTAGAGATTTCAAGAAGCCTAGGTTTTCTGTGCCTACACCTCCACCACATATACCTAGTTCTCAAACACAGTGGACACCGAGTAGAGGTAGAGAACGAAGCCTACCACTACAAGGAGCTCGCAGTTCAACATCAATATCAGTCACAGGACCACCAAGACCACAACAACTGGAGTTACATCTGTGGAAAGGTGGGACATCTGATGAAAGACTGCAGAGCTAGACCAGCCAGTGTGACACAACCACAGAGGCAGAGTCAGCAAGCATCCCAGAGGAGGAAGTTTCAAGGAGCAGCTAGAGGACGTGGACAAGCGTCCCAAGCTGGATTGTCAGCACCGAATCAACCTCAGGCAACAACAAGGTTCTATGCAATGAACCCACTTGATGTAGTGATCAACCCTCGGGTCGTGGATGGTAAGATGGAGTTGTTATATTCTGATATGTCTATATCCTGTGTTGTATCTGTTTTGATTGACATGGGTGCTACGCACTCCTTTATCACTCGAAGAGTGATTCGTAACTGCAAAATGACAGTTAGTCATATAACAGATAGCCTGTTGCTTGAGACTTCGTTGAGAGGGTCTGCTGTGTTGCAGGAGGTATGCTCTCCCTGCATCCTCTTCTTTTCTGATCATCTCATTCAAGTGGACCTTATACCACTTGAGATGCAAGGATTTGATATAATCCTTGGGATGGATACTTTGGAAAGGTATAGGGTTGTCTTGGATTGTGAATCCAAGCAAGCTGTGTTCGCTGATGAAAGTGACACATGGATCTTTCAAGGAGAGAGAAAGATTCTACCCACCTGTCTGGTGTCATCTATGGTTGCTGAAAAGCTGATGAGGCAAGGATGTCATGCATTCTTAGCCCATGTGGTAGATACTACCATGGAGAGTCCTAACCCTTCCGAAGTTCCTATAGTCAGGGAAATTGAGGATGTATTTCCTAAAGAACTTCTAGGTGTGCCACCGCCTCGGGAAATTGATTTTGAAATCAATTTGATCCCAGATACACAACCTGTAGCATAGACACCGTATAGGATGGCGCCTGCCGAGATGGCAGAACTCAAGAAGCAACTTCAATAGTTGCTTGAGAAGGGTTTCATCCGACCGAGTACTTCGCCTTGGGGTGCTCCGGGCCTCTTTGTTAAAAAGAAAGACGGTTCAATGCGGTTGTGCATTGATTACAGACAATTAAATAAAGTAACAATAAAGAACAAGTACCCTCTGTCGAGGATTGATGATCTTTTCAACCAGTTGCGTGGTGCAACCATCTTCTCAAAGATAGATTTGAGATCGAGATATCATCAACTTCGTATCAAGGATAGTGACATACCCAAGTCTTCCTTTAGGACAAGGTATGGTCACTATGAGTTCACAGTTATGTCGTTTGGACTAACTAATGCACCAGCTGCATTCATGGAACTCGTGAATAGAATCTTCCGACCTTTTCTTGATCAGTGTGTTATTGTCTTTATAGATGACATTCTGATCTATAGTAGACATGCTCAACAGCATGAAAAACACCTTCGTTAGGCTCTAACCTTGTTAAGAGAACATAAGATATACGCTAAGTTTAGCAAGTGTGAGTTCTGGTTACCGGAGGTATCTTTTCTTGGACATGTGATATCTGCCTCGGGTATTCGTGTTGACCCTAAAAAGGTAGAATCTGTTCTACAATGGAAACAGTCGAAGACACCGACGAAGATTTGTAGTTTCTTAGGGTTGGCTGGCTATTACTGAAGGTTCATTAAGAACTTCAGTTCCATAGCCTTACCCTTGACTAAGTTGACCCATAAGGATGTTCCTTTTACCTGGAGTGATAAGTGTCAGCAATCCTTTAAGCTATTGAAGGAGAGGTTGACAAGAGCACCTGTACTTGTGTTACCTGAGCAAGGCAAAGGATACATAGTTTTCTGTGATGCCTCTAAGAATGGACTCAGATGTGTGTAAATGCAGGATAAATAAGTGATTTCTTTTACTTCCCGACAGCTTAAGAAACACGAGGAGAATTATCCGACACACGATCTAGAGCTAGCTGCTGTGGTTCATGCCTTGAAAATCTGGAGACATTACCTCTACGGAGAGACATTCCAGATTTTCACTGATCATAAGAACCTTAAGTACATCTTCTCTCAGCACGAACATAACATGAGGCAATGTCGCT
Organism: Alisma plantago-aquatica; assembly: GCA_963693085.1. Classification (NCBI taxonomy): domain Eukaryota; kingdom Viridiplantae; phylum Streptophyta; class Magnoliopsida; order Alismatales; family Alismataceae; genus Alisma; species Alisma plantago-aquatica. Next base: position 41,526,016 of record OY856410.1, on the reverse strand, counting down.
GGATGGAATTAATCAAGGACTACAATTGTACAATTGATTACCATCCAGGGAAGGCCAATGTAGTTGCAGATGCCTTGAGTAGAAAATCAGCAACACCATCCTCTGATAGGGCACAACTAAACTCCTTATTATGCTCTAGAAGAGATATGATTATCTCCTTAAGGCAAGACAATGTACAGTTGAGAGTGTCATTGTTAGCCGGGTTGTTGGCTGAGATGCATATAAAACCTACTCTAAGAGAGCAGATCAAGGATGCACAACAAATTGATGCTGCAGTTCAACAAATCAGATCAGAATATGGTGATGAAAAGTGAGATGGTTTCCATGACTCAGATGATCATGTAGCATGTTATAATGAGAGAATGATAGTACCATATGTGGATAATTTGAGAAAGTTAGTCCTAGAAGAAGCTCATTCTTCGATGTATGATATGCATCCAGGGAGCACCAAGATGTATCGAAACTTGAAAGATATGTATTGGTGGCCTGGGATGAAGAAGGATGTTGCAGAGTTTTTGATGAGGTGTCCTATGTGTCAACAGGTTAAAGCTGAACACCAAAAACCTGCAGGAACAATGCAACCTTTACCCATACCACAATGGAAGTGGGATCATGTAACTATGGATTTTGTTGTTGGCCTACCCAGGACAAGCAAAGGGCATGATTCCATTTGGGTAATAGTTGATAGGTTGACAAAGACATCTCATTTCTTGCCTGTCAAAACAACCTATTCTGCTGAGAAGTTAGCACAGCTGTATGTTGAAGAGATAGTGTGACTGCATAGAGTTCCTGTCACCATAGTTTCAGACAGAGGTCCCCAGTTTACGAGTCATTTTTGGGAGCAGCTGCACAGAGCTTTAGGCACCCAGTTAAGGTTTAGTACAACCTTTCATCCACAGACTGATGGACAATCAGAAAGGACTATACAGACCTTCGAGGACTTGCTGAGAGCATGTGTTCTTCAGTTTACAGGGAGTTGGGATCTACACCTAAGCTTGATAGAGTTTTCCTACAACAATAGCTATCAACATAGCATTAACATGGCTCCTTATGAAGCGCTGTGTGGTAGACGTTGTAGATCACCCTTATGTTGATATGAAACTGGTGAACATCAGCTTTTAGGTCCTGACCTTGTGCAGCAAACCACAGAAAAGATTAAAATAATACAACAACAGATTAAGACTGCACAGGATAGACAGAAATCATATGCTGATAGACGTCGTAGACCCTTATAGTTCCAGGTTGGAGACATAGTGTACCTCAAGGTCTCTCCTTGGAAAGGAGTCCTTCATTTTGAAAGGAAAGGGAAGTTAGCTCCTAGATTTATGGGGCCTTATCCAATCATTGAACGGGTTGGAAAGGTAGCTTATAAACTAGAGTTGCCACCAGAGCTATAGAGGTTACACCCTGTGTTTCACATTTCTATGCTGAGGAAATGTCACCCTGATACAAAGTTAGTTCTACAACCTATGGAAGTAGAATTGAACGATGATATAACTTATGAGGAAGGACCAGTATCAATCCTTGATAACAGAATTAAAAAGTTGAAAATGAAAGACATAAGTCTTGTGAAAGTCCTCTGGAATCATCGTGGTGTTGAAGAAGCCACATGGGAACTAGAGGAAGAGATGAGAAGGAAATACCCTGCTCTTTTCTCTTAATATGTTTTGTTGATTTCGGGGACGAAATCCTTATAAGGGGTGGATAATTTGTAACATCCCTGACCTGGGTTATGAACTAACCCTAGGTGTTTTTCTTAAATATGTAATTAAATACTTGTGATTATCCTTTGGTATGTAATTAAAGCTCCTAAGGAACACAGTACCGTCTGTACTTGAAGTTGAAGTCAGGGCGCTGCACCTTGCAGCTGAAGCATGCAAAATTAATAAATACCCTAGGGTAATACTAGCATCGGACAGCGCCTTGGCAATACAAGCAGTGAAGAACAATGGGATAAACGCACCTGCAATTCGAGCTTGGATCTTGGACATTCAAAAGCTACTGGCAGATACTGAAGATAGCACTGTAATGAAGGTCAACAGAGCAGTTCTACATCTGGTGGACGGCCTAGCGAGACACCATCACAAAAATTATCAGGATGATCGATTATATATCGACCCTCCTATCGACCCGGTGGGTCAACCCATTCTCTACTTCCCCTGTACTGGTAGAAACCCTACCAAGTTTAAGTTTTCAGTAGGTACAATGTGTAATCTATGGATGTTTCCTGCAACTATAGAGCGGGAGGAATAAAATAACCCTGAGGAGGTTCCATAAAAAAAAAAAAAAAAAAAAAAAAAAAAAAAAAAAAAAAACTCCTAAGGAACACTTTTGTAGTTAAATCACCAAGTTGAAAGTAAGGAAACCCCTATGTATGAGCACCTTAGTAATAAGTTGACCTTCTTTGCCTTTAGTCCTTGGTTTTAGAAAGAGTTTTTCTTTAAAAATAAAGAGAAGGGGCGTGCAAAGAAGAAAGGAAGGACCTAGATGAGAAATGGAGAATTAGATGTTCTTATGTTGAAGTTTCACCCAAAGATATATATACACCTTTCCTTTGTTTGCAAAGGAACGTTTCCTTTCTTCCTTCACTTAGCACCTTGCTCAAACTGAATAAGGCAGAGCTCTAGAGTAGAGGAGAATGACCAAGGAGAAGCTAGGTAATCTTGGGTCATCTTCTTGCCCGAATTCATGGAGGAAAGTGGATTACAAGGTTGGTTTCATGGTTATCTTACTTAGTTATTTCATTCTAGCCGATCTTTCCCAACCTTTTCTTGGAGAAACACCTTTGGCCGACTTGTGGAGCTCAAGACGCCATTAAAGGCTTGAAGCTTGGAAGCTTGGAGCTCTAGGAACGACCATAAGGTGGGTTTTATAACTTTTAACCTCTTGCGTTCTTATGCATATCTTTGTTCTTGCAAGTTAGTAGTTAGTTCTTCTTCTTCCCCACTCTTCCTTGCACTTTTGCAAGCAAAACCACAAAGTAACCGACCTGTTCTAAGGTTGAAGATGATGGGCATGAATTCCTAGGTAACTTTACCAAACGACCTTGGACCATTTGGTCTAAACGGTTTGCAAGACCGTTTGAAATGAAACGATCTCAAGACCGTTTGAATTCATGCGGTTTGCAAGACCGTTTAGATTCAAACGGTCTCCAAGACCGTTTGGTAGGGTTGACCAAGTGAAGACCATTTAGAGGTCTGTTGGATATATATTGAATTCATAAATTACAAATAATCATGACCTAATTGCAAACCAATCACAAGTTGAAGGCACTTCAACCTTCTAAACCCTAATCGGGTTCAATTGCTGAATTCAAGGACCAATCTTGTTGAACTTTAGGTTGAGTGGACCAAACGGTCTCAAGGCCTTTTGGGGAGTCACTCAAACGGTCTCAAGATCTTTTGGTGACACCCCAAGACTGTTTGGAGGTCTAGGGTTAAGGCAATTTAATCAATTAAAGGTCCAATCACAATAGGTTGTTGAATTAATTGAAAATGCTGATTTGTGACTTAATTAGCGTTTAACCATTATCAAATTGACTTAGATTTTGATATGACTTTGGGAAAACGGTCTCAATACCGTTTGGAGGATGTCCAAATGATCCCAAGACCGTTTGGGCCAAGTTGGGGCCCAATTGAGTGGCAATTGATGGGTTCAACTTCAATTAGACTCATGTTGATCAATGTTGATGGTTAACCAATTACAAACCCTAATTGAATCGATCTCAACCCTAATTGGCTATCAATTAAGGGTCAATTGAGTGTCCAATTGGTTAAGGCTAACCCTAATTGGCTCAATTGATGAGTGGTTAACATATATGAGGTCAATTGAGGGGCTCAATATTGAAAACTCTAATCGATTATAAGTGTTGATGCACTTTTTAGGTCCATGCGGGTTTGAGCCATTTGGACCAAACAGTCTCAAGACCGTTTGAGTCCAAATGGTCTCAAGACCGTTTGGGACCAAACGGTCTCAAGACCGTTTGAATCCAAATGGTCTCAAGACTATTTGGGCTGAAACGATCTCAAGGTCGTTTAGATCCAATCGATCTCAAGGTCGTTTCAATTCATGCGGTTTCAAGGTCGTTTCATCCAATCAGTTTCAAAGTCAACTCTATCAAATGGTCAACAAGTTGAAACGGTTTCAAGACCATTTAAGGGAAAACGGTCTTGAGTGTCATGCGGTCTTGAAGTCAACCCTAACCAAACGATCAACCCTTCCAAACAGTTTCAAAACCGTTTGGAGGTTGAAGTGTGTAATCGTTTGGGGACTTTTAGGGTTATGATTTCTTAATACCTTGAAGGCTTAGATGGTTCAATGGTTGTTTAACCTAAACCCTAATGATACCTAAAGATAATAAAGGGTTACGTAACTAGTTGTTTGACCCATGTTATGATTAATGATGAACATTATCAAGACACTCATGAAGGGTTCAAGAAAACAAACATCCCTTGATCAAGCAAACCCTAATGACCATAGTGGTGATGACTTGACCTTTGTTAATCAAGTTGAACTGACCTAATCTAATCTAGAGTGATTTAAACATCATCTAGTAGTGAGAGGAGAGAGAAGGCTCCTAATATGAATAAGAATCAAGTAACATACCTTCAATGTGTAAGAATGTACATGATTAGGGTATGATCCATCAAGGTGAGATCATGGAAACCCTAATTATGATGATTAATGAATCCTAACCTAATTTGAGGGCATCAATGATGATAATTTTCATATATGATGATTCTATGAGCTTAATTCACTATTAAGTGAATAGTAAACCCTAATTTTAGGGTAATAACATGTAATGTGAATAGTAAACCCTAATTGAGGGTGATATGTTGAAATGTACAATAAACCCTAATTCCAGGTTATGCTTTTAAGCATGAATCTTCATGATTAAAGTATGAGATGAGGAATCATTATTCCTAATCATAATGAAAGGGATTGGATAACCCTATTTGATGTAAATAAGGGAACCTAGCCTTAATGAAAGCATGAAGGTACAACCCTTGAATTGAAAGATTAATTCTGCTTTATAAATTGTCTGATCTGGAAATGAATTGTTTATTGTTGTCAATTGAATTAACCATGCATGTTCTTATAAGAGAATGATCATACCCAGGTAAGGGTTATGATATCATATTCATTAAAAGCATGTTATTAGCTTTATGAATAGTGAAATACTATGTTTCCTAGTTAAATGGCATCATATGGGATTGATAGGCTGTAAGAGCCATGAGTAACATCAAGGTCATGCTGATTAGATGACTTGTGATGAAATGATTAAGAATTGATATCCATATAATAACTGATGTGAGTTAAGCTTGATACATTTAGTATTCTACTTTTATAGTTGTTGTTATAATGATTAATGTTTGAGAACATGCTTGATACTAAAAGAATGCTGAAATGTACCTAATTAACCAAGTATAACCATACCATGTAGAGACCTGATCATAGATCCATCATTGTCAGAAGCTAAATGATGGTGAAACAGGTTTTCCTAAGGGAACTCTTGGATCATATACTTTTGAGTATGTGGGGGAAAATGGATGTGAATATCCTTACATCCTAGTGTAGGGATTGATGTAGATGTATCTTATTCTATCAACCCTTCACTATATGTTTATGCCGGGGTGATGTATCACTATTCTCCCGAGGGAATCTTTAAATACCGCATCGATGAGAGATAAACAAGAGATCTTTCGATGGCGAAGAGAGTACAGAATGCCACTGTGACTCTAATAGCAAAGTGCCAGAATACCCTGGTAAGCTATAGTAGCAGAGACACTAGATGTCCTACATGTTGATCCTCACACTGACTGAGGAAGATGAGGTCATAAAAATCCGGCTCTTTTGATGACCTAGGTATGATGCCGATGCTACTTAGTAGTGATCGGTTGGAGAATGAGCGGTATACCTCATCTCCGCAGGGCATAATAATGTTTGTAAAAAATAATCAACCGCGTAGCATATCTGCTTAGGTTGAACTATGAGAAATAATGATTGATGTTACATTGGTTACAATAGTCTACATATTCTTCATATGCTTTAATGAAGTGATTGTTTAAGTAAATGTTGCTTTACTTATTATCAAACCTGCTGTTGAATGATTTAAGTTACTTTGCTTATGTTATTCCTTATTTGCTATAACAAAGCTTCTGGCAGAGAGTTATAACTCTCGCTGGGACAATTATTTAAAATTGTCTCACCCCGAAGATTTCAACTTTTTTGGTGGACGTCGAGGACGAAGAAACCAATCTGAGGGTGAGCAGTATCAACAACAACACCAGGGGAAGCAGTGAATCTCAGGTGGATATATTGACTGCTGAGTCCTATAGTTAGTTTGTCTTATGTTGTCTCTGTACTCTCAGGTCCTAGGAGTCAGTAGGTCTGAGATTTTGATTTTTAATCTTGAGATTTTGTATCTGGTTGTATATAATCACTTGAGAAGTGATTTAACATGATGTAAACAGTTTATCTTGTTTATTATAAAAGAGTTTTATGGTTTCAATATCTTTGCTTAAAAAGTTTAAATTTCCAGTAATTTTCAGTAATCCGTTTCTGCATTAGTTGATCTCGTTTTGGCGAATCATTCGTCTCAAAGGATGTCGGGCTGTGAGCGTGTCAGTCATCGTGACGAGTGGCGCCTGCCGGTGGGTGGCCTATATCATGCGACACACTTCTACAGTCGTGGCGAGTCTGGCTCCCTGTCGGGTAAGCGGCGTATCGCCCGTCAGCTCCTTCTTGCACGGCACCCTCGTGTCGTGCGGTAGTGTATCGTGCTGCCCTGTGTCGGGCAGCGAGTGTATCAGTCAGCTCGTTGGTAAGGAGGCCGATGCAGGTGGAACACGCTCGTGGTCCGGGACGGGCCTTTTTGCTGATAAATGAGTCAAAAAATGAGGAAAACTCTGCAAAAGATGATAAAATTGAGTTAAGAGCGTAGCGTGGCCTGTTTATTCAAAAAATGACAAAAAGGAGAGGAAAACAGTTTAAAAGGGCAGATTTGATAATGAAATAAGGGGAAAAACCATCACAAATTTGGTGTTATCAGGTTCCATATCCCTTGACTTGCTAAAGTTTTCATACCCTAAACCAAGTCCTGGCTCTAAGAAAGTGCTTACCCATACATGTATCTTTCTAGTTTCTACCCTCTCTAGTGGGACTTACACATAAGGTTACATCTTTTCACATTTGACTTCTCTAATTGACAATTCCTTTTCAAGGCATTTTAAGTAAAGGGATGAGAAGTAGACAAAATGTGAGATGAGAAACCTAAAAGATACATTATGCTTTACTAATTTTTCTCTTAAATTTCTACGAATGATTTAAAATTATAAACTATTAAATATTAGTTGATGAATCTGGGTTCTAATACCAAATGTAACGACCCACACTTTTGAGTGTCTAAAAGACCTTAAAGTCACAAATCATTACTCATAAATTCTAGGATCAGATTCAAGAAATAATATAGAATAGTAAATAGTTCCAATTAATAAACAATTTTTTACATGTTTGCATAAAAGCTCCTCTAAGGAGTTAACATGTACATGTGTGAAGATATACCACTAAGACTAAAACTTCATGAATAACATTAGTGTCCTCAATATCTTTATCTATAACCTCATTTCCATGGATCAAGTAGTCCTGATACCTAAAATGCTGACAAACAAATACACGATCAATATATTTCTATACTGGTACGTGGGTTCAAGCAATAATCACAAGTACACATATAAGAAAACATCCTTATCTTGCATATAAGAACATAAACTTGTTTTCATATTCTAACCTATATCTGGTCTACTACCTCAAGTGTAATCATTGTCCCTCCGGGACTCATGTGCATTACTCTTAAGATCAGTCTAACCTAGGGTTCAGAATATTGTTATATACTTTACATGATACTCATAGGATCTTTATAATTTTCAAGAAGTAAATAAACAAGCAAGCAGTTTATCTTTCGTTCAATCTCATCGCAAAACTACAACAAACTGAAAATTTGATATATGTATTCATAAGTGTAACCATGTACCTTATGCCATTGCAGAAACCATGCAGAATATATCATATGTACTTTAAGAGTGCATCCAAACATCCAAGAAAAAAAGCATTCAATCTGAAATATACATGCTACATATGTGTCACCATGCATTCACATTACATTAATCAGATCTAGATGCGCTCCTAAACTAGGGTTTTGGGTTATCTCATGTTTGGACTAGGTATTAGGGTTACAAACCCTAATTCCACCATATCATGGTTTCTAAGGTTACAAACCCAGTTATGCATATTAGGTTAAACCCAAATCATCATCATAAGCTTAAAAGGTTATCCGTGATACGTAGATCACATTATCAACATTAGATCATAGAAAGATGTTAACATTTGTGTCAAAACCCTAAAAAAACATGTATATGATTATTAATCTACAACCACCAATTATTCATCATTATCATGGATTTCCTTATTAGACATGACAAGATTAGATATCAGGTCAGCATAACCTAATGTACTCAATTAAGCATCATTATAAAGCAAAACTAGGTTTTCCTTTTCATTAAACACATTAGGTCATGTATTGCATATACTTTTAGAATAGGAAGCCTATTTAGACTCTGATTATATTTTCTTTGGATTCTTCTCATTTATCTGAGCAATTTGATTTATAGTTTTGCTATATTCTGAGTTACCAATAATTAACTAGATTATTTGCATGAAAAAATAGTTTTGGACCAATCACGCACTGACATGTTAGTGTCCCATGTTTAATTAAAATAATCAGGCGCCCCCTTTGAGTTAGTGGTTAAAGACCTTTATACCCTTACAGGTTACATGGAGAGGTCGGGGTAGATGAGTCTTTTGACTCTAAATCATCCCTAACCTCTTGACACATCCTAGCGGCAAACATTGAACGGGAAACCGCGGTTGTTCCCGTCGACCCCAATGCCGTCGAGACCCAGAGAATGCCAGAGGGGCTCTGCACACCTAAACCGAACCTAGCCCCATACTTTGTGTGGTCCGTGAAGGTTGGAGGCAGGGGAACGAGAGCCCTACGTTGCGGGTTTACAGCTGGTTACATAACAGAAAGTTAGGCTATTTAGCCGCCCATCTCCACATGCTAGCTGAGGGTAGAGCATCACTCGAGTTCCCCTCATGAGTCTTGGGATAACCAAAAGGAGCCCTTCCACTCTGAGATGTCTAGATAAGATGAGGACGATGACCTCCGGATGGCGGGGTGCTATGAATGGTTCTACTACTAACAAACTCCATCGCATCGAGGATTGTAGGTATGAAAGCATCATTGTGGGTTCAAGAGAGGAGCAAGAGGAGTCTGGGCCGGGGTTTCTCGGGTTCACCACAAACCTCCATTGTCTTTCTCATGAGAGTTCACCAACCATGACCTACTCAACCACCTATGTATCCTACGGTTGGACATGACAAAGCAATGGCAACGACTGTGATGGCCGAAAAGGGAAGTCAGATCCTATGCAAAATCCTAAGCGAGAAGGAGGATGGTGAAGAGGGAAAGGGTAAAGAAGTCCAACATGAAAACCCTCATCTCACCTCACAAAAAGTCCTCCTTATGTATGTATATATATACATATATATACATATATATATACATACATATATATATATATATATATATATATATATATATATATATATATATATATATATATATATATATATATATATAAAATCTTCCTTGGCTTACAAGGAAGATCCCACATAATCAAACAAGTCAATTTTATTATCCTTTGCCATACAAGTCCAAAGCTTTCCCTTTTAATTTCCTTATATTAATTCCTTTTTCTCTATCCTTGGTGTATGCTTTAAACCAAGTATCCTCCCCACATGGAAACTCATTAAAACCTTTTCCGATCATACCACATTATTGGGCTTCATTGGGTTATCTTTTATATACCCACTTCTTCTTACCTTTAAACCATATTTCCTATTTTCTTTAGGAAACTTACATATTGTTCCATTATTTGTCTTCCAAGAATAGGGTTGATAATCCTTTAATTAATTATCTAAGCCATATATTATCTTGGATATCTATTATGATCAAAAATATCAATAACACATAAAAACATGTCTCAAGGACCCATATGTAAATTCTAATTAACCAACTGGGCCGAAAAGTGACCTCAAGGGCCATGAACCTCATCTTGGGCTTTCCAAAGGTTCCATGCACTTAGTCACATTACTAATTACCAAACTTTAGGCTTTGGTAACCATTGCATCTTATATTAGCCTCATATGATTACATATTCCCAAAAGACTTACTTTCATTAAATCGACCATTTAGTATAATTGTAGAGTTTGGAATCATCAATCCAAGATCCCTCAAAACACTTCATTGTTATATGTTCCCTAATTCATTTAGGGTTGAAATTTATGAATTTCAAGGATGTAACATAGGTAGTGAGCTAGGGTTTAGGTTTCCTTGACCTCGAGTTATCATTATTTTTTATTCCCTAATATCCATATTCATTGATCTAATGACTTAAGAAACCTAATTCATATTAGGTGTTTCAATGATTATTAAATCTACTATATACCTTTTATTATACCACTTAGATTATATTAACTTCATTAATCAACATAGGAAGATATAGTCTTTAACCCTAATTACACATATGTATGATTATTCACATTGGAAATCCTAACTATTCATAATTATCTTCATTTATCATCTTGTTCAACAAGATCAATTAATAGCATAAAAGAAGGGTTTTTAACATATTCAACACTTTAATATCCAATGTAGGGGTTTCTATTTACATATATGCACGTAAACACATATATTACCATACTTTCAAAATAGGAAGCATATTTAAGCATCAAAGACATTATATTTAGATTCTACATTTTTTTTCATTTTGGTATATAGGTGTGCTATATTTGGACATCCCTAGAATTTTCTATGAATTAAAAAAAGATTAATATTTTTGACCTTTAAAAGATGCCACGTGGAGCCATATCACTGGTTGACACCAGCATGACCTAGATAAGTCAGGGGTGTAGTTCAGGCTCTTAGTTTATGTCTGGAATGCCCTTTCAATTGGTTCAATCAATGGATTTTGACCCAGACTAGGAGTTCCTTCTCCCTCGCATGTGTCCTATGGGCGACGTGTTTCTGCCGACTCACGAGTGTCGTGCATGTTCTGTGACACTAACAACCGACACCAAATTGTAGTGGTCGATGTTGCTGCCGGATGATATCAGCCTCACCTCCCGTCATAGGTCACCCAATCTTTGGTGATAGGTCATAAGAATCTATCCTTGCCTTCCCTCGATCCATCGCTTCTACACGTATGATCCCCACACAAAATCAGTCGATCGGGGCACTATCGGCCTGCAAAACGGTCTTCCTCAGTGCCCATCCCCTTAGTCACTAGGGTGTCATATTATGGGCTCTTGTCTCATCGCCATTGCTCCTCTTCTTGCGACTTGCAACACTACCTACGATTTTGAAGGTTGTGTATTGCTCAAACCTCCTCTTGACACTCTGATACCTTCCTTAGGCGATGAAGATCAGGAGCTTGGCAAGGCGGCACTCATCAGGCTTGAAGGGTCATCTGTGCACCCGAATCCCCTCATGGAACCTACTGCCAATGAAGGTCATGGTACCATCATGGTGAAGATACAGTCGCCGGTCTCCTTGTGTTGGGTGTTGTCCTGAGGAAGATGGCTCTTGGGTCTTTATATAGGCCCTCGAAGGAACCCTAAAGTTAGGGGAAAGATAATGATGGGGTAGAGGGAGATGGGTGAGGGATGCGACCTGTTTCCCTTTTCATGCACAAACAAATGCTGAGAGATTTTCGTGGTCATAAAATACTGATATGGGAAGGATTCTAAACATATTCTCCACCGACTCCCATGGTTAAATATTCACCACCTTAAAGTCATTAATAGAATAAATATCCTTTCCATCATTGTTCATTGCCTTACCCATGATGGAATAATCCAAAATCTTCTTTTTATTAATCTCCCTCTCTTTCTCATGGTAATGACTAAAATTTGTAGAAAGGGGCATGCACAGTTTCCAAAGGAAGGTATTCATTATCTTTTTAAACATACATCCACAATCCAATTTTTACTTTGTTGATATACTAAAAGCCAACGTGGCATTTTATATAATGATTTGATTGTTTTTTCTCTCTCTCTGATAAATTTCTCAAACCAAATATAGGAACCCATAATTATCACAAAGTCTCTATAATAGTGTAGAATTCATTGGGATGTCTTTGATATTCATAAAGTTGTTGATTTTTATTTATATACAAAAGTTATTTATTTTACTTGTTCCACAAGCACCCATGCCTCAAAGGATAATAGCATTATTTTTCATGAATAATATTGTTGAGTGAAATTATTTATCAATTTCAACTTATTTTTATAATTCAATTTTACTAAAGTTGAGGACATTTCATATTTAGTTATCACTAGTTAACTAACTAACTTTGGTATAACACTAAAAAATAAGAAACCTCACAAAACTTTACTAATAAATGAATTTGTCAAAAGTAATGTTATCAAACCAAAAACGTACTTGTCAAATACAAAAAAGAGCATGGTATCCATGATACGCAATTGTCTATTAACTGATTAACGAATATGATTCCCAACACCATTTTAATCTAGAAACCATACTAATATGATTGTTTTTTAATTATGCAAACAAATTCTATCAAAACAACAACTGATGGTACCATAATTGATACCAAAAACTACATTATACATCAATTAAATATTGTCTATTTAACTGGAATAATATACCATCATTAAAACAAAAAAATGATAAAAAATTCAAATAATGTATCAATCACTTTAAAAACTAATGGTGTCTAAAAAACTAATACTAATAAAATCAAAATAGAACCAAAGAATGATTATTAGAACCTGAACCTTATTTTGTAGAAATATTTCCTTATTTGTCCTAATTGAAAAATGGTAATAAATTTATTGTGAACTTGTATGAATTAATCAAAACATGAATACACTATTTCCTTGTAACAATCCACACATATGTTTAAATGATAGGAGCATGCTATGTTTGAATTTTACCATAATGAAACTTTGAATTTTCTTGATACCATGGAAAGATATAACTTTATACCAACATCAACTATGTGATCAATTGATGCAAGTATTTGGGTCACTAGGTTCAGTGAGAGTGTTGTTCAGTCATCACATTATGCTCTCTTATAAAAACATCAATTGTAGTTCTTAGATGAAATCTTTACAGTGGTTGAAGGAATCACATTACCCTCTCATCATCACCTCACTAGGTTCTAGAAAGGAAAATATGTGGTTGCACTAGATTTTGTCCAAACACATGACGATCGACTGCTAATATTGAGTTGTTTCATAGTTTATGACACCTTAATATGTCATGTTATCAACCTATTCCTTCACTAGTACCTTTTTTAGGGAGGGGAGCGTGTGAATGGTGACCATATATATATATATATATATATATATATATATATATATATATATATATATATATATATATATATATATATATATATATATCTATGTGTGTGTGTGTGAATGGTGACCATATATATATATATATATATATATATATATATATATATATATATATATATATATATATATGCATACATATATATATATACATATATATACATACATACATACATAGATATATATACATATATATATATATATATATATATATATATATATATATATATATATATGTGTGTGTGTGTGTGTGTGTGTGTGTGTGTGTGTGTGTGTGTGTTGTGAATTATCACATGTATAAAAAATGCATGCCAACATAGCAAGAGAGTTGTTATGGTTTGAGCCGTCTATTCCAAATGGATTTCAGAAGGTAGAGACCTTATTAATTTAAGTTATTCCTCATGCTTGATTAATTTATGTATAGTTTTTGATATCTTGGTAAATGAGATAGCTGGATGATAAATATGTTTTATCTGACGTTAGATTGCTCAAGTCAATATCACTGGAAGTGCACTATTCATAAGTCAATTTTATAGTGAAATTTCGTGCGGCTTCATGTACTGTTTTAGTAATATACTACCACATTTTAGGATTCAAAATGAAATTATAAGACAATTCCAAAATGGTCAAACATTCCATGACACCAAAAGAATGGATTGGTCAAATTAATGTTGTTTTGTAGATATCTAACTGAATGGTGAAGTCCTCCATGAGAAAGGGAACTATTTTTAACTAAATTTCTATAGGTGAAGTAATAGTCGTTCTATAAATACATATTAATAGAGTGACTCAAGTCTTTACTATTTGGTTAAGTCATTACTTTGGTAAGCATCTTTGAGTAATCAAGTCTCCTAGAAATAGGTTTTGTTTCTTTTTCTTTTTAACTAAGAAGGCCAATGTTTCAATTTGTATAAAATCATGTGCGAACTTATTGTACAAAATAAATACAATGTTTTTGTCATCTAAATGCCCTATCCCCTTTGTTGGCCCAGATCTAAAGAACATAGTGTTGAAATCCTTCTCCATCTCGTTTGAGGTAAAGATAGACATTATAGGGAGAGTGAGATAGCAGGTAAAGGCCCCTATTAAAGAGTTTAGGAAGAACCTAACTTGTTCAAGTAAGAAAATTGTAATTTGTTTGTTGTGTCTAAGACAAAAAATAAAACCTTGTTTGCACGCCTTGCTCATTCTATATGCCTTGTTATTTCATGTAATTCATGTAGAGTTTTCAGGAAGGGGGCACAACAGAATAACCAAACAAACCTTCCCATTTTATCCTAGCTATCAGATCTATCATGCCTATAAAATGCCAATGAACAAAATACATACAAAGGTTAAGTCAAAATTTCCTTGTTGATGAAGAACTCAAACTTTCATATCTATATCCAAAATGACCTCTAAGAAATATGTATCTTCTACTAAGAAATTTGGTTTGATCACCAAGATGATGCACAATTGTATTCTTCACAACACATTGTTGACGTATTATGGAACAACTTCTTCAAGCCTCCACATGTGTGCTTCTCTACTTTGTCCATGTGGTTGATGGAAAATTTAGTGCACCACCTTGGCCACCAAGTTGAAACTAAACAAGAGTTGTCGACATGTTAGTCATCCTGGAACTCACTTTCTTCTCCTATGTTGTGCAACCATATTTAGGTAAATTTCCTCTCTCTTCAAGAAATAAATATGATGGGAACCTTGTCTTAAAAGTTGTCTTAAGTGTTGTAAACACCCTACAACACATGCATCATGTATACGGGAGAGTCATGGGCTTGGAAATTCCTAATTCCTATCTATTTTCTAATCACAATCATAAAAATAGTTCGATTCTGAAAACATTGATTGGAATTTCAATCAGCCAACTGGGATTCCTTATCTGACTAGGTTACTCCTGATCTAGATCACGATTCCCTACTATTTTTCAATCGACTGACTGGGTCTATCTAGATCTAAATCTGCATTTTTTCCCAAATCAAAACCTTCCTTGATGGATTCCAATCAACCAACTGAGATTCCCAATCAACTCATTGGATTAGTCAAATGTAAAATTCAGTCGACCAATTGACAATCAATTGATCTATTGACCCAACCAATCGATTTGTCTAATTGGACACACTAGTACATTTCTGACATCTAATATCACTTTTACTAACATTGGTTCTAAAGAAAAGCCGACACCATATCATCAATAACATCAGTTCCAGAGGCAAATTGTCAACATTGGTTAAGTCCTTCTGATTTAGAAAAGACATGGGTACCACTTTCACTATAACGTAGGTTTTCTTTAAGTGAAACTAACATCTTAAATAACCCATGAAATACAATTTTTTTAGAGAAAAATATTTACCTCCAAAAGTTGTACATTTAGCGTCAATTTATTTAAGAACCAATGACAAAGAGTTCGCGACTTGTCCCCACAGAAAAAATTATCCCCCAAAATTACTTCTTAGTCATTGAGTGTAATAAATAATCAATGACATAGTCCACTTACTGAGGCCCACTTCTTTTTGTTTGGAGAAGGGTCTTTGTCATCAGTTTTTATAGAACCAAGGTCTAAGTGCTTTTGCTCCATGTCCCTGCAAAAATATTGTTCCCCCAAATTACTTCAATGTGGTCAGTTTCTTTGCAAAGCTGACAACTAAGTTACCTTGTTGACACCAACTTTTTTTTTTAGAGATGGGTCTCTAACGTCGATTTCCACAACACAACTGATGTCAAAGTGCTTACTTAGTCATCAATTTTAGCAGCGGAAGTTGACGACTAATCCTCCGGACATAGGCCAAACGTTTTTTTGGGATTAGGGTTTCTTTCATCGGTTTTAGCCTTCAGAAACTGACAACTAAGTTTTCAACACGGTCGTGTTGGTCAGCACGATTGTGTTTTTCATCACTAGGTTATGTGTCTATTTTCTTTATTTAATTGATGACTAAGAATTTAGTCATTGGTTTCGTATATCAACAATGACTATGTGTACTTAATAGCAACCACATTATGTTTCTTTCTCTCAATCTTCTATTTCATCACAGACAAATTTTATTCTACCTTGCTCTTCCAAATTCTCTTCTACCTCCTTCATTGCTCTTTTGCCCCACATAACAGACAAACTAATACTGTTGCTACCCCCTGATCATCAGAGACGACAACCCCACCTCTAGCTTTCTCTAGCCGCTTCTACTCCAACCACTGCTTCTCCAACTACCACTTCTCCAGCCTACTCTGGCCACCACTACAATCCCACCTCTAGCCCTCTCTAACTGCAACCACCTTGACCTCCACATCCATCCACCACCACCATATCCTTCTCCACTATTGCAGTGGAGTGGTTTATTAGAAGTAAATCTTACTTAAACCCTTAATGACCCACTTTGCTAATGAATTTCTTAAATCTTATTTTGTTACTTTCCTATTAATGTAAATTCAATAGTTAATGGTGATTCATTCTTGCTAGGGTTTTTATTCTAGACTAGAAATCCATCTGAGTTTACTAGTTATCTGAATTAATTAAATATTGCTTTCTTTCTCTCTTGTTAGTGATTGATTTTAGTTAGTTCAATAATTGCTCTTCAAGATTGTGTAGTTGATTAATATTGATTAAGTAGGGTTAATTATGCATGAATGAACTCACCCAAATGGAAGAATGAATTGAATTAAATGTTATTACATAAAACATAGGATATGAATGATGAAACTATGATCACAGGTATAGGAATGACAACGTACATGTATTTTTTTGGCCTAGAAACCCGTTTGAGATTTACTCAGTAGGAGAAAATCTTAGATAGTCCCCAGTTTGGGACTATTCTTGAATAGTTAATCTCATTTAGGATGTAAGTTAATAATGTATATTTGGTTTTCAAGATGTTTCGTCAACACTTCCCCGTTTGTTCTCCAAGTACATGTGTTGGTGGACATTTGCCCATCTACATCGGTGTACTTCAAGAACTGTAGGGAAATGTTTCCAAAATTTTCTTGAAAACTAAATACACATCATACACTTACTAGTGATATTAGGTGTTTAAGAATGGGATAGGTGGTACACACATTCATTACTGAACCCTAAACTGTAAACCCTAAACCCTTATCCCTAAATCCTAAATTATAAATCCTAATTTGTAATCCCTAAACCCTAATCATGTAAACCCTAAATCATAATACCTATTTTTTCTTTGATCATAGAATGAATAGATCATGGATGTCCATTCCAAATCATTTCACCTGGAGTTTATTACTGGTCTTGACCAGTTTATAAGATTTACAGAGGAACATAGGAAAAAACCTGAAGATAGGTTCTATTTTCTATATAGGCATTGTAGTAAGAACTTGAAAGTCGATATTGTTAGAGAAATCAAAAGTTATGTCATGTACAATGGGATTGTATATGGATATATAGAATGATACTCACATGGAGAGATTCCACCTATGAGATCAGTAGATGTGGACAGTAGTACTTGTGTTGAAGAAGAAATTGTCGTCGATGATGTCGATGTTAATGAACTGATTCTGATAGACATGGTTGATGCAATGCTAGATAGTTGTGGGGTAGAGCACACTGATCCACCTTCCTTATTTAGAAACACTGTGCATGATGCTAAGAGATCGTTATAAATAGGTTGTACTAAGTTTATGAAGCTGAACATTGTGTTGAGATTGTATACTCTAAAGTCCTATAATAGATGGAGCAAAAAAACCTTGAGGTCATTGTTGTCTTTGTTGAAATAAATTCTCCCTAAAGACAACGAGTTTCCTATCTAAACATACGAATGAAACAAAAATGTTATGCCCAATAGAAATGAAGGATAAGAAGATATATGCATGCTTGAATGATTGTGTGTTATTTTAAAAGGACTATGCCAATTTTAAAGATTGTCCAAAATGTGGGGTGTCAATGTATAAAATGACAACTTCAGGGAAGTCCAATATTGACTCTCCTTCCAAGGTGAAGTGGTATCTACCTATAATACCATGGTTTCAATGCTTGTTTGCTAATACCATGGATGTAGAGAATTTAAGGTGGCATGCAGAGGTAAAGCAAAATACTGATGGAATCCTATGGCATGTGTCTGATTCCCCATAGTAGTAGAAGATTGAATTATTCTACCTCGAATTTAGTGAAGAAGTCATGAATATAAGATGTGGGCTTTATACCAATGGCATGAATCCATACAGGATATTGAGCAGACAACACAACACTTGGCCTGTTGTGATTGTTATATACAATCTTCCTCCATAGTTGTGTATGAAAAATAAGTATGTTATGTTGTCATTGTTGATATCGGGCCCTAAACAACTTGACAATGATATCAATGCTTATCTTGAACATCTTATTGATGACTTAAAGGAACTCTAGAGAGAAGGTGTGATGACCTATGATGCTTCATGTAGAGAGACATTTTATTTGCATGCTATGTTGTTTTGCATTATTAATTACTTTCCATCATATGGAAATTTGTCTAGATTTGTAAAAGGATCCAAAGCATGTCTTGTATGTGAACAAAACACTGATTCAATATGATTAAAATATGGAGGCAAGACTCTGTATCTTGGTCATCAAAGTTTTCTTCCAAAAGTTCATCCTTATTGAAGGTTGCGTAAAGCGTTCAATGGATCGAATGAGGAATGGAATGCCCCTAATCCCATTGACCCACCACCTAAAATGCCCGATGTAAGTATTTTTATGACATATCAGTTTTTTAGAATGATATGCTTAGGTATAAATATAACACTATATGCAAATTTGTAGGGGTTGAGGCCATGCCATCTTAAATTACAAGAATGTGTTGTTGCATTGGGCGAGGCTTACCCATGCCTTGAAGGTGACATGATTCATGGTGCATAGTTTCCTGTCGATACGGTTCACATGACGTCAAGGCTTGTCTATGATGCTTGGAAGCTGATTGTACTGCCATATGACCACCCCTAGCATGAGACAATAGGTGATGCAGACAGGGGCATGGTCACGTGGCCCTAAGTGGGATTTGTCTATACCGATGTATGGTAAATTTAAATGTGTTTGTATATTTATATACATGACACCATTGATATGAGATTATATATATGCAAGACATAACACCTAAGAAACCCCTTACAACTCATCCTCCACCTCCACATCCTCTACAATTACCTGGTTGTCTTACAAAGGACCTAATCAAATTGATAGGTCCTCAGTGCATGGGTATGGAAAAATGGATAGGTGAACATGAAGAAGGGTCACCTATGATGGTCCATCTTAAGGAGGACATTTTAAGTCAACCTCATAATACTAGTATTTTTCTAGAAGTTGTTTTGGAAATTTTTGATTATACTTGGTTGAATAAATCTGTAATACAACTTTAGATATGGTGAGATATTATATAACTAAATACCTCATTATACATATGTTGATCTATTTTCTTATATAGTAATGCATACATAATATATATTTTATAGCGACTTACATACGGTTTGCATAGTATTTACAATGCCCCATGTGGCATTCTAGTTCCATCATTGATTATCTGTGTAATGAAAGGCCCTATATCTATCTCCTAATACTATTCTACCGCATCTAAATATTTTGGTAAAAAGAAAAAAAGTGTGATGTTAGCTCTGTACAATGTTGCGTAAGTTTACTTACTCTGCTTATAATTTTAACTTATGAATTACATTTCATTTTTTATTTTGAGTTTTATTTTGTTTGTCTTCTTTTAACTCAGGAATAACCATTAGGTGTTATTGTCCCCATGATGCTAGCTATGTATTATCTAAATCCTAAGGGTGACGAAGTAGACAGTGGGGGACACGAATAGAAAAAGAGATTATTCACATGAGTAAATTTTTATATTTGTATCAATTAAAAAATATTAATACATGAATTTACTAATGCAATTTAATATGTTACATTAACGTATAAGTCCATAAAAGATTTCAAAAGGGCTGGAGGAAAGGTGGACAACAAAATAAAAGTGATAGTTTGGAATAATGTTTAGGTATTCTTATGACACAACTGTATATTTATGCCAACTATGCTTACTTCTATTTATTAATGTTTTGTATGGTGAAATTTATTGTGTCTTGTACATGAAAATGGTTGGGCATACACATACTACGTGATGTGATATATGGACATGATTGTTAGATATGGGGTACTAGACATCTACTACATGGAAAGTGTAATGTATTATATATAGTCTTGATCATCATAAGTATATAGTTTTATTATATAATATGAAAATATCAAACTTTTGAATCATATACATCATTATCTTTACATGTGTTTAAAAAAAACTTCTATGTGTTGGATAAGCTAGAGGACATACAAAAGTTGTGCACGATAGAAAAACTAGATGAGATATGAGAATAATGGGCAGAAGCCTTCATTAGGGATGTCAAATTTCAATTTGATTAGCATTAAAGAATGACTTTCTAAAATTTTGATGTTATTATTTCTATATACACGTGGTGCTTATGACTTTTTGTAACTTCAAATTTGATGTGAGTAAATTATTGGTGCATATATATGAATATATAATGTGTGTGAATGTGAAGATGAATAAATACAATGAGAATTCTATTTCTTCATGTCATTAGAATGGAGTTGGTGCATATGTGAATAAAGTATCCTATGTGTGAATAAAGTATCATGTGTGTGAATGAATTGTTGAAATGAATGAATAGAATTATTCATGTGATGAGAATGGATATTGAATGTGGGTAGGGGTGAGAAAATGATGGTCTAGATCAAAAAATGGACCGGATTATTCAGTTTGGTCTGGTCTAGTCCTGGACTGGTCTGAGTTTGGTCCCATCACGGTATGAAAATTTTGGAAGTTCGGTCTTCAGTCCGGTCCGGTCCAAAACTAGTTAGACCGCAGCTCGGACCGTAGACCAATTTATATATAATACATTGATATTTAAATATATATTATGTCACAAGTACAAACACATCACTCATATAAACACTATTAGTGTACATATTTAATATTTATATTATATTATAATTGTTAAAAATAATTAAGATTATCTATTTTTTTATTAAATAAGTGTGATAAGAAATCTGATTGCGGCCCCAATGGCCAAGTTCCGATCTGGTCCAACATTGAAATGGTCAGGTCCCAGTCCAGTTCAACTTCAAAATAGTGCGATCCACGATCCATAAATTTATTGAAATTCGGTCCTCAGTCCGGTCTAGTTTAGTTCTGGAGCGATGTTCACCCCTAAATGTGGGTGGATTGTGTATATTATTGTAGGTTTTGTAGGTTGTTTGTTGGCCTATTGTTAAACTTAACTCATAGATGTTGTTAGCTTGCAGTTTATAGTTGTAGGATCTGCATCCTACTGACCAGCCTAAAAATAGGTCTGTTGACCTGCTATTTAAAAAAAATGAAAGTTAGTCGCCATTTGTTCCAAGAAAACTGACAGCTAAGGTATTCAATGCCAGTTTAGGGTGTAAAATCGACATTATAGGAATAAATTAGAATGGTTGTGTAGGATAACATGGTCGTTCTGGGAAGTACGACCTTCATCGTCCATTTCTTTGAAGCAACCGTCAGTGAACAACTTGTTCATTGGTTTTGAGTGCAGCGATCAACGACTATGACGCAATATAGGAGTTGGTTCCTTTTGCAACCCGATGACAAAGATACTTTCTCCATTTACACATGTAACTTGGTATGGACACACTACGTCGATGTCTTTTCCACAATCGACGGCTATGAGAGTTGATGTTTTGGTTTGCTTTATCATAGTAACTAAGGCTGAATATCATGGTTGTCTGGTTTTGCGTCCTTGTTGAACAGACATTTTAGGCCTATAACTCTAGTGTACCCACATAGGTGTTGCTTTTTAATCGAAATTTTAGGTATATTTTAACCAATGCTAGAGGTAGTTTCTATACTAGTGACATTCCAATCACGTGATTGGATAGGAAATCAACATGTTTATGATTCATAACCATTGTAATCATATATTTGATTGTAGACTTAAATTCTATTATGCATTCTTATGCATGTGACTCAATATGAATCTTATTATGTTGGTAGTGATGTCCAAAACCTCACAACAAATATTGGTGTATATCCACACATCATTGCAACAAAAGTAATAGAGTAAGTTGGAGAACAACTTCAACTTATGAAGGGTCAATGTTACCATGACTATATAATCCCTTTTTCACTGATATTGAGATTTACGTTGAGGCATGGAATGTCATCCTCTTATCATTAAATCTATGTTCATTGAAAAAGATAAGACTATTAAAGTTATTGTGCCCCAATGTCATATATTAAATCCCAAGAGAATGGCTATGCATTTCATAGTCCTCTCTTATTATGTGGGCATCATATGACTCCAAAAGAGGGACAAATTCCATCTACGTAACTCACACTCATTCACATCTATCATAATGAACCCAATTACTACCATTCTGACAAATGTTATTCAGAGTATGTTTGGCTAGTGGTCAATAACATATAACAACATGTGATAACTGTGGTGAATTTTTCTCTAAGGATCACAATCACCACCGTCACACTGATATATGACTTTGACATGTCACTACATGACTTTTGTGTGTCATTCTCAAGGTAGGTATGTCCTATACAACTTGTTCTCTATCAAGTACAAATTTATGTGAGAATTCCTATATCATGTCTCAAGAGACATAATCATCACTCAACATGGATGTTAGTCTTGTGTATTATTGTTGTCATAAAATATTCACAATAATAACTAACTAGAAACACAATAAGAATGATTACTCAAAGTATACATATGATCACATTCTATGGTCCTAAACCCAGACCATATTTCATCAAGTCAAACATTCTTAGGATATTATTAGGTCTTTCTTCATGTCAATACTGAAACAAACATAATAGGTGGTATAATCTTTTATTAATAATCAAAACAACTACACAATATCCCTTTGACAATCATATGATGGCTCTCAGGACATATGCCCAACAATTTCCCACTGGCAATAGAACCAAACACTCATAAATCTAGTTCTATGTTAACTAAAATGAACATCGTGTTTCTATGGTGAAAATGCTTTAGTCAGAGGATCATCAACATTGATTTTAGTTGGTACTATGACAATCTAAACATCTTATCTCTGTAACATTTCTTGTATGAGATGGTAACACTTGAGTAAGTGCTTGGAACAGTGACTCATATTGGAATTCTTAGCTAGTTCAATGGCTACATTGTTGTTGTAGTATAGTTCTAATGTGTCATCAATGGTTGGAACCATCGCAAGTTCACCAAGGAACATCTTGGTCTACAATGCTTCCTTTTCAACATCAGACGCAACAATGTACTCGACCTCCATCATATAATAAGACACTATCTCTATAGAGACCCCCTATCCCTGTTATCCCCTATTCAGGAAGACTGAGATGACAAGGTCCATTAACATAAATACATGATCGAGGCTTATCATATAACCTAAAATTATTAATAAATTTCACTAATAGGAAAAGAGTTTAAAAAAGTTGAACTTTCTATAAAGGATTTATATGATATGATCCAATAGAGTTTGCTTCATGAAATAAAATCTAACTAACTAAATCCTCCAAAATTATATTACTTCTTTCTCTTGATGCCTTCTTCTCTAGATGTCTATTTTTCATGATACTTGTAGAAATGATAGCAGATTATCTTAAAATGTCGAGAAAACAATTCAGTCAGTATAACAAGTTATACTGGTATGTGGGGGAAATAAAAAGTTCACATTTAGGAGTAACAACATATTCAACTATTTGAGCATGTAAAATTATATAGATAGAAACATCCACTTTCTTTATAACTTCTCAAACTTAGTCTCTGTGGGATACTCTCTCTGGAGTATTCATGTGGGGAAATCCTCTCTCTAGGGATTTGTCCCTACAGTGACATCTCATGACCATCCTCTCCTGGATTGGTCTATTATGGCCTTCCTCTCCTGGCTAGGCCTCATCATGATCATCCTATCCTGGCTTGATCACTTTCTTTTACATCCTACATGTACCTCTTACATCCAATAGGGATAATTTAGCAAGTTATTCTTATATAATGTGATAATCAGAGTCACTTTAAAGATTGTAGGAATTAAATAAGCAATGAACAATTTGTTTGCAATCAATGCAGAAAATTATGTAAATCCTTGGAAATCATGTAACTCAAGTAGTCATAGGTGTAACCACATGCATTTCTCAGGAGTACTTGATGTCTAAGAAAAGCAACAAAAGCAACCACTCAATCAATTTTCTTGAAATTAAAGCACAATACCCATGTGTCACTAATTTATCCAAGATCCGCCATTAAAACTGACATAGGGTCCAAGTTAGGGTTTTATTAAGGTTTCTCTAAACTTTAATTAGTACCGTTTATGCCCTTTTGGTCCACAAAACCTAATCTTAACATTTATTGCATTCTTAATCTCAAGGAAACCCTAAGTCATCATTTAATGTGTTGTTGATTATCAATTTAGATCTAAGTTTACCTTTTTATCCAAAAAGACCAATCTTTTATTATTAAGATCAATTGAAACATAAAAAATCCTCAAAACCTAGAAATTAGTGTTCTTATACATTAATCACACTAAAGATTGTAATTTTAAGTATTTTTTGAACTAGAGGTAGATCTAGGTCATGATTATATTTTTATTGGATTATTCCTATTTTTCTAAGAAAAATTCATGTATTACTTGTCTTTATTGCATCATACCTCTAAAAGATACGATTTTTCCAAATTTATTACAAATTGACCAATTATATTATGCCAAGTTGGCAAGCGGCCACCTTAGCAAAATCGGTCATGGGGCCAAGGCTGAACCAATGGTCTCACGTCATCTCAACGCCACGTGCATGTGTGGCAGTGCTCAAACAAAATAGCCAAAAGACCAAAAGGTTCACATACCTCACACGAGTAGAAAGGGGAAAAGAAGGAATTCCCCTAGAAGGTCGTCTCCTTCCTTCGTCCCCGAGTTTGTGAGAAGAGTCAATGTGGATGAGTCAACTCCCAGGTTGACTATGGCATTAGGGCCTAGGAGAAGCAAGCAAGGACCATGTGTTCTTCACAAAGTCTGGCCAAAGCTAATCGTTATCTCTGATTGCTCGACGGAGGTGACCAAAGGAATGTCGAGGCGAATGTTTCCTTATCGAAGAAAGTTATACAAGGGGGGTTGCAGAAGGGGCATTGCCAAGAATGTATAGTGAGGGTGGTCTTTCACTGATACATCAGTCTTGTGGGTGGAATTGGAGGGGAAATACAATGCTTTATATAGGCTTTCCTACCCAAAATTCCTAACTCATAATCAATTTCTCGAGAATTGAGGAAAATCTTATTTCTCTTTGATGTAGGATCATCTAGGGATGGTTGCATATGGATTGATCTCCCCAACACAATGGAAAAGAATTTAAGGGGAGAGATGGTTGAGGGAGAGAGAATTCTTCTTGGCATTCCATGTTTTACTATTCTAGACTTTTCACATCTACTGCTATCTAAGAGACAACTTTTTGATTGTCGGATTTGATCCAAGGGTCAGCAACATGCACGTCAATTTGAGTATAATTCTAATGTGAAAAGACATCGTGACATTTAATGTAAAATATTATTAATGCATACACTTTATGGAATTTTTTAAAATCCATATATATCACATATTAACTCCTTATTCTTTTAAATTTTAAGGGAAAGTCTATAATGACATTATCTAACAATGGACAAGGTTTGAGACCTAAATTCAAAAAGAAAATATGTTCTTATTAATATGCATGTATCCCTCTTATAAGGCATATTTTAAACATTAAAACACAACATTTTCTCTTTCTTTCTTTTCTATTTTCTTTATTGATTGCTCTTCTTATTAGAAACCATGTGAAATCGAAATCCTATTGTTAGTGGCTATCTATACCAATTTCTAGACAATTCCACACGATTCTCACAAGTGTATTATTAATTAACTATTATCTTTTTCTTTTTTCTTATTATTGGATTTTCTTCTCTTCCTTTTCCCTTATATCATTATTGGACTAAAAAAATAATTGAAACCACAAAATCCACAACAAAGGGATATTTTGTGAAAGAAACCTTACTTTTTAAAACAAAGCATAAAATAATTATAATATTTCATTTTTGTTCACATAATTGTGTTTCAATTGTACAAATACATGGGTAAAACCAAGTTATAACATCCTTCCCTTCTTATAGAAATTTTATCCTAAAAATTTGACTAATCATACAAACAAATCAAGATGAGATTTTTCCATTTCTATCTTTAGCTCCCATGCCCCTTTATCCTCTCGATGGTGATTCCATAGAACCTTTACCATCTCAATCTTTTTTTTCATGAGGTCCTTCACCTTTGTATCCAATATCCTCACAGGTTACTCAGGGTATGTTAGCCTCCCTTGGGAGTTCAATAGGTTCTATGCTCATGACTGGGAACCCTCACATAGCACTTTCGATTGGACATATGGAATACATCATGCATCATACTATACTATTGGGGTAACGCTAGACGATAAACAGCTTCACTAATCATCTCATGGATCTCAAATGGACCCACATATCTGGCATTTAGTTTTCCTCTGTTCTTAGCTATAGCTTGAAGGGGTCAGATTTTCATAAACACATAGTCACCTACAATAAAGTGTAAATATGTCCATTTTGCATCAACATCCGACTTCTGTCGATCTTGGATTCTCTTCAGTATTTGCTTGATCAAAGTGACTTTATCAGCGTGTAAGTGTATTTACTCTGACCTCATCAAGGTCCTCTCACTAACATCATCCCAGTGAAGTCGTGACCGACATGGCCTCCCATAAAGAGGTTCATATGGAGGCATCCCAATACTGGCTTTGTAGCTATTTTTTTGGTGCACTCTGGCTTTGTAGCTATTATTATAAGCAAACTCAGCTAAGGACAAGTACTGCTCCCATGATCCACCCCAATCGAGCACACATGCTCTCAACATGTCTTCTAAAGTTTGAATTGTTATTTATGACTGTCCATCAGTCTACGGGTGATAGGTTGTGCTGAATTTTAATCTTGTACCAAGTTCTTGTTACACTTGCTTCCACAACTTAGAGGTGAACTTCAGGTCATGATCTGAGATAATTGAACTCGCGACACCATGCCAATGAACTATTTCTCTAACATATAGTTTGACTAGATATGAGACCTTGGTAGTGATCTTTAAGGCTAGGAAGTGTGCTGACTTGGTTAGGCGATCCACTACAACCCATATTGCATCATGACCTTTCATTGTCTTAGGGAGACCCACCACAAAGTCCATAGTGATCTGCTGTCATTTCCACTTAGGAATCTCAATCTATTGTAGTAATCCACCAGGTAAGTGGTGTTCAACCTTCGCCATCTGTATGTGAGACAACTGGCCACCTATGCTGCTATGTTCCTCTTCATCCTAGGCCACTAGAAATATCTCTATAAATCTTTAAACATATTGGTAGTGTCAGGGTGTATAGTATACTTAGAACCATGAGCTTCTTGCCAAATATTAGTCTTCAAAGGCGAATCATTAGAGACCCAAAAATAATTCTTGTAGTGAATTCCACCATCTACACCTACTGAAAGGTGCGTTTGTAGTTTCTCCATCAAACCTTTCATCTTTTCAAGCTATGGACTGGATAAATAGGTAGCTATCAACTCGGTCAACATATCATGTCTTATCTTAATGTTAACCAAATAGATCCAGTCTTATAGTGGCTGCAGAGCCCATCTTGCAAACTCCTCCAAGTCTCTCCATTGGATACACAAGACAATCACACACCTAAGTTGTTTTTGACTGAGGGCATCTGCTACAACATTAGCTTTTCCCAGGTGATAGGCGATGGTGAAATCATAGTCCTTCATATACTCCATCCATCATCTTTGTCTTAAATTTAGGTCCTTCTGAGTCAGGATATATTTCAGGCTCTTGTGGTCGGTGATGATTTCAAAGGTAGCTCCATATAGATAATGTCTCAAGATCTTTTGGGCATGAATAATTGCCACTAATCCTAGATCATGTGTCAGGTAGTTCACTTCATTTGTCTTGAGTTGTCTAGAGGCATAGGCAACAACATGCTTATTCTGCTCTAGCACACATCCAAGCCCCATCTTGGACATGTCTGTGTAGATCATAAAACCTTCATTTCATTATGATAGAGTCAACACGGGTGTTGTGGCAAGCTTTTCCTTCAACTCCTAGAATTGATCTTCATACAAGTCAGACCATACAAACTTCTCATCTTTTCCAGTGAGCTTGGTGAGGAGCAAAGAGGTCTTTTAGAAATCCTTGATGAATCACCAGTATTACTTGACCAATCCCAAAAAGCTACAAATCTCAGAGGGGTTCTTTTGTGTGGGCCAATCATGTATGACTGACACTTTGGCTGGATCCACTAAGATAGTTCCTCCAGATATAATGTGTCCAAGGAACATGACACAGCCTATCCAAAATTTGCATTTTGAGAACTTCTCATAAAACTTTTGCTTTCTTAGGATATCAAGGACTCTAACCAAGTGGTTATGGTGTTGTTCTAAGTCATCAGAGTACATCAGAATGTCATCTATAGACACTATGATAAAGGATTCGAGGAAATGTTGGAACACACTGTTCATGAGGTTCATAAACACATATGGGGCATTGGACAACCCAATTGGCATGACTGGAAACTCATAATGGCCATAGTGGATTCGAAAAGCAGTCATTGGGATGTCCTCATTCTTGACTCATAACTTATGGTAGCTAGATTAGGTCAATCTTTGAAAATATCCGGGCAGACAAAAGCTTATCAAACAAGTCATATACGCTTTTTTTGGAAAATTTGGGTAAATATATTCCAAAACCCCTAAACGGGGACAAAGTTACAAATCACATCCATACATGTGATTAGACGAGAAACATCAACAAGGAAAAGGGATTACATCAGTTCCCAATTCCTAGCAACTATAGGTAAAAAAAATTCATATATGTAGAGTAAAGGATACTTGTTCTTAATGGTAGCCTAATTTATCATTCTATAGTCTATGCACATCCAGAGAAATCAATCCCTAACAAAGAGGACTGGTGCTCCCCATGGTGAATTGCTAGGTCGGATGAAGCCTTTGTCTAGCAATTCCTGAAGTTGCTTTCTCAGGTCATAACTCAGCGAGGGCCATCCTGAAAGGTGCCCAGGAAATAAAGTTTGTCCCAGGAGGTAGATCTATCATGAAGTCCACTTCTCTCTCTATAGGTATGCTAGGAAAATTGTCCAGAAACACATCTACATAGTCCTTGACTACCTCTATTTCCTCTAAGGGCTGCACCTTGGGTACTAGCTCGGTAACTACTACTAGGAATGCCTGAAGACCTTTGGCTATCACCTTCTCTGCCTTCACGGCTGACACATACAAGCTAGTGGTGGCATCCTTCCTACCTCTAATGGTAAAAGGTGGGTGACCTGGTCTCTCTATTTTAGTCTTCTTTTCCCTATAGTCTATCTATGCCCTATAAGTATAAAGCCAATTTGTACCAATGATTACATCGAAGTCATTCATGACAAAGAGAATAAAGTTTGTAGGAATTTAATAATAATATATGTAACTAATGTTTTCAAGAGAGACATAAAGGTTCCAACACTAGGGGTAGCAACATCCAAAACATATCCTAAATCCTTGATATTCAAAGAAAGCATAGTTGTAGGATTTCTTGAAATAAAAGAATTGGTAGAGCCCGAGTCAAACAAAGCTTTTACATTCCGTCCCATGATCTCAAGCATCCTACATAGTTTTTATGACAATCAAACAACTGATGTTTTGTACATTTAAGGATAGGAAAAGAACTCTAAGGGCAGTTACCCTCTATCAGACAGTTGGCATTAGCTTGTTCCTCTAAATTTTTGATGGTGAAAACTCAATCCTATCGATGTTCTTCTGTAGGTGGGGATGCAACTGTTGGTTGTGGTGTTGCTACTGGCCTTGTTCTTGTGGTGGAGAAATGGAAAATTTGGCTATGAGATGCCCCTCCTTCTAAAATTGATAACACACCCGCTTTTCAAAGCGACTCCTATAAGGGTGCTTCTTCTCACAGGTGCGACAAGGACGGTGGTAGTCTTCTTGATGGGGTTTCCCTTGTCCTCTATTCCTTCCCTTCTCATTATTGTGACCTTGACCTCTTGTATTGTCATTCCTTGGGGGCATGAGTGCTCTCTGTGAATCCCAAATACCCCTTGGGAGGATGCTGCACACACATGACTGTCTTTTCCTTGTCATGGTCGAAGTTGAGTGCTTCAATGAAGCTTGTTGGTTTACTTGCCATGACATAGGGCTTGATGAGAGGATGTAGATGTTCCACAAAATATTCTAACCTTATGTCCTCAGTTAGCATGTAACCAAAACACTCCAAGAGGTGAAACTTGTGAGCGAAATCCACCAATGACATATTACCTTGGACCGGGAAGGTGAACTACTTCTCTTTCTCTTTCTTGGAAGACGTGGGTAGGAATTTTGCTGTAAAAAGTGCACGGAAGTCTGCCCAGGCCATTTGTTCTTCGATTAGATCTTGGCCCATGATATGATTTTCACACCATATTCTAGTCGCTCCCTCAAGAAGGTGAGTGGCAAAGAAGGCCTTCTTGTTTGGTTGTATTTCCAATATGCGGAAACCATTTTTCACTTCCAGAATCCAAGTGTATGCTTTGTCAACCACCTCAGTTTAATATTCACCCCAAAACTTTTAAATGTTCATCTTGATGAAGTCCAATATGGTGGCTCCTAGAGGAGGGGAAACTGGTATCGACTCACCATCCTCATTTTTGGCGACATCCCTAAGGGCCAATTGACTTATGGCTTTAGTCAACCTTTTCTGTTGTTCCATCCAGAGAGCATTGGGGGTGTGAACCACCACCCGTCCCACTATTGGTCCAGTGCCGAAAACATGTTTAGTATGTTGAAGGGGATGGCCTTGTTCTTAGGGCCTCTTCCTATGGAAGATTCAGCTTCCCTGTTCCTCTTCTTCTCTAAGGAGGGCTTCTTCTTGCATGAGGGCTTTTGTCTAGGGTACTCATCACATGCCATACTATTTCACGTAGGTTAACTTCACTTTCATACTTAGGGTAATAAAGCATCATAAAGAATTATGTCCATGACATCTTGGTTACATGCATTTTTTAATTTTTCAGAGGATACCTTAATCCCTAATAGTCATAACCCTAGTACACCAAAAGGATAAAGATGATAGTCACAAGAATCTAGGGATTGGTGAAGGAGATAGAGAAGGGATGAAAGTAGATAATAGATCCTCGAGGTACTTTATTTTGAGGGAAATCCTCTGACTTTGTCTAGGCCGGATACACGGGTCTGACAATCCTCGTAAGATGAATAGCGGTGCAAATAAAAATATTTTCAACCCCCAGATCGTGGTCCTTTCTAGACACCATCGTCTTTGGAAAATGATGTAATCATTCCCTCTAGTCTCTACATAACTTTTAAAATTTAATAATTAATAGAGGTTAAATGGTAAACCCTTTTGCTACCAAATGTAACGACCCCCCCTATTATCCCCTATTCAGGAAGATCGAGAGGGAAAGGGCCATTAACATAAATACAAGATAGAGGTTTATCAAATAACCAAAAATAATTAATAAATTTCACTAATAGGAAAATAGTTTAAACAAGTTGAACTTTCCATAAAGGATTTACATGATATGATCTGATACTATTTGTATCATGAAATAAAAATCTAACTAACTAAATCCTCCAAAATTATATTACTTCTTTCTGTTGGTGCCTTCTTATCTGGATGTCTATTTTCTATTATACTTGCATAGATGATAGCAGATTATCCGAAAACACTGAGAAAACAATTTAATTAGTATAACAAGTTATACTGGTATGTGGGGGAAACAAAACGTTCACATTTAGGAGTAACAAAATATTCAACCATATGATCAAATAAGATTATAGAAATATAAACTTCCACTTTCTTTTTAACTTCTCAAACATAGTCTCTATGGGAAATTCTCTCTGGACTGTACATGTGAGAAACCCTCTCTCTGGGGTTTTGTCCCAACAGTGGTCATCTCATGATCATCTTATCCTAGATTGGTCTATTATGGCCTTCCTCTACTGGATAGGCCTCGTCATGATCATCCAATCTTGGCTTGATCACTTTCGCTTACATCCCACATGTACCTCTTACATCCACTAGAGATAGTTGAGC
Source organism: Alisma plantago-aquatica (assembly GCA_963693085.1). Lineage (NCBI taxonomy): Eukaryota > Viridiplantae > Streptophyta > Magnoliopsida > Alismatales > Alismataceae > Alisma > Alisma plantago-aquatica. Next base: position 41,493,348 of record OY856410.1, on the reverse strand, counting down.
AAGTTATTCTTATATAATGTGATAATCATAGTCACCTTAATGATTGCAGGAATTAAATAGACAATCAACAGTTTATTTGTATTCAATGCGGAAAACTATGGAAATCCTTGGGAGTCATGTAACTCGAGTAGTCATAGGTGTAATAACATACCTTTCTCAGGAGTACTTGATGTCTAAGCAAAGCAACAAAAGCAATTGTTAAATCAATTATCATGAAATTAAAGTAGAATACTAAGGTGTCACTAATTTATCCAAGATCGACCATTGAAATTGACTTAGGGTTCAAGTTAGGGTTTTATTAGGGTTTCAACTTCCTAAACTTTAATTATTACCTTTCATGCCCTTTTTGTTCACAAACTATAATGTTAACATTAATTACACTTTTAAACTCAAGGAAACCCTAATTCATCATTTAATGATTTTTTAATTATCAAATAATATCCAAACTATCCTTTTTATCCAAATAGACCAATTTTTGTTTATTAAGATCAATTCAACACATTAAAATAATCAAAACCTAGAAATTAGGGTTCTTATACATTAATCACATTGAAGATGGTAGCTTTAAGTACCTTTCCAACTATAGTCAGATCTAGGTCATGATTATATTTTTATTAGATTCTTTGTATTTTTTGAGCAAAATTCATGTATTACTTGTCTTCATTGGATCATCTCTGTAAAAAATATGATTTTTCAAAATTGTTACAAACTGACCAATTATATTACTCCATGTTGGCAAGCGGCCAACTTAGAAAAATGGGCTATGGGGTTAGGGCTTAGCCAATGGTCTCATGTCATCTTTGCGCCTTACACCTGCATTGCAATGCTCAAACAAACTAGCCTAAAGACCATAAGGTCCACATACCTCTCACGATCTGATAGGGGCAAAGGAGGAATTTCCCCAAAAGGTCAACTCCTTCCTTCATCCTCGAGTCTGTGAGGAGAGCTGATGTGGTTGAGTTAACTTCTATGTTGACTCTTGGTGATAGGGCCTAGGAGAAGCAAGCAAGGACCCGTTCTTCGTGAAGTTTGGCCGAAGCTGATTGTGATCTCTGATTGCTCGACGGAGGTGACCAAAGGAAGGATGAGTCAAATATTTCCTCACCAAAGAAGGTGATACATGGGGGGTTATAGAAGGGGCTTAACCAAAAATTGATAGCAAGGATGGTCTTTCACTGATCAATCGGTCTCATGGGTTGAATGGGAGGGGAAATCAAGTGATTTATATAGGCTTGCCCACCCAAGATTCCCATTCATAGATCCATCTTCTAGAGAATTGAGGAAACCCTTGTTTCTCCTCAAGGAAGGATCATCTAGGGATGGTTGCATTCAGATTGATCTCCTCAATGCAATGGTATAGAATTTAAGGGGGGAGAGATGGTCAAGGGATAGAGAATTCTTCACAGCATTCCACATTCTACTGTTCTAGACTTTCCATATTTGCTGCTATCTAGGAGACAACTTTTTCACTGGAAGATATGATCCACGGGTCAACAACACACACATGTCAATCTGAGTATATTTCTAATGTGAAAAGAAATCCTAAAAATTAATGTAAACTCCTACTAATTCACACACTTTATTGATTTTTGTTAAATCTATATCTCTCACATCTTAACTCCTTTTTCTCTCAAATTTTAAGGGAAAGTCTATAATGATATTATCTAATTATAGATAAGGTTTTGAGACCAAAAATCGAAAAGAAAAGACTTCTTTCTTAATATGCAAGTCTCCCTCTTATAAGGGATATTTTAAACATTACAATATATCCTTTTCACTTTATTTATTTTCTATGTTATTTATTTTGATTACTCTTCTTATTAGAAACAATGTGAAACAAAAATCCTATTATTAGTTGCCATATATACCACTTTCTATAGAATTCCACACAATTCTCACAAGTGCATTATTTATTAACTATTATCTTTTTCTTTTTGCTTATTATTGGATTTTCTTCTCTTCCTTTTATCTTATATCATTTTTAGACTAACAAAACAATTGAAACCACGAAATCCACAACAAAGGGAACTTTTGTAAAAGAAAACTTACTTTTAAAAACAAAGCATAACATAATTCTCATATGTCCTTTTTTTAAATAATTGCATTTCAAATGTACAAATACATGGGCAAAACCAAGTTATAACAATCTCTTTGTTGGAACTATTTCATCTTACATCTCTGTCCTTTAGGCAAAACACAAATCTTGATGGCAATCACTAATCATCCTGGTTGGTTTAGAAGCATGAATTAGTGTAAACTTTCACAGCAAATTTTTTTTTCACCACCAAATTTTAAGAATTGATCCTTATTTATTTTAAAGTACTTTAGGATATTCTTTACAAGTATTAGTGATCATCATTTGGGATCTGACTAGAACCTTCTTGTTATTCTCAAAGCATACAAGACATCTAGGCATGTGCATATCATTACATACATGATAGATCCAATTTCCAAGGCATATGGAATCCTACTCATGCACTCCTGCTCTTCCAAAGAGCTGTTACATTGGGATTTAAAGAGACTTATTCCATGTGACATGGACACGTTTCCTCTATTAGAATCTTTCATTATTGACCTCTTTATCACTTTGTCAATATATGTACTTTTTCTTATGTTAAGAAGCCTTCTAGATCTATCTCTAAAGATCTTTATTCCTAGTATATAGGATTTTTGGCATATGCCTTTCATGGAGAAGGTATTTCCCAACTAGGCGTTAACCAATTGTAGAGTAGGTATGTCATTTCCCATAATAGTATGTCATCCACACAAATATAAGAAATATAATTATGCTTACACTAACCTTCTTATATACAAAAGTTCCATCTTCATTTTAAATAAATCCAAATACTTTGACTATCTCATAGAAATGAAAATTCTAGATCTGAGATGCTTACTTCAATCCATAGATTGACCTTTGTAGCTTACATGCCTTTTGGGCTTCATTTGAAGCGATAAAACCCTTAGATTGTGTCATGTACTTGTCCTCTAGTAGATTCTTGTATAGGAATGAGGTGTTGACATTCATTTGCAAGATTTCATAGTTACGATAAGCTGCAATGGAAAGAATTTTCCTGATGGATTTAGCCATGGTAAATTGTGATGTAGTTTCATCATAGTCAACATCTTGAACTTGTTTCAAGCCTTTAGCTACCAATCTTCCTTTGTAGGTTTGTACATAATCATCCATGACGGTATTGTTCTTGAAGCTTCATTTACACTGTATGGGTTTAACCGCTTTAGTTGGATCAACTAAGGTCCATATCTTGTTGATTTACATGGAGTCCATCTACACTATCATGGATTCAAGCCATTTCTCATAATATGTTATCTCAATAGCCTCATCATAGGTTGTTGTCTCATCAATCTCAATGACCAAACATCATCTTGTTGAGCCCCAAGAAATCCATATCTCTCAGGCTCAAGACATGCCCTACTAGACCTTTGAGGTTCTTGTGTTACAATAGATACGTGAGATTTAAAAATTGTAACATCCTCAGAATTTTGAAATATCATATGTCATTCAATGATTTGATGTGACCATTAATGTAGACTGATATAGGGTATATTATGACCTTGGTTAAAAATATGAGCCCTTGACTTAGATTGTGTCTTCAATTTAAGTAAAAATATAAGGATGAGAAAATATATTATCATGAGGCCTGCATTGAAATAACATGATGATAAAATTCTTAATTCATAATAAAGAAAATAATAAAGAAATGGACCCTATAGAAAGCCCAAATATGAGCCATGGGCCTTGGGATCCAATTCAAACCTAGTTAGACTGTTTGTATGATAAATATGTAGATTGGGATATATGATGGAGATATTGGATTTTGTTTATAATTAGCATTCCAATATCTTTAATATGACGATTAACTCATTATGAGATAATTAGAAAAATACTAGAGGATTCCAAAATGATAAATGACCTAGTTACTAAGGGAGTAATCATCTAGTCTTTAATTAAATTTTAAGTATTCAAGTATAAAATAAACATATTTTGTTCTAATACTTGTCCTGACATGAGATAATTGCTAAAAGAGGATAATCCAAGTTTTAAGATTATTACATCTATATTTGTGTCCTAGGTGGTTAAATTTAGCAAATACTTAAAGAGAAAGGACATTATGACTATCATATTCCTTTTAATCCCAAACTTTTCACAATATGAAATTACACTTATAGAAATATAATCCTAAATTTTGGCATTGATTGGATAATCCTAGTGAACAATAGGATTTTCTAGAAGATTATGTTAAGTTGAGTAAAGTTTGGTGTTTATCTTATTAATATTTAATATGTTTTTTTGACACTAAGGTTTGAATAATCTGGGACCTTAGGACGCATGACATTTGAAATAATCACGTCACTTAACCATTGATCCATGATCTTAGGATCTACCCATTGTCTTCAACCTCACAAATAAAGTACACAGTAGTTGGATTATCCTCTTATCCGCCCTATCTCCACCCCCACCATTTTCCATAAAATGAGTTTGTTGGATTCAAAGATAATGATGAAATTGACAAAACCTAGAAATATGATCTACAAGGAAGAATGAGAGAACACCAAAACCCGTGTAGTACTAATCTTTAGGGATGACCCCCAATGATTCTTACCTTGTCTATAAGACTATTTAAGGGCCCAAAGGATTTGTCACAATTATAGAATTATAAACCTACTCTCAATTTCCATCAAGAATCCCTAAATTTCTTAAGAGATGACATCAATCAAACTTGAGATGTGAGGCATATATAGAATTACATTGACCATGAAGGACCTACAAACAGCCACAAGGAGCCCCTGACCCTCTCCATTGCTTGAGGAAGCCCATGGTGGGTTTCCTGCCAACCACCTGGTTACCCAAAAGTATCTCACCACGTCTAGACCTTCATAATGCATTATAACTGGTGGAAATGTTCAACAAGGATTCTAGGAAGCCTTCAAGACCAATGACTTTATCCAAGGTATGGTAATTATATAACCTATGGTCTCAGTTCAATAGCTTAGACCCAAGACCTCCAACTTGCTATTCTGGCTATCGTACAACCTATGTGAAGGTCGAGAATCTCACCAGCCTCAGCCGAAGACAACCCAATTTTGGGGTGGAGCTTATAGGGCATGAGAAACAGAGTCAACTAGGGAGTTGACCTCCATAGTTACTCCAACCATGGTATGGGGTATAAGAAATAAATTCGAGTGGACATTAGACTAGAATGCCCTAAGCATGCATGCCATTCTGATTCACTACATTTGATCAAATAGTCTTTTAGCCCCTACCCTGAGTCTTAGCCAACATGGACCAGACCACTGATGTGGTGAAAGCCCATTAGATGAGACTAGGCCCCACGACTAAAATGAACAATATAAATTTTTTGATGGCATGGCATAATCTGATTGGTTCACAAAGAGTAATCTTGCATATATTCTAGTAAAAAGATGGTAGATTTGATGATATAAATATTATATACCAAAAAGATTAGAAAAATGTGTATATTAAGAACAAAATATTAACAAGGCCTAGTTCCAATCTAGGTTCTAAAAGTTTGTATTAATGCATGAATATTAGGTGATTAATACATACAAACCCTAGCTTTGCTGAATAACTTGATGAATTCATATAATACATTTATTTTGTGATAAAACCTGCTTTTTATAATATGAATAGATCCCAAGATAATTTTGATGATGACGATTTATATTTAAGGTTTCTGAAGTCACTAATCATTTATATATATATATATATATATATATATATATATATATATATATATTAGGGTTTGGAAACCAATACTTATAACTTGCTAAGATCTTAAACCACATTATATGATTTAGTTATTGTTAATAACATGATAGGTTCAATTTGACAGTCAAGGTTCACTAAATAACTTGTTAGGGTTTCAAACCCTTGAGAACTATAATGTGATGAGATTAAGGTTTGATACCCTTATACCTAGTCTGAATTCCACCATGACCCTAAATCCTATTTGGGACCAAATATAAACCTAGAGAGTATCATATGAATGCATGGTGACACTTTATGGTTATCATACATGCAGATTGAATGTTGATTTTCTTCGATGTGATATGATTGTTTACATTTCATTCTTTTAGTATTAGAAGTATTTTGAGTGGATTCAACATAAGAAGGTAGATGGTTATTTTATGTGTACTCAAGATATTGACTTCCGATGACTTTTTGGATGTTGTTCAAAATATCAATTTGATGATTAAAACTGCATGGATGTTTATTAAATTCCATTTCCTATAATGCCAATATGAGTATCATATAAAAATACTATGCTAATTTGAACCCTGAGTTAGACCTACTAAGGGATCCTTCACCTAAGTCCAATGATAGATAGAGAAAGGTGCTCCAGCTATGAAAAAAATGGGTCACTTTATCTAAATGAAAATATGACTCATATATTTGATTATAGAATAATATATGTTGTTATTATGTATGCACCCATGTAAATTGCATAGTAACATAGAGATCCACATTATTTGTCAGTATTTTAGGTTGTTGATTTATTTAAAGATTTGAAGACATGGATATTCAAAATATATTGATGTTTATAAATATGATGTATCAAGGAGGATTATTTAGATACCTTAGCACTTATCCTTATGTACATGTTAGTTTTCTTTGAAAAATTAATCTAACTCCTTAAAGGGGTAGTATTTAGACATTTCCACCCAATGGAAGTTCATATTATTGAAATTGTTGATTATATTTGATATTGCGAAATCTGGATCCTAGAAGTTAGGGTATCAACTCTAGACTTTACGGTCCACCTTAATTGGAGGATACTAAAAAACATGGGTTGTAACACTTGGTATCAAAGCCCACATGTAATAAATTCATTTAATAGTTAGTGTTCCAAATATTCCATAGAATTATAAGGGAACTTATTTGGGCTTGTGATAAGTGCATAATTATCCATCCTAACAGCATATTTTAGATCTCTCTTTAGGAGCATTTCATTATTATTATTATTTAGTTTTAAAGTTGATTTGTATAGTTTAGATTTTTCCCTTTTATTTGGAGTTTTTACAAGTTTTTGTTGACCTTTACAGGGTAATGATGAAATCAATCCAAAGCCCAAGAAGGCCTCTGAAACATTGGAGCAATTATCTATATCCTTCCTCCCAGGACTCTCAATCAATAAGCTAAGTCATGTAGTCAGTTGACTCACATGTACCATATATTTCAACTTCCCACAGTCGTGATATATGTACCACATACCAAAAGGATCATAACTTTTGCAACCCAAGGTGGAATTTAGTGAGCAAGTCTGCATTGGAAAGTAAATTTAATTTTCTACATGAAAAATTTATTTAGGATGTCTTATACAGTTTATCAATCAGCTTTATGAGTTGATCGACGCATTATAGAGGGAATCTATAACAAAAATAGTCAAATGGTCAAAAGGTTAAAAGAAGGCAATTCAATAAATCTCTCCAATTGGGGCAATCAATTAATGTTGTAAAATGGCCATGAATTAGAGGCTTTAATTCTCATCCCTAATCTCCAAGTTGACTGAATCAACTCCCCTTTCATTCGAATCAGATCCTTAGTCGACTAAGTCACATTCCTAGTCGATCATCTAGCACCCAGAATCAACCAAATCGCCGCCTCCAACATCCACTCTAGTTTTTAATTAAACCTACACTAACATTAAAGTCAATTGGTCGACTCACACACTGTGACCATTCCATTTTTACAGTTTTTGCCCATCATCCCCCCTATAAAATGAGGGGGGACTCTAAAGACAAAGACATATCTTCTTCTAGATTTCTCCTTGTATTCTAGGCTCGGTTTTTCTATTCTTGTTATTATGTTTATGTAGTTTTCTACAGGAGAATGGGGACTAGCCTCATAGCCTAGTATTATTTGATGTTATCGTCTCCATTGTTTCAATGCAAGAATGTTTCCTTCTATATCTTCTTTGTTTTTTTGTTAAATAGATATGTTCTTATTGAGTGATGTGATCTTGGATGTCCACAAGAATGAATCCATGTTCCCTTAATTGGGATTGTTATCTATTTATCCATCTTATCTTGTATTTGTCTTATAGTAGAACATTTATTTTCTTATGAGGGTGTCGAGATCTTGAATTCTCACAATAAAAAACCCATAATCTCTTTATGATATCTGTTGATTGATTTTCAAAATTTTCCTACCTAATAGACTCATTTGTTATAGCTTATAACATTGTGATTGCTTGACACACAAGTTTGAACGTTAAAATAAAATTAACATGTTCTTTGATGAGATCTCATACATGGATATGCTAGATGGTTAGAAAAGGATTCACAAACCCTGGGATCAACATATTTGTGGGTAGTTCGACCATTGTGAGATTTGTCCTAAAGGATACGAATCCACATGGTGCTGATTTGATCATTGAAACTTAGGATATGAGTCATTGAGTAAAAACTTGGCTATTGGTGGTGATCCATTGGTTCCTGAGTTCTTTCTATCATTTGATTAACTAAATTTTATTTCTGCACTTTTATTTTCAGTTATTAGCATAATAAAACTCTCACAATCTAAATTTTATCGTCTTGTTCTTGCAATTGGTTTTAGATTCCAACCATCTTTCTATTGTTCCTTGAATCAATGCCTTACTACTAGAAAGTTGATTCATTGCTTGCAATGAGTTGACTACCTATTTACATGATTGAACTCTAGGACTTCTCCTAGATTTGGTCCATTTCTTGGGATGAAACAAGTTGTTATTCAAACCCAATGGGTTGTGTATTTATGATTTTCTTTCTTTCTTTTTGATTTATAATTTTAGTTTGATTTTATAATTTTTAGTTTGTTTTGTAATCTTAATCTTGTTTCATAATTACTTAGCTTGTTTATCATTTTTAGACTTGTTCTATAATTTTGTTCCTTCTACAGAGCTCCATTCAGGTAGTGATTCTCCTCTTTCTACCGAGTTTCCATTCGGATAGTACTTATTTCTAGTTTGTATTGTACTTTTAGTGGTTCAATATTTTTTTGTTTTGTTACAATCTCTTAAGTTATCTTGTAACTTTCCTTTTTTTCTTTCATATTTTTTAGTTTTGTTACATAATTTATGTTCTTAAATTTTTGTAATTTATTTTCCTACCAAGACCCATTCTAGTTGTGTATCCCCTCCTTCTACCAAGTTTCTATTCTGGTAGTACTACTTTTAATTTTTTTTTGTAATTTTTAGTCATGTTTATAATTTATTAGCTTATCTTTGTAATTTTTAGTTCTTTTGTAATTTCTAGTTAACTCCTAACTTGTTTTGTAAATTTAGATTCTTTTCATAATTTTGTTTTTTAATTTCTTCTAGCTTAGATCTTTTTTTCCTTTTTTTATTATCATATATTCCTTTTTATAGTTTATTTGTTCAAAAAATATCTTTTCAAATGGAGAGGTCAACACATTATGGTTCACAATGTTAATTATGTGGTTATTGCAACCATACATCACTAAATTGTTGTAATGTGTCCCCTCATATCATGGTGACACCTTGTAATATCGAGTCTTCCTACCAAGGCAGATATAATGAAAACTAAAGTCCACAAACTTCTTATGACTCTTATGAGGAACAATGCTACATCTATCAATATGAGATAATTTTATGACCAAGAATGTCATGGGAGTATGGTTAGGGAAACCAACAAATTTGTGAAATATGAACCTTATTATGAAAACTAATATACGCCATAGAAGGAGGAACATATTAAAGCCCTTGAAAGAATAGTAACAGAGAAATAGGAAATATTAGAAAACCATTAAGCACTATTAGCTACTTTACTAGAGGCCCAGTCAAAGAGACTTTTGGAGAAGTTAGGGCAGCCTAACATGACTTTTTTTCTGATGATGATGATGATCACATGTTTATGTTGTTTTTATTGGATCCTACCAAAATAGCACTGACCAAGGAGTCACAGCCTTCCTGCAATGAATACATTGATATTATGGCCTTTCCTCTAGAGGCTTTATTACTTGAGTATGCAAAGTTGCAACAAGAGAATCATTCATATCCTTAAGCTTCAACAACTCCTCCTATCATTAACATAAATACAAATGTTATCAATGGCCAATCTGCTTGGGTTGAACCCTTTTTAGATAATGAAGCACCGCCCTTCCATGATAAATTAGTAGATATTTATAGAGAAAGGCTTCTTCATAAAGAGCCTTACACTCCACCACAACTAGCTTCTTTTTCACATATAGTTGATCCATATGAGGAGCCACCACCACTTGAATAAAGTCACATGCCCCCACTCCTTGACTATAAAGATGATATTCCCATTCTAGTTTCCCCTGAATGCTTGGGAACATCTGACATAGAGAAATTTGAGCCACATGCTATGTCAAAAAGGAAACCCACTAAATCTTTTAACCATAATGTTGATTGTATGGTTTTTTAGGAGAACAAACATATTTCAAATGCTAACTTTAGTGATTTCAATCCTTTCATATTAACACCACTTCTCTTGTGTGTAAATCTAGGTGATGAGAAGAAACCCAAGCCAGATCCTCCGCCTAATATTACACAACCAGAGCCTCAAGTACTACCCAACTGACTCAAACTTCACCTTGAGTCAATCCTTCCCAATCCACATATATTTATAGCACTTCCTTTGATATTGAAGAAAGATCTATGGATCTTACTACAAGGATTGTGGGTTCTCTACCTAAAATCCCCTTCAAGCTTCCACAAACAAGCTCCTCTTTACAAGGTTCTAGCCCTCGTCAACATTCCATTGAGCTGGTCAAATTTCATGTTACTAGGGCCACCTGATGACCCCATAGAAATTCTTCCCTCCATTCCAAATGTAAGGTTTTCTCGGGAAGAGCAAAGTTTTAAATATGTGGTTGAGGTGGGTGTTATGTACTTATTCCACCTACTCTATCTTAAATTTTTATAGTTTCCATTATGCTATATAGTTTAGCTTTAAATTTTTTAAAAACTATCCTTTAGTTTTGGTTCTTATCTAGTCTGTCAAACCTTTATCTAGTTCGCCTTGATGATATATATGTTTATCAATATACCCCAATGATGCATCTTCTTTTATATAATTTATAAAACCCACCATTGATAGGAAGTATCCCTATCACCTAGAACCTTAATTAACACTATTCCTTGGAAAAGTAGGCAACTCGTAGAGAACTGATAGGATTCAATAACAATGCCTCTTTAGATAGACTTATAGATTAACTTAAAAATTTCTTGATTTTGCATAAATTAGAATGATTGACCCAATGTATGATACTCATAATGCGCTTAGATTTAGAAAAACAAGCTATACAAAGAACAACATGTTCTACACTTCTTCCACCATCTTCTTATCTATCCATCTATAAAAGAAAAGGAGTAAAATAAAAAAAAAAATCCAAAGTGCCAAAACCCTAAATTTGGAGTGGAACCCTTCCCCCTCTTGCTCTTCTTCCATACCCATTGAAATTAATTGGGGCATACCATCAAAAAGGTTCCAATGATCAAAAAAGAAAAAAAGCAATCCATGTAACTATAGTACTAAATAAAAAGATGTCAAGTTGAATAGAGGTGAGATTATTTTTCCTCCATACCTCTCTTCACTCTGTTATACCCAAGTGAAAAATTCATAAACCCCAAGCAATCAAAATAAGCCTTTTTCTTGTGTAACGACTTGTAAGAATATGTGGGATGTTAAATACAAAACAAAATATGAGATTTGTTTTATTGTAGTTCTTGAAATGGAATCAAGTTGTGAAATAATCTTGACGTAGAGAATATGAAAACTATTTTCTGTGTATCTATAAATTTGAGGATTCTTGACCATATAAGGTGAAAGGACTTAGTGGTGTTATGTAAGTGAGGATGATGGGCTGAAAGTACTATGTTGTTGTGTTTAAACTTAATGCTGCTCGAGGATGAGCAAGGATTAAGTTTGGGATATTTTGATATGTGCATATTTATCCATCCTAATTGCATATTTTAGATTTCTCTTTAGGTGCATTTCATTATTATCATTATTATTATTATTATAATAATAATAATTATTATTATTTAGTTTTAAATTCAATTTGTTTAGTTCAACTTTTCTCCCTTTTATTTGGAGTTTTTACTAGTTTTTGGTGACTTTTATAGGGAATTGATAAAATACATCTACAACCCAAGAAGGCCCATGAAACAATGGCTCAACTTTCTATTTGTCACTTCAAAAAACTCTTAGTCGATCGACTGACTCATCCCGTCACTCAAATTACATGCAACATATCATTCAGCTTCTCGCAATCCTGATATATATAGCCCGCGCCAAAAGGATCATAACTTTTACATCCCATCACTGAATTTATTGAGCAAGTATGTGTTTCCAAAGGAATTTCATTTTCTATATGAAAAATATATCTTTGATGACTTTTCCATCCAATAAACTAGTCTTATGAGTTTATAGACTCATGATAGAGGGAATTTGCAGTAAAAGTAGTCAAATGGTAAAAATGTTAAAAGAAGGCAATTCAATAAATCTCTCCAGTTGGGGAAAGCAATTAATTTTATGAAAGACCTAGAATCAGAGGCTTTGATTCTCATCCCCTATCTCCTAGTCCACTGACTTAGTTCCAAAGTTGACTAAATCATATCACCATTTGACTGATTCACATCCCCCGTCGATCAGATCATGCCCAAAATTAGCCAAATCACCACCGCCAACCGCCATTCTAAGGTTTCATCAAATTGACTTAGACATTAAAGACAATCAATCGACAAGACTCCCATTCGATCGACCATGCTTTGCCACCAAGCTATTTTAGGTTTTTTTGTCCCTCCTTTCCCCATGTGGCTCTGATTGGTTTGTCGTAACTGGTCCGAAAAACTTATGAACTGGAGATCCTTGGATAGTTTTTCATGATTGGTTTAAAGTAAGTATTGGAACTTGATTTCTGTGACTTTTGCTGAGTTACAAACTTACACACAAACCATAGTTCCTGAGTTCCCTCTTAAAAAGAGCGGAAAATGAGTTCCCGAACAACTAACAAAATTTGTATACAATATATTCTTCATTCGTTATAAATGACACATAAATATTTGTGAATAGAAATATTAGCATCATGGATATAGTTCATTACTAAAACCACAACATAATATAACAAAATATCATACACTATAATCACACTATGTAAAATACTTTACACTATAACCACCATTATCAGTACAATTTACAAAATGTAAAATAAAAAGATCATAAATAAGAAACACACGACACTATGTGAAAATAATGTGGTCTACGTAATATATTTTTTTTCTTCATGTTTAAACAATATAATGTGAAAAATGATAATTAACTGTAACCATGCATGAATCATATAGTAAAAGTTCCCTACAGAAATAATATAAAAATTAATATTCGACATTGCGTTAAACAATAATGAATCCAAACTTATATTTACAAGCACATGGAATGCATATATTCTTTCAATTATGTGTATACAGAAAGTGAAATAAAAATATTGTGATATGATTTTTATCATAATATTTTTATTAAGATTTTAATTGTGCCATAATAATATTTTTAAAGGAGCAACAACTACACCATAATCACTTGTTGTGGTTATTATCATTTAAGAATATTATGATTTTTTATGGATATGATTCTTTTTTTATGCCTTTGCCATCCTCAATTATTTATATTATACAATAAAAATTAATAATTTTTGATGATATTCATATTTATACTTACAAATAACCAATCATATTGAAGTGAATAGAACCTAAGTTCCAAAAACTAAACTAGAGTTCCTAGAAAATGAGTTCCACAAAAGTCATGACTTACACCAAACCAATAGGATCCTATAAAAAGAGAGGGAATCCAAAGACAAAGACATCTCTTCTGATTGATTTCTCCTTGTATTCTAGGCTAGATTATCTTTCTCTTGTTATTATTTTTGAGTAGTTTTCTATTGGGAATGGGAACTAGCTCCATAGCCTGATATTATTTGATGTAATTGACTCCTTTGTTTCAATGAAAGAATGATTTCTTTTCGTTTTTGCTTTGATTATGGTTAAACTAATTCATTCTTGTGGGGTGATGCAATATTGAAGTGCCACAAGAATGAACCCATAATCCCTCTAATTGTGATTGTTATCATTTTATCCATCAAATCTTGTACTTGTCTTTTGATAGAATGGTTATATTCGTGTGGGGATGTTGAGATCTAAGATTTTCACAAAAACAAACTCATAATCTCTTGACAATATCTGTTGAAAGATTTTATTATTTTTCTACACATGAATCGTTTGTTATAGATTGTGGCGACATGATCATTTGACCCACAAGCTCAAACATCAGGGTAGAATTCACATGTTCATCAATGAGATCTCACACAAGGATATGCTGGATGGTTTGACAAGGATCTACAAATTCCAGGATCAAATAGTTTCTGGGAAGTCTGGCCCTTGTGATATTTGTCCAAAAGGATACAAATATACATGGCCCTAATTTGATTGAAATATAGGACATGATTTGTTGAGTAAAATCTTGGCTATTTCTAGTGATCCCCCAAATTCTCAGTTCTTTCTATCATTTGATTAGTTAAATTTTATTTCTACACTTCTATTTTCTATTCCTAGCATAATCAAACTCTCACCATCCAGATTTTACTTTCTTGTTCTCATGATTGGCTTTTGGTTCCAACCATGTTTTCATTATCCCTTAAATCGATTACATTACTACACAAAAGTTGATTCATTAATTGTAACAAGTTGACTGCCTCTTTAGAAGGTTAATCTCTAGAACTTTTCCTAGTGATTTGGTGTGAAACCAACACACATCAACATGTTCTAAGGGTAATGGTGACTAGAAAAGATCTCATCTTTTAGTGTCAGATATTTTCCCCCAAACCATTCAATTTTTATGTAGGGACTCCCTAAGTTGGTGTGGCACCAGCCTAGAAAGACACTAGGGTTTTCCTAGAGTAATATTTCCTAAGTTTCCTCATTCCTAATTTCATCATATTCTCATATCTTTGCTTTATAAACCCTAAAATTCAGTTCCCTCCAAATCTCAAATTAGGGTTTTTTTAGAAGAAGTAGGGTTAGGTCATCCTCCGCCTATTATTGTACACATATTCTTAAAATAATGATATGGTTAGGAAAAACATTTTATTGTTATATATGCTTCTCCTAGTGAGGGTGAATCCTAGAAAGAATAAAGTATGAGTAGAAAAACCCATTTGATAAATGACTTGAATGGGATAATCTAGTAGGGTATGAGAAACTTAGTGGGTCAAGGGAATCATAAAATGCTTAAACATAGGGTGTAGTCCCTAACTCTAACCATAAACCATAATCCTGGGTGATGGGAGTACTACGTGTGAAATAATAATCCTACCCATAAAAGCCCTAAGTAGGTGCAAAGGAAAGAGAAAAACCAAATGGGTTTCATAATTTGGTTTTGGTTACCACACATTGGATACTAGTAGTTTCCCATGCATGCAAGTACATAGGGTACATGCAATCATGCATGCATTGTGTGTGTAAAGGGTTTTGTGTATACATGTATGTAATAAAAAATAATAGGGATTTTATAATGAAAAATATAAGACTCTCAAGTCACAATTCCTGGTTGGTATCTGAACCTAGGGTGGGTCAATCCAAAAATGGGAAAAGACCTATGGAGGAGGGTTAACCCTAAAATTGTGGGGTCTGGTTGTGGCTGGAAAGCCTAACCTCTTATTAAAATCCAAAAAGGCACCCTAGTTAAACATTCTATAGAAGGGTGCATTGTCTAACACTATTTTAAGATTCAAGGTAAACTTTGATGTCCTTCAAAGAGCTAACCTCACATACATGGGGTACGGTGGAATGGTATGGGTATAAGACAATAATTCTGTTATCACCACTTAGTCATTATAAGTGGCCCTTAATAATAGGTAAGTACCTACAACATATTTAAATGAGAAAACATTGGTAAGGGAAATTGTATGGGTAAAAATGTAACGCAAGTAAAGTACATGAAAAGAAATGTAACAATGATGCATCTAAGGTATGTAAGTCTTATTGTCACCAAGTTTAAATATGAAATGTGTGTGTTTGGCTTGATTCTATAGGTGCATAGATACATAAGTATGAGAACTTAGTTAAATAAATATCAAGTAACATGTATAACAAAAATTAACACATTGAAATAAATAATAAGAAAGGCATCTAAGTCATTGGATATCCTTGGGTAGGATTAGTCATGGGACATAGAAATATAGTGATATTGGAGACCCTTGTCTTGGAACATGGTTTAAGTAATAAGAGAAACGAAATAAAGTTATGACATATTAATAAACCCTAGGTAGGGTAGAGACCTAATTCAATCCTGGGGTCAAAGAGGGATGTTGAGAGGTATATAAGACCCAAGGGTAGGGAGGTGGTCATACCCTAAGTACATAATGCCTATAGAATCAAGAGAAAGACATACATATGTACATTAGGCCAATGGGGTCAAGAGAATAATCATATCCATAAGTACATGATGCCCTAGGGGTCGATTGGGATGGCACTCCATAAGTAGAAAAGGCCATTGGGTTTTATAGGAGATCACTCAAAAGATACCTATATCCCTAGAGATCTTAAGGGGATGGCTAACACTAATTGTACAAGATTTGTAGACACAAGGAATAAAAGAACTTATTCACAATGGTTGAAATAGAAACTTGAGGGAACTGTTGCACAAACTCAAGAGTCTAAGAAAGCACTATCTCTTGAGCTCATGAAATATAAGAAAATTTGTGGAATTAAAATCTAGTCATGGTTTGAAGTCATTTTTGAGGATGATCAACTTAAAATTGGAAACTATGAGATAATATGTGGATACACCATCTGCAAACATAGAATTGAATGAACTTTGTATATAGAATACAACCAAATGTTTATTTCATGTCATTAGAGTGTGAGAGATTGGGTAGTCCCATGTGATACAATAATTGACATGTGAAGATTAATAGACTTAGTTAAAAATAATGGCATAAACTAGGGCATATATGGGTTACCTCACCATCTCATGAACATAGTTGAATAATGATTGGGTTTGATACATATATGGAAATGTAACCACTGATTGGTTATGTCATGCAATGAATGAGGATGTGGAGATACCCTTAGTTAAATTTCAGTCCCAACCTAAGTATTGTGGAAATTTTTTATATCAGTGTAACTTATTAATAATAACACAGATAGTTGCTAGCCCTAATGCATAAGGTTAATGAATTTAATATTCACCTCAACCTAATTGGGTTCTAATTTCTGTGAAACATTCTCTTTTAAGGTTGGGTGAATCTAACATTTTCAATATTTGGTAATTTTAGATCCAATCCATAGATATAATATGATAATCAAAGTAGAGTAATACGTGGTATATTAGGACCTTGGTTTATAATATGATCTGCAGACTTGGATCGACTCTTCAATTTAAGTAAATAATGTAAGGTTGAGAAAATATATTAGCATGAGGCCTCTATAGAAACAATATGATAAAAGCCTTAATTTTGTAATTATGATACTAATAAAGCATGTGCAGCATTTGGAATGCCCAAATATGAGCCATGGGCCAAGTATTGAATTCAAGGCCAGTTTGAATAATTATATAACAAACAGGTCAATTGGCATATTTTCAAAAGGTATTGTAATTCATGCATAACTAGTATGTGAATCATATTGTAAGATAATTGATAAACACACTATGAGATAATTATCAAAATACTAGAAGATTATAAAGTGATAAATGACCTAGATAAATAAGGAAGTAATTATATAGTCTTTACTTGGATTCTAAGTATATAAGCATCTCATCAACCTAATTTGATCTAGTATTTGGTCCACCATGCAATAATGGCTAAAATATTTTAAATCCAAGTTTTGAGATAATTACATCTTTATTTGTGACCTAGTGATAAATTAAGGAAATACTAAAAAGAGAAGGAAAGGATAACTATTATATACCTTTTAGTCACAAACATTACTCAACCTGAGATAACCCTAATAGGAAAATAATCCTAAAGTTGGTGTTGATAGCATAATCATTGTTTTATATATAACTTTTAGAAGATTATGTAAAATCAAGTAAAGTTTGGTGATTATCTTAATGAATGTTCAATATGCCACTGTCTCACTAAGGTTCATATGATGTGGGACCTTAGGAGGCGTGGCATCGGAAATAATCACATCTCTCAGTTGTTGATCTAAGATCCGAGGAACCACAAGTTGTCTTCAACATCACATCCATAGTCCCACAACATTTGGGTTCATCTCTCATTCATTCTCTCTCCTCTCCCCACCATTTTGAATGAAACTAAGTACATTAGATTTGGGAGATAATGATGAACTTTAAGAACCCTAGAAATAGTATCTATGCGGAAGACTAAGATAACACAAAAGACTTAGGTTATCCTAATATCTAGGGTGACCCTGGATGACTCTTCCCTTGTCCCCAAAATTATTTAAGGACCCAAAGGGATTCATTACAATGACATGATGATGACCTACTCCCAATTTCCTGCAAGAATTACATAAACTATTTGTTGACCTTGAACGTCTTCTACAAAAATGATGTCTTTGAAACCCATATTTGAGGCATTTCCAGCCAATACATTGGCCTTGAAGGACCTTCAAACATCCACAAGGAGCCCCTGACCCTTGACATTACATGAGGAATTCTAGGAATGGTTCCCAACAAACCACCCTGTTACTTGGAAGCATCTTAGTGGAAGTAGATGTACATGCCTTTGTGATGCCTTTTAAGTGGAGGAAATGTTATACGAGGAGTCCAGGAAGACATAGTGACCCTCAGCTTGCTCTAGGTTTGATAATTTCCTAAGCCATGATCTAAGTTTTTCTTCTTGAACCCAAGACATCCAATTTGTTACTCCGACAACCATACAACCTACTGTGGATGTCGATGATCTCACCAACCTCAGGAAAAGACAACCCAAATTTGGGTTGGAGATTCCATGTCCTCGGTAAGGAAGTCAATTAGGGAGTTGAACTCCCTCGTTACACCAACCATGGAATGAGGTAGAAGAAAGAAATCTCTATGTCTGTTAGATTTGAATGTCCTAAGCATGCATGACATACTCACTCACTACATATAGACAAAGTAGTATTTTATCCCCTTTCCCTGAGGCTTATCCAGTGTGGATCAAAACACTGATTTAGTAAAAGCTCATTATTTGAGACCCATCCCCACAACTAAAATGGGTAATATATATTTTGAATGACATGGTTTAATTTGTTTGGTAAACATAGATTAATCTTGCAAATGTTCTAGTAAATAGATGGTACATTTGATGATAGAGATATTATGTACCAAAATGATAGGAAAATTGTGTATATTAATAAGAAACTATAATCAAGGCCCGATTCTAATCCTATTTGCAAAATTATGTGTTACTACATGAATATAAGGTAACTAATACATATAGAAGGGGGATCTAATGAATAAAATGATGAACTCATAGAATACATTTATTTTGTGATACTAACTCATATTGTTAACTATAATTAGATCCCAAGATAATGATGATGATGCTATGACAATGTATATTAGAATGTTTCCCATTCCATATTGCATATGGAGTCTTTTCAACTAATTTGGAAGGCACTCCATTAAGCGTGGATGTGATGATTTCAAGTGCATGTCCCCATAAGGAAATGGGATGATATGCTAAACTCATCATTGATTGTACCATGTCCAACAAGCTATGATTCCATCTTTCTAACACATCATTATTTTTTGGTGTCCCGAGTAGGGTCAATTGTGATACAATACCACAATCCCTACCTCTTATGGGCATCAAAGTTTTGCCTCCACTAGATGACACACTCACTCTCCAGACTGCATAGAAACACATTAAAATCAATCATAGAATTTATATCTACTATTTTCTACCATATGTCAGACCTAAAAGACTCTTTCAATCCTTCTCATTCCCTCATTTATAACACATAGCTGAGGGTAAACCTTGAGTTATCCAAGAAAAAGAGTTTCATATCCATTTATTACAATATATCACTATGTAATAGTCTTAAGCTAATTAATCTTGTCACCCATTTTCCTTTTTCCATTTCTCAGACTTTGCCTGAACCGTACGAGCAAGTCTCCCCACCGCACTGATGGCTCTATACCCCAACTTTCCTCCAAATCTTGAGTTATACCCTGGGGGGGAAGTACCCTCCTCCAAAGTATGTGTCAACATTTTCCCTATCAAATTCAACTTGTCCTCCATTGCAATTAGTATTTTGGGTGAGGAGGGGCCCACCTCGCCACTCCCCTCATCTCATGTACCATTGCTGAAAATGGAACTCCCCTTTCCACGACGGACGAGAAAAGAGTACTTCTTTATTATATATTCCATAATACCATTGAGGTCAAAACATATGTTCTTTCCTTCTATCCAATCAAATTTCAAGATGTCATCCAGACGTCTTCACCACCTCGATCTTATTGAAGTAATTTAATTCTTTTGAGAAAAATTCTTTACTTCATTAATGAATTTCTTTAACTTTTTGAAGGATTTTTACTTGTGTTTCATATTATACACATATCCAGATCTACTAAAGTCAACTATAAAAGTGATGAAGTATGATTTCCACCTCTAGAAATTGTTTTCGAAGGTCCATACACATGAATATGTATGATTCCCAATAAGTCACTTTGTCTCTACATATTTACAATGAAATGTGATTTTGGCATATTTCCTAGTAAACAAGACTCACTTGTCTCTATTGATCCAAAATCACGAGTCCAAATAATCATCTTTATGGAATCTAGGAATGCATTTCTCATTTATGTTCCCTAGTTGACAGTTCTAAAGATAAGTTTTATTTGTGTCATTGAGTTTTAACTTCTAGGTATTTATGTTGTACATATGTGTCACAAGATCCAATAAATAAATACCATAAGACATAGGGGCACTTTTATAAAAGATCTCATCCTTAGAAATGGAAATTCAACCATTTTTTATTTGAAATTCAAAATCATTCTTGTCCAAACAAGATACAAAAATAATATTCCTATTTATGGTAGATGCAAAATATAAGTTCTTTAACACTATCACAAGTCCAATGGGTAGAGTGCATAATATAAGTTCTTTAACTCTAACACAAGTCCACTTGGTAGAGATAAAACTATAGGTGCATAGAGTAGTGACAACAACTTTTGCTCTATTTTCGATGTGCAGTTCTCTCAAAGGGTCTACTTCTTTTTAGATCCTACATATTTAAGAATATTTGAGATCCACAACCAATATCCAATAACCATGATGAAGAAGAAGTATATAATTTTATTTTTATAACATATATACCTAAAGTGGATATTTCTAACTCCTTCTTCTTGTTCTTTAGTTCCTCTAAGTTGAGAGGGAAATTACTCTTCCAATGTCCTTCCTGGTGACAATGGTGACAATTTCCTCCTATTGCCACTTCTCCTTTTGTATTAAATGTAGAAGACTTTTGGCTAACCTTACAAATTTCTTGGCTTTTCATTTCCCCTTGGACTTTCATTTTCTCTTCCTAACCATCATTACAGATTTGTGCCTATCTTTCATTCCCCCCCAGATGTTCTCAACATGGCAAGTAGCTATGTTAATGGCTTAACAAAAACTTTCATGTTGTAGTTAATGAAAAATTGTTTGTATGAATCCTCAACAATTTTAGGATCACATCTATGGCCAACTCTTTCCCTAAAGTAAATCCTAGACTTTCTATACTTTCCACATATGTAATTAACTTGAGTACGTGGGGGCCAACTGGATCACCTTATGTCATCTGCCACTTGAACAATGCCTTGGAAAAATTATACGTCTCTTGCCTTTCTTGTTCTTGAACATGTTCTTTAGATGTGTTATCATCTCATTAACATCCATATTGTCATGTTGTTTCTAAAGCTCATGATTCATGGAGCATAGCATGAGGATCTTGATGTCTATATCCTCATCACAATGTTTCTTATGAGATTCCCTTTACCCCCTAGATACATTCAGAGTTAGTTCATTAGGTACTGGTGTGTGTAGGACATATAGCTTATGCTCATGTGTGGGAACAATTCTTCACATCCTGAACTAGTCATTGGATCTCTTTCCATTTACTTTTTATTTCTCAAGCACTACTCGTGTTGTTTGACTTTTGCATTGATCTATATAGAATATGTGTGCATGAGTCAACAAAATGATTTAAATATTAATTTTTATTTTAAAATTATGACTTGACAGAATTACTTTGGATTTTAATTAATTAATGTCCCACAATGCTATTAAATTACTATTCATTACTAGTAATTCATAAGATTACAATGAAAAATATTCTAGTGAGCCAAGATCCATTGTACATTAAGTCATGAGTCTAGTATGGATGACTTCTCACAACATAACCATGTAGGTAGGTAACAATTACAAATTGCATCTTATCCAATTCTTGGATAGTTTTTTATACACTTCTGTGTCAATAAATCATCTTACCAAGTACATACCATCTTTACACCTCTAGGTTCTTGATCCTATTAGCATATTCTCAATATGTCCAACCTTAGGCCTATACAATAACATATGCACCAAGTTGAGCAGACCCATACCATCATTATCACACTTCTAGTTGAGCATGGACACACTTAGTTAAACAAGGTTCTCATATGTACTAGACATACAAGGCATCTTCATGATTGATATAGTATTGAGGGACACACACACACACAAACACACACATATATATATGTATATATATGTATATACATATATATATGCATATATATATACATATATATATATATATATATATATATAGAGAGAGAGAGATAGAGAGAGAGAGAGAGAGTCAGGCTAGAATACAGTCAAGTATACAGATCACGCCGTAAACCCCAATGGTGTTTGCCTATCTAGACCATGTTTTCCCAAGTGAAAATTGTTGTAAACATCCTTTGGGATTTTCTCTCTTTATATAGAAGAGTCATGGTCTTGAAAAACTTTAATTCTAATCTATTTACTAACCACAATTTAAAAAATAGTTTAATACAAAAAAATAGACTAGAATTCCAATAGGATGAGTGGGATTCATGTTGGTCGGACTGGTCAATCCAGATCCATATCTAAGTTTCCTTCTGAATTCACATCGGTCGACTAGGTTTCCTAATCAGCTGATTGGGTGAATCCAGATACAAATATGTATTAGTTTTCAAATCAAAACCTTCCTTTTGATTTCCAATAGGATGACTGGGTTCTTAATCAACCGACTGGGCCAATCTAGTGTAACGATCGAATTAAAGATTGCAAAGCAAGAATAGATAAAAATAGGGATAAATTAAATAGTTAAAGACTCAGGGATGTATGGGTTTCACCACCATCAACTATGTACCTATCACGAATGTTACATCTCAAAGATACCTCAATGATTAAACTAGGACCAAGTGAATCCACTCCTTTTGGATGGTGGATGACACACAGACCGAATTCCTCATAGGCTCTAGGTCTCGTTATGCTTCCAATATTATCTCTTCCATGATCGCATATGGACTTTTATACATCCATTCTGGAATATAATCCTAAGTTTAATATTCTCTATGATTAGGATTATGTTAAACATGTTATTTTAGAGATCAATCCTTAAAAGAAGCAATAATAGAATGAACAACAACATAATATATCAAGGTAAATCATGTTTGATAACCATCTAGATAGAGCATGGTTAATGTGGATACTTCCCATGCCCCAGTAAGAGAGTCTACTCACTCATCTAAAAAGTAAGAATATTGATACAAGAAAGGAGAGATAAATCATGTCACTAATGGAGAAGATATTGAAAGCCAATGGTCACTAACTTCCACAATTCAATCTGGCCATAACAAATTTGGATAACTCAGTTAGGATCTTCTTCTTACTTGTTGCCTCCTTTAGTTCCTTTCTTTGGAACATGCTCCAATCCCTGAGACAATGGAATGAATTATAATTATGTCTATCCTTCGTTCTTGTTTCTTATTAGTCTTTGATCAATGGCTATAAAAATTTGTATTATGTGTCAACTGATCAAGTGATCTGTAGATTCGATTGCCTGATCTATCCCTTGGTAGTGCAAATTATGGACTTTTGATCATTTGATTAGAAAGGGAGATCGGCCGAGCAACTTCTGATAAGATTTCTAAAGAGGAAGAAGGATAAAAGTCTCTACAAGAGGGATCACCAGATCAAAAGTTTGTCAAAAATTCTAAAATGACTGATGTTAGGGGAGCAATTTCTATTTTAATTGGATCAGTCGATCAACAAGGGAGATTGGTTGGTTAATGATGGAGATATACCAATTTGTCTTTTCTTTGTCACATTGCGCTACATGTAGATCAAGTGATCTATTGGTGGATCGCCTAATCACTTTGTGTCAATAAATCGATGTAGTCCGTATCATTTTTGGGATACCTACTATTTGACTGATAAATGATGTAGATCACTCAATTAGGAGTTCATTTGGGAGAGACTTATAATGGGCAGGTTGATTGGGTGACCACGAGGTATGTTCGCCCAGTCTACCTACCCAATTGTGCTAGTAATCTCAATTCTAATGTAATTTTTTCTTTAAGTCTTGAATAAGAGCTCGGGAAGGGATTCTTGAATTCTCTGGAGTTGATGTCTTTTTATGTTTGCAAATGAGAAAGAAAATTTGTTAAAATCCTAGTATTGGGGAGCAAGAACATGATTGATGAAACTAAGAAAAACATGATGCAATTGGCAACTGAAATGAGTAAAACTAAACTATAAATCACAGTAAAAAGATGATGGATAAACATTCATCAAACTACCCAGAAGTTGAGAGTTTCTTGTCCCTGAGAAACACAGAATCAAAACAACATGCCAAATAATAGTACTAGCATGTCATCCTTTCCTTCATAATATCACTTGGTTCCCTACAACCAAGCATCACCGAGCAACCCTGATTTCCTAGAATAAAAAAATTTCATCCCCAAATTCTCAGCATCGACTTCACATTCACAACATGTTTCCATATCATAGCATACACATCACAATCATGATATCAATGGTGTCTTAGGAGGTTATGAATATTCCTATGATAATTGCACAAGTACATGGTTCAACTTTGAAGAGGAATGTTTTGGGGTGATTTCTTTCCATGGTAAGAATTTGGAGTAAATGGGGGTGTGGAAGGATGAATTACAAATATTTCCTCTATTCACCTTGAGATTCCTTTATTTTTTGTTGCATACATTGATTGCATTCGTTTTGGGTGTGCACATTGGTATTTTTTATAATGGTACACCCCTATTACATATAAGGTATATCGAGGAATAGGGGGATAGAGAGGGGTTCCAGTCCAAACATGGATTTTGACACATTACTTTTGTCCATCTGTATATTTTTGATGTATGATGGGGTAAGAAGATGGTGGAAGAAAAATGTGGAAGAGACTGAACTTGTGCATCTCAAATTTGGTAATTCAGAGCATAGGAACAAACATTGACAACCAATTCAATCATATGATATGAATTTCAAAATAAAGATAACTTTACAAGAAGTTCATCTTGATAAATTAAGAGATACACTGAAATTGATTCCTCTCAAACTTATAAAGCTACTATCATTTCCAATGAAAGATAATTCTCATGATCCATGGGTACATGATAGGTTCTAGGATTGGCATTTGAGATTCATTTTTGCAAGAAGGATTTTTTACATTCAATTTTGGGGGTACATCGAATATTTTCCCAATTTCACAAGTAAACATCAAACTGAATCTAGGCCAGCTAGATAAAGGCCAATTACATACAACTAATCATGAATTTTGAAAAGAAATAATAGAAAGTGAAGGTGTAATGTTAAACTGATTATGAGATAATTAGAAAAATACTAGAAGATTCTGAAATGATAAATGACCTAGATAATTAAATAAGTAATTATCTAGTCTTTACTTGGATTCTAGGTATACATGTGTCTCATAAACCTAATTTGATCTAGAACTTGGTCCACCATGAGATAATTGGTAAAAGATTAGAAATCTAAGTTTTGAGATAATTACATATTTATTTGTCACCTAGGTGATTAAATTTAGGAAATACCTAAAAAGATCAAGGAAAGGATAGAAATCCAAGTTTTGAGATAATTACATATTTATTTGTCACCTAGGTGATTAAATTTAGGAAATACCTAAAAAGATCAAGGAAAGGATACTTATTATATACCTTTTAATAAAAAAACATTCCACAATCCGAGATAACCCTAATATGAAAATAATTTTAAGTTGGTGTTAATTGGATAACCATAGTGACCTATATATTTTTTAGAAGTTTACATTAAATTGAGTGATGTTTGGTAATGGTCTTTGTTTCATATGCCACTCTCACACTAAGGTCCGTAAAATCTGGGACCTTAGAAGGCATGACACAAGAAATAATCACATCTCTCAATTGTTGATCCAAGATCTGAGGGCCTATGAGTTGTCTTCAACCTCACATCCATCATCCCACAATATTTGGGTTCATCTCTTGTTCGTCCTGTCTCCTCTACCCACCATTTACCATAATACTAAATATGTCAATTATATTTGGGAGATGATGATGAACTTTAAGAACCCTAGAAACTATATCTATGAGGAAGACTGAAATAACACCCAAAATCCATGTTTTCTTAATATTTAGGTCAAACCACCAAAGGCTCTTCCCTTCTCTCAAACCTATTTAAAGCCTAGGGGGATTCATCACATTGATAGGATGATAATCCTAATCTCAATTTCCTACAACAATCCAAGAAACCCTATGTTGACATCGAACATCTTCTTCAACAATGATGTATTTGGAATTGATATGTGAGACATTTCCAACTAATACATTGGCCTTGAAGGACCTTTAGACATCCACAACGAGCCCCAGACTCTCGACATTACTTGAGGAATCCTAGGGTTGGTTCCGTACAAACCACCGTATTACCTTGAAGAATATTAGTGAAAGGAGACATAAATGCCTTTGTGATGCTATATAAGCATCAAGTGTTGCACATAAGACCTGGCATATTCTTTACATATTCTTACCCTTACTGGATATATTATCTTGGGTGTAATCACTATCCTCTCCAGGGCTCATGTGCATCACCCCTTGATATATATCATCCTAGGGTTTAGAATATCATCATTTATTTATGTGATACTCATATTGGCATTAAATTTGAACATGAATTAAATAAACAACCAACAATTTATCCATCGAATCATTCCTCAGAAATCATTCAGAAAACATTGGCAAACTATATTTTGGGTGGTCATAATCGTAACCATGTAACTTGTGTTGGATCCTAGATGGCTGATTAGATGCTCTAGAGGGGGGGGTGAATAGAGATGAAAGCACTTAAATAAAACTGATTAAACCTTCAAGATATATGACAAGATAAGGTTGCTAAATAGGTAATTTGAGTGCAACTAAAACATACATAGCAAGGGAGAGAGAGATTGAACATGCACCAATTATACAAGCTATTTAGAGTAGTTCCACACTTCAAACTAGAAGTATGTCAGTCCACTTACCTAGAGAGGTCAACCTCTAGGACTTCCAAACTATTGCACTCTTATATTCTTTCATAAGACATACAATGCATGACCAAACAAAAGACTTACCTATCCAATACAAAGAGTCTTCAACCTTGCCAAGGACTTACCCACTTTGCAAGAGTCTTCGGCCTTCTCCAAGGACTTACCCACTCTTGCACAAGTCTTCAGCCTTACAGGGATCACCCACTCTTCTTGGATCTTCAGCTTTTGACTTCACCTTCACTCGGAGAAGCTTCCACCAAGGTCTTACCCACTTGAGCTTGAGTCTTCTGCCTTCTCCAAGGGCTTACCCACTCTAGCTCCAAGTCTTCAGCCTTGATCTTCACCAAGGGACGCCTTCCCTTGTTCTTCTTCACCTCTCTTGGACAAGAGAGCGAACCTTCATCTTCATGATTGAAATGAGAGAAAAGGAGGTGGTCGAAGTGAGAGCCTCACAAGATGTACATGTAGGACTAGCTCTCTTACAGATTTACTACTCACTCTAATGGATGTAGCAAGTGATTAAGCTTAGAGAGAGAGAGAGAGAGAGGAGGTTGTAGGAAGCACTCAGCTATAGAATAGGAACCTCACATAGAGTTTGCAATGAATGCTCAACCTTGGAATGAAGCCCAAGGGGTCCTATTTATAGATGAGGATGCCTCTTAGCCTTTGGGAACACTTGAGAACGAAAACTAGCCATTTTGTGGCTTGCAACAGATCTATTTTAACTTGTTGCAACTCCACAACGGCTAGAAACACTTTTCTGCACTTTTTTGTACACTGCAATCGGTTGAGTTTCTATAAGGGTAACTCGACCGATAGAGTAAAAGACAAAGCCGATATTCAAACCATCAGTCGAGTTTGTCCTAAGGAAACTCGATCGACCAATGAAAATCGATTTGGTCAGTTACTCCATCGGTCGAGTTCTATGTAAACACAACTCGATCGATTCAATCTCCAAAAAATTGATCAAGGATGATCGATCGGGTTTTCAGGTTGGGAAACTCGACCGACAAAGTGCATGCAATCAATTTTCAAAGTTGCATCTAAAGTTCTCTAATATTTGATCTAAGTGCTCCTGATATTGTTCTAAGCTTAATTACAAGTCATACAATCATTACAAGTGATTTACAACATGATTCTAATAGATTTACATCATATTACAAAAACGTGCACTTGTATGAATTTTGACTTGTCTTTTCTCCAATTGAGATGCGCAAGTTAGGGCATTTGGAGCGTGTCTATACCTAATCTTAAATCACTCAAGTAGAGACATTAGATATCAATATATGGAATGGTTAGTCATCATCAAAACACGGGTTTAGTCAATTTAGACGTGAGTCAACATTGACCTAATTGACCTTGAGTCAACAATCTCCCCCTTTTTGAAGATGATAAACCATTCCATAAATGTATTGAAAGCTTTTAAGTAAAGTCATACCTTTGGAGAAACCTAAGGGTTTCAATAGGATCGAGCTCATATGCTCCCCCTCAATTGATGTGCATGGAGTTCTCATACTCCCCCTCAATTGATGATATTTCTCATGCATGGTTAGCTTTCATAACATTTATAGAATACTATGTCTTCTACTCATATATGTTCTACACATATATGTCTTCTTCCCTTTACCTTCTCCCTTTACATGAACATGCTTCTCCTCTTCATGAAAGGCATGCCTTCTTCCTCTTTTAAAAGAAGACATACCTTTCTCCCCCTTTGTCATTTCAAAAAGTGGGGTTATAAAGAAATAAGAAACATCACTTGTTAAAGAGAAAGGAGATAACACAAATATATATAAGGATAAGAGCACAGATAGGGGCTTGTCCAAGCATACAAAGAAAAGCAAGTTAAAGCATATACTTGAAAACCCAAAATGCAAGATAAAGTGCTGTAGAAAAATAATAAAGCATAATTTTGACCCTCAAGATGACGGATTTTGACCAAAAACCATCATAGCTCATCGCAAATCAATGAGTCTTGCTCAGAAGGTTGTTTCTGCATGAAAAACACTAGTCTTGCACCAAAAACTGAAACTGGAGCAAAATCTGCATAAAATCCAAAAATACTCCAATTTCTACATGTAATGTAGATCTATGTACCCTGCATCACAATGTTATGCAAGTAACTCAAGATAGTAGATATGAAATTCAAGGAACAATCTTAAGCATGTATGAGACAAGATACAAGCATAACATATAGATGAGCAAAGATGCCAATTTTAAACAAGGCTAGAATTACATGTATATGAACTACTAGTAGATGTTATCACAAGTTAGGACTACTAGTAGGATCTAGATCATAGCAAGAGATACCAAAAGATACACAAGATAAAGAAAGCTATGATTAGATGAAGAGATATATCCAAACAAAGAGATATGCAATTTTAGACGCATGAAAGGATATAACTCACTAGCTATGCATCCTTACCAAAAGATGATTACCACTAAGAACCTCAAGGTTGTATCAAAACAAGATATACACCTAGATAGATGTAGCAAGTTAGATCACAACGGAAGAAATTTTTTTAGACACAACCAAGAGATCTAAAGAGATCATCATCAAAACCTGCAAAACAACTCAAAGCAAGTAATTGCAAGATATAGATATACCAATTTTGAGCAATTTGAGAGATAGAGTTGTAAGTAAGATAGGCAATTTTGAACATGGCAATATGCATATATAAAGATACCAAATGAGAGTGCCAAAGAATAAGGCTATTGGCTGAGAAAATCTAGTTGAGAGGGAAATTCTCATTCAATAAGCCAAATGTGTATTCTGTGCATAGTGTTATCGGTCGAGTTCTGTGCATTGACAACTTGGCCGATGACAACTACTGGAAACACCCATTGGTGCCTATCGGTCGAGTTTCAAACAGGACAAACTCGACCGACAGACCAGCTGTCAAAAAGCACATATATTTCATAAAAGCATATACAAAGGCATGCTAAATATACAAACCATATCCAAACATGTCTAAGAAAGTTAGTAATGCACTATATAAGCATTAGAAACAGTTTTTGAGCAAGAGTGTGAAGAGAAACACAAAATACCACTTTTGACTCAAAAACCATATGTATAGTGCATACCATCTTGATAAAACAAGTTAGGATTGGTTATAAGCAATTAAACCTTTACCTTTGTGCTTACCATTGCTTTTCCCACTTGTTGTCACCCTCTATACATCTCACCTTTCTTCTTTTATGTGGATTGACAAGTCAATTTGCAATTCAATAGCTCAAGTCAAACCATTTGCAAGTACCTATAAGAAGAAAAATGAAATGGTCCCCAATCATGTTTTTGGGTCCGGAGGGGTTAGTTTAGCAACCCAAGTCCTATTTCTCTTGGGTGCTTTCCTAAAAGGACAACAAGTAGAATAATGACCAAAATCATTGCAATAGTTGCATGTGCCCATAGTCTTGGAACTAGAGGATTCTCCATGGAATATTGGAGGTCCTTTATCTTTGTTGTTCCCTTGACTATTATCATACCCTAAACCATGTATACCAATTTTTTTAGTAGTATGGTGTAGGATGTCATTAAGACTCTTCTTACCAACTAAGAATCTTTGCAAGGATGATCTCAAACTGTCATTATCATGCTTAAGAGAAGCAATAGTAGAAGACAAATTATTGATATTATCTCTAGCATGCAAAAGATCATTTTCTAAGCAAAGAGCTTTAGTTAAATAAGAATCTCTATCAATATGAAGAGCAGCAACATCATTCTCTCTATTTGTAGACCTAGAACAAGATTCAAGCCCATTCATTTTAGCAAGCAAGGAGGCATTTTCTATTTCTAATTCATGCAAAACAAAATCTTTGTCCTTATTTTCATATTTAAGAACATCAATATCATGCATGAGAGAATCAACAATTAAGGTATGCTCTTCATTAGAACTAGTCATAAGAGGTTGAGCTTCTAGAAATCTAATCTTATCAAGCAAACTAGCATTTTCAAATTTAAGAGAGTCTACTTGGCTAAGACAGTCATTTTTATCATCAAGCAAGCAAGAATTAGCATGTTCGAGATCATCTAATTCTACATGCAAATTATCAACAATTTTAGCAAGCTTTTTCTTTTTCCTTTTAGAAGACTTAAGAGAGGCACAAATATCATGAATAATAGCAATCAAAGATTCTTTATCTAAAGAGTTTAGATTTACCTCACTTGAGTCTTCACTTGTTGATGCTATAATAGCAAAACGGCATTCTCCTTCATCACTAGAGCTTGAGCTTGATCCTTCACTTGAATTTTCACTTGAGCTTGAGTTGGAGGAGCCACTTGAGCTTGATTGCCATTTCTTCTTGTGAAGATGGGTCTTTTTGCCTTATGGGCAATCTTCCTTGTAGTGACCCTTCTTTCCACATGTGAAGCACCGGATGGAGGATGACTTGCCTTTGTAGAGTCTACCCTTGGAGTACATGGCATCTTGTTTAGCTTGAGAGGATGGAGAGACTTGTTCCATGATAGCTTCAATTTGAGCCTTCATTTCATCCTTCTTCATTCTCTTTAGCTTTTTCTTCTCTTGTCTTTCTACTTCCTCCCTCTTGTCAAGTGTGGCTTCATGTGCTTGTAGATTTCCAATGAGCTCTTCAATAGGAATATCCCTAAGACACCTTGCTTTTTCAATAGAAGTCACCTTGGGTTCCCACCGCTTGGTAAGAGTTCTAAGGATCTTTGAGTTGATCTCTCCACTAGACATAGGATTTCCTAGAATAGCAAGACCATTCAAAATGGTGTTGATCCTTGAGTACATGTTGTCTATGCTCTCCTCCTTTCCCATATTGAAGTTCTCAAGAAGCCCTTTGAGCATGTAGACTTTGCTTTCCTTCACTTGATCTGTCCCTTCATAAGTGATGTAAAGCTTTCTCCATACCTCGTACGTTGTTTCACATGAAGAAATCCGGTTGAACTCGGTGGGGGTCATGGAGGCATAGAGGATGTGCATGGCTCTAGCATTAAAGGTTGCTTTCTTCAATGTACCTTCATCCCATTCTTCAATCCTTACTTTGGTAGCATGTATGGGTTGTTCACGATTTGCCACATCTCAATACTTGATCCTAGGATGTAGAGTTGAACCGTTCTTCTCCATTAGAGGAAATTGCTCCCATCAAAGATTGGAAGGCTGGTCGAGAATCTCCCTCCTAGGTAGTCACCCATCTTCTCCTACTTGTTGAAGTATGCTTGGAGAAGACCCGCTCTGATACCAATTGATGGATCCTAGATGGGTGATTAGATGCTCTAGAGGGGGATGAATAGAGCTGAAAGCACTTAAACAAAACTCATTAAACCTTTAAGATATATGACAAGATAAGGTTGCTAAATAGGTAATTTGAGTGCAACTAAAACATACATAGCAAGGGAGAGAGAGATTGAACATGCACCAATTAGACAAGCTATTTAGAGTCGTTCCACACTTCAAACTAGAAGTATGTCAGTCCACTTGCCTAGAGAGGTCAGCCTCTAGGACTTCCAAACTATTGCACTCTTATATTCATTCATAAGACATACAATGCATGACCAAACAAAAGACTTACCTATCCAATACAAAGAATCTTCAACCTTACCAAGGACTTACCCACTTTGTAAGAGTCTTCGGCCTTCTCCAAGGACTTACCCACTCTTGTACAAGTCTTCAGCCTTGCAGGGATCACCCACTCTTCTTGGATCTTCAACTTTTGACTTCACCTTCATTCGGAGAATCTTCCACCAAGGTCTTACCCACTTGAGCTTGAGTCTTCTTCCTTCTCCAAGGGATTACCCACTCTAGCTCCAAGTCTTCAGCCTTGATCTTCACCAAGGGACGCCTTCCCTTGTTCTTCTTCACCTCTCTTGGATAAGAGAGAGAACCTTCATCGTCATGATTGAAATGAGAGAAAAGGAGGTGGTGGAAGTGAGAGCCTCACTAGATGTACATGTAGGACTAGATCTCTTATAGATTTCCTACTCATTCTATTGGATGTAGCAAGTGATTAATCTTAGATAGAGAGGGAAGGTTGTAGGAAGCACTCAACTATAGAATAGGAACCTCACATAGTGTTTGCAATGAATGCTCAACCATGGAATGAAGCCCAAGGGGTCCTATTTATAGCTGGGGATGCCTCTTAGCCTTTGGGAACACTTGAGAATGAAAAAGAGCCGTTTTGTGGCTTGCAATGGATCTATTTTAACTTGTTGCAACTCCACAATGGCTAGAAACACTTTTCTGCACTTTTCCGTACAGTGCAATCGGTCGAGTTTCTATAAGGGTAACTCGATCGATAGAGTAAAAGACAAAGCCGATATTCTGACCATCGGTCGAGTTTTTCCTGAGGAAACTCGACCGACCAATGAAAATCGATTTGGTCAGTTACTCCATCGGTCGAGTTCTATTTAAACACAACTCGACTGATGCAATCTCTAGAAAATTAATCAAGGATGATCAGTCGAGTTTTCAAGCTGGGAAACTCGACCGACAAAGTGCCTTTAATCAATTTTCAAAGTTGCATCTAAAGTGCTCTAATATTCAATCTAAGTGCTCCTGATATTTTTCTAATCTTAATTACAAGTCATACAATCATTACTAGTGCTTTACAACATGATTCTAATAGATTTACTTTATATTACAAAAACGTGCACTTGTATGAATTTTGACTTGTCTTTTCCCCAATTGAGATGTGCAAGTTAGGGCATTTGGAGTGTGTCTATACCTAATATGAAATCACTAAAGTAGAGACATTAGACACCAATAAGTGGAATGGTTAGTCATCATCAAAACACGGGTTTAGTCAATTTAGACGTGAGTCAACATTGACCTAATTGAACTTGAGTCAACAACTTGATGGTGAGACAAGCAGAACATGTAGTTTATATACTTCAAGCTTATTATCCAATCAACAAGCAACCCAAGATTAACTTTAATATGCATGATGATAATCTTGAAGTGTCACTAATCATATTAATCACATTTAACCCTATTAGGTCCTAATATAGGGTTTCAGGGTTTCCTTGGTATCAATCTAGCATTAGGGTTATGTTTGATAGCCCCAATTCCCATGGTCATAGATTTAAAGACTGAAGAACCCTAATTCATATTAAGCATAGACATTATTATCAAATCTACCATATACCTTTATTATAAACACTTAGATTAGATTAACTTCATTAACAACATAGCTAGTTAGGCTCTTTTAAACCTAATTACTTCATAAGCATGTCTATTCACATTAGAAATACTAATTACTCATCATTAATATCGTGGTCATCTTGATTTCTCATCTTGTTCAATAATATTAGCAAATGAACATGAAAGAAAATCTTTTTAATGTTTCCAACATTTTAGTACCTAACACTAGGATTTCCATGTGCTAATTACCACTTTATCATATATTACCCTACTCTTTGAATAAGAATCAAAATTAAATTCTAAAAATATTTTATTTAGAATCCTCCTATTTTTCCAATAAAAAATTTATATAGGTTGGCTATATTTGGATATACCTAACATTTTCTATGAATTAATCAAGAATCAACATGTTTACCTTAAAGCATATGCCATGTGGTGCTTCCCCATTTGTCAGTGCCAGTTCCAGGCTGTCTAAGTGGCCCCCAACTCACGACACCTACGGTAGGACTGAACCATCTGGTTTAGGGTCTTCTCTTCTATCTCTTCCGGTTCAGGATCTTTACTACTATCTGCATTCGTCAGGTCATTGTTTCTCTCTCCCACACTTGTTCTCGCACAATGCCTGAGAGACCGACACCAATGCTCCTCCAACCATAAACAACACACCATTGTCCAGGCCCTTCTTCCTTGCTACTGTAGGGCTTGGGGTTGTCCAAACCTTCCTCTCCCCCACACGATCTCCCCCCTCTCTCAGCCTGATCCTCTAGTCTCCTGAATGATGCTCCTCCACATGTTGTGTTACACCAACCACTGACGACTGCCCAGGTGCGATGAAGGTCACCCACCATGGTGCCTTCCGTCCTCAATCCGAACCCAATTGGAACTACCTCAAAGCCACCAGATCGAAGCCTTCCTTCTCCTATATTTACTAGTGGTTGAAACCCTAGTCCTATAGCAGTACTACGATGTTGTGCTAGCCAACTTGGTTTCTATGGAAGCCCTTCTAGACACCTTCCTCACACCGAAGACTCTTGGCGGCCCTCATCCAGGCTCGTAACCTCCCAACTATCATGATCTCCAGAAGGAGGGGGGTAAATAGGTTGCTACTTGATGACACATTGATGTTGGCCATATTGAGAAATGCTCATAGGGTCAAGACAACTATAGTTAAGGAGGAAAGATGTTGAGGGGTTGGGATCCATCCAATGCACATTGGGTTGCAAAAAGTTCTGTGCAACTGTTCGAATACATCTACACCATTGTAGGCATCATTGAGCAGGGACGTGTGAAGAAGGAAGGCAAGGGAGGATAACATGATTCCAAAAAGGATTACCTAGATTTCCTTTCTTATATACATGCTGAGGGGATGACCATCATGGGTTATGAATTCCATGCTTCCTTGGCAAGGCATCCGTAATGACCCATTTTCAAATTAGTCATTTAATTAGGGTTTACTTGCATGATTGTATGCTTAACTAAGTTAATCATTGTTTAAATATTGATTAGTGATGGTTGTTAAGTTTTGATGTTTTAAATATAATGAGAAGATTTAATCATATTTTTATTCACATAACCTCTGGTTTCAGATTTGGAAACCCTAATCGGCCCAAATTAGGGTTTTGATGACATATGAATACAAAATTTGATAAGTATAGTGTCTCACTAAATGATTTTTAGTATTTTATGTGTACATATGATTGAATTCAAATTTTTATATCATTTGGATATCTCAAATTTGAACACTATAGAAAAATATAAATTTTTTTGAAGAATGTTCTGACCTATCTGTTGGTCACGTTTCAAACATGAGTGATCATATTTTCAGATTGATATAGTAGTGAACTATTTTATTTTTATTTATTTATTGGTAACTCCAAATAATAAAAAATTTTAACTAGAGATCTGAAACTCAATCATAAACAACATGTAAAATTTTCATAAATTTTGTATGTGTTTAGACCTTATCAATAGAGAAATTATAGTAATATTTTTATGACAGAAAATTCAGCTGAAATAAGAGAAAGTATAGTGAGGGGTCAATGTGCAATTGACCCAAGCAGCTCAATTGCTCTATATGGTCAACCAAACACACAAGGACTCTCATAATTTGTGATTCTATCTAGAGAAACGAAATCTTAGAGAGAGAGGGAGGGAGAGTTAGGGTTTGAGAGGAGAAAGTTATGGAGATCATGACCTAGGGTTTTGAGGTCTGAGGAATGATGAAATCATGTAAGTATAGCTTCTTTGGATATAGTTTCATGGTGAATCTTCTCTCAGATGTCAAGATTCCATCCCTCCCGTGATTGGATTCAAAATCATATCAAATCAAGTCCTTTTCTCACTCTTTATCTCCTAATCTTCAATTCTAGGGTTTTCGAGTTGAAAGGAAGAAGAAAGTGGCGATTGCTAGGGTTTTGATATGAGATCAAGATTTTTAGGGATGAGCTGCGTTTTTAAGGTGTTTTCACACCTTAGTGTGAGTGGGAACTTCCTTTAAATAGTATATTGCACAAAAATGGGTTAAATCATCCATAATCTTCAATTTCTTAGTATGAGACTACAAACCCTGAATTGTCTATTTGATCTAAGTTGTTCCAAAATGACATGAAATGGAATCTTCCACTGTTTGGATGAATTTTAGATGATAAAATCATATTAGAAATATATACAATACATCCTAATAAGAATTCCCTAAGTATTCATAGATGTTATAAGAGTAAACTGAAATATAGGAAATTTATCTATGACTGAAATTGTTGAATGATTAAATAGAGAAATTTGTTTATCGGGATTCCCTTGGTTGTGTATGATTGTTTATCTGAATTCATAGTACATATATGTCAGATACTATCTTGGATTTCATTTAAGGTGAATAGTGTTTGTTTGATATCTCAATAAAAAGTGTGAAACCCTAGACGCGAGGGAAGTTGGATATTTGTGAACAGACATCGTGAAATCCATTCGAACAGATTTTCTTGACATGATAGACTTTATTTATTCAATTTTATTATTGATGCATGTTATCTCAGTGAATGGCATGGAAACCCAAATTCTGCTCAGTTCCAAGGTTTCATACATATATTGATTGTATATGATTTGTTGAAAGCAGTCTTTATTTAGTGAATGTTTATGTCGCATGAAATCCTTATGAGAGCCATGTGATAAGTGAATGAGATAAATGAAACCCTAAGGATAGGGTATTCAATGAATCAAGTATTGTGATATCAATGTTCTTAGTATGAGACGTGGTGATGCTTAACAATTCAGTTGTGGTAAATGTTATTAGATGGTCTATGAAATGAATAGTTTAGAGGTTCTAATGACGATTATTCATATGTCAAGTAATTAACTCTTATCAATATATCAAGAAGTTCAATTGCATGATTCCAATATATAAGTGCCAAGTGTACATGTATTCTATTTATTTAAGTATTTCAGTATGTCTGCATGTATAGTATGTTGATTTCTCAGTATATTACAGTGTTTTGAATATACTCCTCTGCCAAGTTAAGGATGACATACATGTCGTATTTATAAACTTTAGATAAATAGACTTGGTACCATAGAGATACTTGAGTCAAATATAAGTAAGAGAGAGATACAATATAGTAAGAGCTTTCCAATAATAATAAAATAATAGAGTCAGGAGCCCTGAACACCGTAGATTCCCTATGAGAGGACTGCGTCGTAGGGATTAAATAGCTTAACCCTGGCAGTGTCTACTATACGGGGGTCGGAACATACTAACAGGTGGTATGGGGGACGAAGCCCTAGTGGAAGTCTCCTTAAAATACATAATGTAGTGTCCAACATTAACTAGAGATCCTGGTGGCACTAGAGTATAGAAAAGCCAATTAGTGGATTGACTCTCTACCTGTGTGCTCAGGTTAGGGGAGGAGTCCAATTTTTACGACATAATAGGTGTGACGAGGACAGAGAGCCATTTTCCTATTGCAGAGCAGTGACGTATTCAGGCCTAGCATTCCCGGGTGTGTCAGCTGAGTCTTGTATGGTAAGAATGTAGTTCTCTACGAGTCTTCATATGTAGAGTGCACTGTATATGATCAGGGCATAAGCTAAAATATGATAATATAAGTTTTAAAGAGTTTCTTATAAGTAAGAAAGGGCATAATAAGATGAATGAAAGGTTAAACAAGTGTGTGCAGTTATTCAATTATTATTTGTATGTTTTTGAATTATTAGTTTTCTTTATGATCAATCAAGCATTTCATATATTGATTCACTCTTGTAGATATCTAGAGTATCCTGCCATATTTATGATTGTCAATTATTAGACTCTTTAAATGTTACTGCTATTATAATTGATATCAGTTGCTCAAAACTATATCTATAATTATATCAATGCTTTAGAGTGTTTCGTTGAGGTACTCATTCACTGAGCGAGTAGGCTCACCCCTCTACTGACAATTTTTAGGGAAATCACATGGACATTTAAGAAGGTCAAAGCATTAGAGTAGAGCTACCACATGAGTTAAGTATGAGATTAGTTGAGTTCAGTCGGTCCCTGTCACTCTAGGTCCTTGTAAAGAAATAAGAGAGAGTTGTAAATGATGATGTATAACATTATTCCTCTTTTAGCAATATATGCGAAACAATATGCATTATGTGCTTAAAAGTATGAGAAATGTAATGAATGTTCATACATACATTTTTACTATTGAAATCTGATTAGAGAAATCAATGTTTAGATTCCCTTCTAAAGTTAGTTTATGTGGTTCAATGTGAGAAAACAAATAGTTTGAAAAAGAAGAAAAAAGGTTAAGGGTGATCTTTGTATTACATTAAATCCTCAATTTATGCCCTAATCTCATGATTAGTGGTAATTGTGAGATCAGGGTGTGACAACTTTGGTATCAGATCTTAGGATGAGTCGTCAGGGACCATTAGGATAGAACGTTAGAGTTATATGTGTGGTAGATAGGAGATGATGTGTCTATAGCTCTGGAGGTCTGAGTATTTAGATACCCTGGCCCAGTTGCTGAATACTTAGGTTGACCAGTATCAGGCTACTCTGTCTATTCTTCTTTGAATGCCCTAGCCAGGCATGCAGTGGAAGGATAGGCTAGAGAGAAAGCCTAGAAATATTAGGGTTAGAAGACTAGAAAGAAATAAATGGATTGATCATAAGAATAGAATATGATGCAACTCTTGTTTTATATTATTGCTATAATTGGAAATCAATAGAAATGCTCTTATATGTATGAATTCAGATTATCAGTTTGTAGAATATATATGGTTCTTTATTATTGTTGTGTATCATGAAGTGATTCAATTATTGTTTATATTCTTTGTATCAAGTAGACCAGAATTTATGTTTGAATGAGTTTGCCCTAATTGGATATTCTTTCCACATGTTTGAGATTAATAGGAGTTAGTTAATCTTGAGTAGCTCTTGGCTTCAGGACTACAGGTTCAGCCTGGTCTGGCTGGCAGGATGTGTTGCTGGGATCTAATGGCTCCTATTAACAATATAATAAGAATAGACTTTGGATAAATTAGACCCACATAATAGTGAGAATGTACATACACTAAGATGTTGAAACATATGGGAAAGGTTATCATAGCTAAGAATTAGTTGGAACGGAAATCTGAGATCCAACTTTGGGGCCTCATATGAGAGTCCCTTAATTGGGAATAAAGGAACACGAGATAAGGTTTAGGTTAAGTTTAATGATTAGTATTATATGAAATTTAAATATGAAACATGGAAAAGATATGAGAAAAGTATGTAAGGGCCAAGATGGTAAGAATCAATCACGAGGAATGGATCATATAATCAAGTAAAATGCTTTTATGTACTTCAAAGCAAAGGGAAAATAGAAGAAAAGAGTTAAGTAGACAATAAGTACAAATACGTGAAGAGTCTTCAGAAGAGTTAAAGTAAAGA
Source organism: Alisma plantago-aquatica (assembly GCA_963693085.1). Classification (NCBI taxonomy): domain Eukaryota; kingdom Viridiplantae; phylum Streptophyta; class Magnoliopsida; order Alismatales; family Alismataceae; genus Alisma; species Alisma plantago-aquatica. The sequence continues at coordinate 41,452,804 of OY856410.1, read as the reverse complement.
GAATTGGATGAACATGTAAATCATAAGACTAGAATAAAAAATTTAGTTGAAACAAAGAGAAATGTTAAAAATGATGAGCTTGATTATGGAATGAGGATTATGATATAATTGAGAGCATAAAATGTATACGTTTATTATAAAGTTTAATACATTCATCCTTACTACCTTTGGATTCTACGTATCTATAGAACACCAAACTAGTTTCTAAAAGAAGAACAAAAGTGTAGCTAAATAAATGAATAAGTCATACAAAGGCAGACTATATTCAGAAAGGAAAAACTTGATTGAAAGAGAAACTAAGTTTGACCCATGCATGAGCTGTTTGATTTAAAATGAAAGATATGTAATGTATTAAACATGAGGTGAAACTAGTAGATAGATTATTGATTTAGAATTTCAACTTCACATTAGTAGAAGGATAAAAAGAAATATATGCAACATGGTATGCATGATCATACACATAAAAGAAGCAACATGATCATAAGAGAAAACTAGAAGTTAAAGATGACTTGTGGAATAGTAGTATATGGTAAGAGGATTATGGAAAGTAAGGAAGGGTTTGAAACATGATGGAGTGATATATATTATAAAAGAAAGAGGTTAGGAGATTCAATCAAGTGCTAGTTAGTCAAGTATCCTTGTTGATAACTAACTAAACCTACATATGAGAAATGTATTAAGGGAATGTTTGAAGATAAGAATTATAAGTCTTAGAATCATCTTCTCTTTCATATCTTCCTTAATGAAAACAATGTGGGAATAAAGTGATAAGAAAATGAATCATATATGATGCATAGCCACCACGGTAGAGACATCTAGTGAATGTAATAATGACACACAATATGATGATGAAACTCTAGTGGGGTAATTGAGAATGTAATCTATGTGAATGGCCAAGTAAGAGAAAGGAAATTCAATTATAAGATAAAGAAGACTTTAGTAAAACTTGTGACATCCAAAGTTTGAATTTCATATTAAGGAAACAAAGTCACATCACAATAACGTCATGTTACTGATAAGGATTGAACCCTCGAATGTTTAGAGTTGTAGTAGTTCAAGGGATACCACTAGTGATTTGGCCTGGAATACTAGCATCTCTATAAAATAAGATTATGAGATTTGCACTATGAGAAGTAAACTAGCACTATTAGTAATTTAGGGTTTAAAGGTAGCTAATCTAAAAGGTAGATAAACAATATGGAAATGATTTGGAGCAAAGAGTAAGATATAAATTTGAAATGTAACAAGTGTGTTTTGAACAAAAGGAGAAATACAATATCAGTGAAGTGTGATATGAGATAAATTCTTGCATTGATAGCAAGAATGATGAATAATCTATTTGTACCTTCTATGTTTCAATTTTAGGAATGTTTAATCTACATGATTAAAATGAGAAGAATAAATAGAAAAAAGTAAGTAGTAGTGAATGGGGAGAGAAATTAGAGAATACAAAGGCTTTAAGTAATATGTGAATTTGTTTTTAGAAGTGTAATTTGTTGAAGGTATAATGAGGGATGTAAATTAGTTCTACATATGATTTCAGTGTACATGTGCAAGAAATATGTTAATTTTATGTGCCAGATAGTTGTAGTTATTCATACCAGTAATCCATCTTAGTATTGTACAATTGTGGTATGGTGATATGGGTTGAATGATGATGGAACAAATGGAGGGTTACCCTGAATAAGGTAGTCTTACCTATTCACACATATGAATAGAAGGGATGATAACCATATTGTATTGATATGTAAACCTAAAGAGGTATAGCTTGTTATACCTAGCTTTAATATAACTAAATGATGGTAATTGGGTAAGAAAAGTCCTTGAATGATTAATACAATCATGGAGTACTCTCTTATTGTTGGTAAAGCCCTAGTATGCTATAACCTGGTGGTTACACCTTGATTTATGTGTGGGTTCATACTTGAGAATAATATGGAATGTGATGGTAATGCTTCACCTTATGTATCCATGATGGAATGGGGATGTCATGAGTAGTATTGTACAATTGTTGTTGAATCTAGTCTTCCAACTCAAGGCTATTTTTCTATTTGAGTAGATCAATAGTAAAAATTCAAAATAACATGGTGAACTCTCTTTTGTGACTTAGAGGAAATACATAACAATAGTACATATTGAGCCATATGAATTTATATAGTTGGATCGGATAATCAATGTTGAGGTAACATTTCAAGAATATGAAAATATTGTATGGTTGTTTCTCTCTCTATCCTATGATTGATTGTGGCATGGAGAATTCGTTTGTTATCATTGAGCAGTCATGATTTAAACATGTTGTGATTAGAAAAGAAATAAAGGACTTAATGTTGAAAGATACATTCAAGTATGAAATACAGGAATATAATGACATGTAAGATACCAGAAGCTTAAAATAAACATTGAAAGTAATTTTCCTGCACATTTATGTTTCGAGGGTGAATCCATTTTTGGGGTGGGAGAATTTGTAATGACCCATTTTCAAATTAGTCATCTAATTAGGGTTTACATGAATGATTGTATGCTTAACTAAGTTGATCATTATTTAAATCTTGATTAGTGATGGTTGTTAAGTTTTGATGTTTTAAATATAATGAGAAGATTTAATCATAATTTGATTCACATAATTAAGGTTTAAGATTTGGAAACCCTAATCGACCCAAATTAGGGTTTTGATGACATATGAATATAGAATTTGATAAGTATAGTTTCTCACTAAATGATTTTTAGTATTTTATGCTCTAATTGAATTAAAATGTGTATATCGTTTGTATATCTTAAATGTGAACACTATATAAAAATATCAAAATTTTTGAAGAATGTTCTCACATGTCTGTTGGGCAAGTTTCAAACTCGACCAATCATATTTTTAGATTGATATAGTAGTGAACTATTTGATTTTTATTTATTTATTTGTAACTCTAAATGATCTAAAATTTTAACTGAAGATCTAAAACTCAATCATAAACAACATGTAAAATTTTCATAATTTTTGGATGCGTTTAGACCTTATCAGTAGATGAATTACAGTAATATTGTTATGACAGAAAATTAAGCTGAAATAAGAGAAAGTATAGTGAGGGGTCAATGTGTAATTGACCCAAGCAACTCAATTGCTCTATATGGTCAACCTAACACACAAGGAGATCTCATAATTCGTGTTTCAATCTAGAGAAATGAAATCCTAGAGAGAGAGGGAGAGTTATGGTTTGAGAGGAGAAAGTGATGGAGATGCTGACCTAGGGTTTTGTGGTCTGAGGAATGATGAAATCATAAGTTTAGCTTCTTTGGATATAGTTTCATGGTGAATCTTCTCTCATATGTTAAGATTCCATCCCTCCCCTGATTGGATTTGAAATCATATCAAATCAAGTCCTTTTCTCACTCTTTCTCTCATAATCTTCAATTCTTGGGTTTCCGAGTTAAAAGGAAGAAGAAAGTGGCGATTGCTAAGGTTTTGATATGAGATCAATATTTTCAGGGATGAGCTGTGTTTTTAAGGTGTTTTCACACCTTAGTGTGAGTGATAACTTCCTTTAAATAGTATATTGCACAAAAACTGGTTAAATCATCCATAATATTTAATTGCTTAGTATGTGACTACAAACCCTGAATTGTCTGTTTGATGTAAGTTGTTGCAAAATGACATGAAATGGAATCTTCCACTATTTAGATGAATTTTAGATGATAAAATCATATTATAAATATATAAAATACATCCTAATGAGAATTCCCTAAGTATTCATAGAGGTCATAAGAGTAAACTGAAATATAGGAAATTTGTCTATGATTGAAATTGCTGTATAATTAAATAGAGAAATTCATTTATCGAGATTCCCTTGGTTATGAATGATTGTTTATCTGAATTCATAGTACATATATGTCAGATACTATCTTGGATTTCATTTAATGTGAATAGTGTTTGTTTGATATCTCAGTAAAGAAGGTGAAACCCTAGACGTGAGGGAAGTTGGATATTTGCGAATAGACATCGTGAAATCCATTCGAACGGATTTTCTTGACATAATAGTCTTTATTTATTCAATTTTATTATTGATGCCTATTATCTCAGTGAATGGCTTGGAAACCCAAATTCAGCTCAGTTCTAAGGTTTTATACATATATTGATGGTATATGATTTTTTGAAAGAAGTCTTTATTCAGTGAATGTTTATGTCACATGAAATCCTTATGAGAGTCATGTGATAAGTGAATGAGGTAAATGAAACCCTAAGGATAGGGTGTTCAATGAATCAAGTATTGTGATATCAATGTTCTCAGTATGAGATGTGGTGATGCTTAACAGTTCAGTTGTGGTAAATGTTATCAGATGGTCTATGAAACGAATAGTTAATAGGTGCTAATGACGATTATTCATATGTCAAGTAATTAAATCTTATCAGTATATTAAGAACTTCAATTGCATGATTCCAGTATATAAGTGCTAAGTGGACATGTATTCTATTTATTTAAGTATTTTAGTCTACCTTCATGTATAGTATGTTCATTTCTCAGTATATTACAATGTTTTGAGTATACTCCTCTGCCAATTTAAGGATGACATACATGTCGTATTTATAAACTTCAGATAAATAGACTTGGTACCATAGAGATACCAGAGTCAAGTATAAGTAAGAGAGATATACAATATAGTAAGAGCTTTCCAAGAATAATAAAATAATAGACTCAGGAGCCCTGAACACTGTAGGTTCCCTATGAGAGGTTTGCACCGTAGGGATGAAACGACCTAACCCTAGAAGTGTCTAGTATACGGGGGTGGGAACGTACTAACAGGTGGTACGGGGGACGAAGCCCTAGTGGAAGTCTCCTTAAAATACAGAATGTAGTGTCCAACATTAACCAGAGATCCTGGTGGCACTAGAGTACATAAAAGCCAATAGTTGGCTTGACTCTCCGCCTATGTGCTCAGGTTAGAGGAGGAGTCCAGTTTTTACAGCATAATAGGTGTGTCGAGGCCAAAGAGCCATTTTCCTATTACAGACCAGTGTTGTAGTCAGGATTAGCATTCCCGGGTGTGCCGACTAAGTCTTGTACAGTGAGATCGTAGTTTGCTACGAGTCTTCATATGTAGAGTACACTACATATGATCAGGGCATAAGATAAAATATGGTAATATAAGTTTTATAGAGTTTCTTATAATTAAGAAAGGGCATAATAAGATGAATGAGAGGTTAAAAAAGTGTGTGTAGTTATTCAATTATTCTTTGTATATTTCTGAATTATTAGTTCTCTTTATGATCCATCAAGCATTTCATATATTGATTCACTCTTGTAGATATCTAGAGTATCCTACCATATTTATGATTGTCAATTATTAGACTCATTACAGCTTACTACTATTATAATTGTTATCACTTGCTCAAAAGTATATCTGCAATTATATCAGTGCTTTAGACTGTTTCTTTGAAGTACTCATTCACTGAGTGAGTAGGCTCACCCCTCTACTCACAATTTTTAGGGAAATCACATGGACATTGAAGAAGGTCAAAGCATCAGAGTAGAGCTACCATAGGAGTTAAGTATGAGATTAGTTGAGTTCAGTCGGTCCCTGTCATTCTAGGTCCTTGTAAAAAAATAAGAGAGAGTTGTAAATGATGATGTATAACATTATTCCTCTTTTAGCATTATACACAAATCAGCAAGTCTTATGTGCTTAAAAGTATGAGAAACATAATGAATGTTCATACATGCATTTTTACCTTTGAAATCAGATTAGAGAAATCAATGTTTAGATTCCCTTATAAAGTTAGTTTATGTGGTTCAATGCGAGAAAACAAAGAGTTTGAAAAAGAATAACAAAGGTTAAGGGTGATCTTTGTATTACGTTAAATCCTCAATTTATGCCCTAATCTCATCATTAGTGGTAATTGTGAGATTGGGGTGTGACATATTTGGTATCAGAGCTTAGGCTGAGTTGTCAGGGACCATTAGGATAGAAAGTTAGAGTTATAAGTGTGGCTGATAGGAGATGATGTGTCTTTATCTCTAGGAGGTCTGAGTATTTAGATACCCTGGACCGGTATTTGAATACTTAGGTTGACCAGTATCAAGCTACTTTGTCTATTCTTTTCTGAATGCCCTGGCCAGGCATGTAGTGGAAGGATGGACTAGAGAGAAACCCTAGAAATATTAGGGTTAGAAGACTAGAAAGAAATAAATGAATTGAGCATTAGAATAGAATGTGATGCAACTCTTGTTTTATATTATTTCTATAATTGGAAATCAATAGAAATTATCTTATATGTATGAATTCAGATTATCATTTTTTAGAATATATATGGTTCTATATTATTGTTGTGTATCATGAAGTGATTCAGTTATTGTTTATATTCTTTATATCGAGTAGACCAGAAGTTATGTTTGAATGAGTTTTCCCTAATCGGATATTCTTTCCACATGTTTGAGATTAATAGGAGTTAGTTAATCTTGAGTAGCTCTTGGCTTTAGGACTGTAGGTTCGTCCCGGTTCAGCTGGCAGGATGCGTTTGTGATGGAGTGGACTTTTGGAATCTTAAAATGTCCAATGACTTAAGTGAAACCATAAGGTTGAGATAAGATGGAGGGTTCCAAGCTCTTGACAAATAGGTTTGTTGATGGATGTAAATATCATGATTAAAGATCCTTAACTTTATGACTTTTGAGGAATTTAATTGAATGGTCCAATAGCTGAGTTTTGTCACCAAATTGGATTAGAATGTACCTTGAGAGGTGAGGAAGCTACAGCTAAATTTTGGTGGCAGTGGGATGATCCTAGATGAAGTTATTAAGGTTTGAAATTGGTGAAATAATGTGCTTTATTGGTGTTGCTTGGCCTAAGTTGTTGATTATAATAAGTGTCACACGCCCGTTGGTCTGGGCTGGGCCTGTGTGGCCGAATCTTGGTCGTCCATATCTGATCTAGTGGCTGGGAGTGCTGACTTAAGTGAGATGCGGATAGGCTCATCTGGAGGACTGACTCAAACCTTTGGATTCGAGATCAAGGGTCCTTGTATTGTCCCTAACCTTGCGGTTACTTCCTTGATCGCAAGTAGGGACCATGACTTCATGGTGCTCGCAGATCATGGGACGAGAGGGAGGTTTGGCCCAGTAGTTGGCTCTGCATTGGCCTAAGCTTTCTTTTGACCCCTCATTTAGGATATGATGTCACCCAACGGAAGAGCACCACCTTCTGCTCCTGCCTGTCTCTCCATCACGGTTTGTAGGTGGTGGCTTAAGGAACGGAAAGGAGTTAGAGGGGAAATTGGAGGAAGAAGGAAGTAGAGGCAGAAGAGAGAGTTCGGAAGAAGGTGAGGAGTCGAGAAGTAAGGACGCGGTTAGGGGAGTCCAACATAGTCGTTCTCGTGGACCTCGATGGTGGTTTGTTCTTTGCCGAGCTGTAGTTTTCCCAAAATGGAGATCGAGTTCGGGAGCACCACAGTGGGGTTCCCTTTTTCTTTTGGAGCTTCAGTGGAGTTCAGGGAGGCTTAGCGGTGCTAGTGGGGGGACTTTAGGCGGAGGTTTGGTGGTGTGGAGGCACCATGCCTCTACTTCGTCGGTGCTATGGAAGAAGGCGGCGGCTAGCTCCTCGATCTGCCAGGAGGAGTCACCAGTAACGAGCCCACATGGCTGGCGGTGTTGAGGGAGGAAGGATGAATCTCATAGAAGCTCAAGCTTGTCTTGAGGAGAAGTGTACATCTGCCTATTGTTAATCGGAGCTGAGCCGTGCGGCGACATGCTCGTGAAATATGGCAGGCGCATCGCTGGATCATGAGAAGTGAAAGAGAAAGATGCCTGACTCGGGAAAGCGGATCTTGAATCCATAGATCCAACAACCAACCCGCCTACCCCAAGAAAAGAAAAGCTGGAGTTGTGCAACCCACATGGCCACGTGGCGACGTCGGATTGGCCACAAAAAGGTATATATCCAGAAAACACTCCGATCTTGTATTTGTTTTTGAAAGGGGGATGGGAAACCGAATAGGTGGGCTCCCCAAAAAAACTACTATTAGCCAATTAAATCAAGGTTCACAAGAGATAACAGGTTTGAAGGGAAATAATGTGAAAAAGAAAAACTAGCTACTTGACCTCTACGTGCTAGATTGGCTACCTCTTGAGCAACCCTATTGCACCTACGATTGACATAAAGTAAACTACAAGCGGTAAACTGATGTTGCAGGGATTTGAAATCTTCAGCAATCACTCCTAGGTAGTCCCGTCGTTTCTTCTTACTAGTGCATGCATGGACTGCCTCTAGAGAGTCCATTTCCACTTCTATTCTGTCATATCTCACTTTCTTTGCCCATAGCAGTACTGCTCTCGCTGCTAGTATTTCTGTGATGGCAACGCTCATCCCTGAGTTGATTTTCTCCCCCTCTATGCCCACCAGACGCCCCATTTCATCCCTTGCTGCCAATCCAGTTCCTGCCCCTTCATCCTCACCCACCGAGCCGTCCACATTGATTTTGATTTTGCCCTGTGGTGGATTCCTCCACATGCAGCGTCCCTCCTGTGATGCTCTGTTATTCTCCCCGTCTTCTCCCTGATGAACACATGCATCCCCGCTCCCCACCTGCTGGGCGTCGGTGTCCCTTTCTCCGCTCCCTCCAACCCTGTCCTCCCTATACAATGTTTGTTGGTCGCCATCTAACCTCACGTCCCTTGGGTGTGCGCCATCTTCTCCACTTCGTTGCTCCTGCAAGTTACTTCCTTGACCTGTCCCTCCCCCCGTCTGAGCATGATGTTGAACCTCTCGATGCACCGTCATCAACGTGCATCGCAGCAGGTAGCCTCTATGTACGTCATTTCTTTGGAAGGTCCGTATGCATCTAGCTTTCCACACCGTCCACATGCCCGCCACTAGTTGTTCAGTCTTGTGCATTGGCCTCCCCTCTAATGCAGCTTTCAAAGACGAGATGATATCCTCATCTCTAACATCATCCACCCATGTTTACACTCCTCTCTGTGTGTGCTCCCACACTTCCACCGCATTGGGACAGTGGAAGAACATGTGTGGAATTGTTTCCTTCTCAGACCCACACAACATACATGTGCCCTCCTCCACGCAGTGCCTGTCAAAAAGATGCCCCCTCGTCTCTAGGTTGCCCGTGCTTGCCCTCCATAGAAAGTGGGCTGTCTTGGGACTCCAACCAGCATGCCATATATGTTTCCATAGCAAATCCCCATGCTGATATGCAAACTTTGTCGTTTCCTCCTTCCCCAGTAGCCCCAACCAGTAAGCGGATCAAACTATGAACTCCCTGTCCCTTGAAGGCCACCACATCAACGTATCATCAGGATTTCTCATGCTGCGCTGTAAAGCACATATTCTTCTAACATAGCTCTCTGGAAAACACTCACTGATTCTGCCTACGTCCCATTGAGTACCATCCTCAGTCATAAGCTCCCGAATTGTGTTAAAATCTGGCCCATTCTCCCTTTTTAAATGTGATAGCATTTCCTCCTCTTTAGGCAGCCAACTATCTTCCCAAATATTCACCTTAGTGCCATCGTCCACTCTCCATTGTGTTCCTTCTTTTAAAAGCACTTTTTCTCCCCACAGGCTCCTCCAAGAGTAACTAGGATTATGTCCCCATCTAGCTTCCCATATGGTCGTCCTTGGGAAATACCTAGCTTTGAGAACTCTAGTCACTAGGGATTCTGGGTTGTTTGCTAACCGCCACAGATACCTTGCTAGGAGGGCTTGGTTAAAGGTGTGGAAGTCCCTAAAACCAAGTCCCCCCTGTCGCTTTGGCCTGCACAATATATCCCAGCACATCCATGATATTTTCCTCTCTTTGTCTTTTGCTCCCCACCAGAATCTAGTAACCATCCCCTGTATCTCAGCTATGGTTCCCGCCGTCAGTTGGAAAATGCTCATGATATATGTGGGAATGGCTTGAGAAACCGCTTTGATGAGTAATTCCTTCCCTGCTTTGGACAACAGCTTCTCCGACCACCCTTGGAGCTTCCTCCAACTCCTTTATTTAATGTAGTTGAACACCTACTTCTTTGACCTTCCCATGGCTGTCGGGAGGCCCAAATAGCTGGCATATCTATCCACTACTCTCACTCCTAGGAGCTGCCTCAACTCCTCATGTTTATCCGCCTCTATCCCTTTGCTGAAAACAACCTCCGTCTTTGAGAAATTTATCTTTTGACCCGATGCCTGTTCATATTGGCTGACAATCTCAGCTATCTTTAGACATTCAGCGGTGGTTTCTCTAGCAAAGAGTATACTATCATCTACGAAAAAAAGATGTGAGATACAGGGTGCCCTCTGCGTGGCTTAATGCCATGCAAGAGGTTTTCACGAGTAGTAGTGGAAATCAAAGTTGAGAAAGCTTCCGCACACAGAATGAAAAGATAGGGGGAGAGAGGGTCACCCTAGTGAAGTCCACGTGCAAGCGTTGTGCTTTGGTTTTTGTCTCCATTGAAGGTGAAAGCATGCTTGACGGACGTTATGCATTCTTGGACCTTGTTCCTCCACTTCTGCCCAAACGCCAACTTCTCCATAGTGACATCTAGAAAATTCCACTCCACTCTGTCGTACGCTTTTGACATGTACAATTTCAACGCGAGGCTGCCTTTCTTCCTTCCCTTATCTCTCTTCATAGAATGGAACACTTCATAAGCAATGAGAGTGTTGTCAGTAATCATTCTTCCTTGCACGAAAGCACTTTGGTTCTCCGATACAATGTTATTCATAAGAGGCTTCAACCTATTCGTCAGGACTTTGGATGTTATCTTGTACACCATATTACAAAGACTAATAGGTTTGAATTCTCCTATTGTCTTCAACGTGTCGGTCTTTGGAATAAGCACAACAAGAGTATCATTTATCTCCCCTATACTTCTTTCCCCTTTCCACCACCCTTTGTTGTAGCTCGCCACATCCTTCCCAACAATTCCCTAATAGTTTTGGTAGAACATTGCCTTCATACCATCTGGGTCGAGGGCCTTATTTGGATGCATCTATTTTAGAGTTGTCCATATCTCCTCATCCACTATATCCCTCTCAAGATCCTCCTTTTGGGTCACCGATATCATCTCCCGCAGACCCTTTGTAGCCTGCTCAAAACCCATAGGATTGCTAGTATGAAAAAGTTGTGCAAAGTGTTTCATAATGATTGCTTTGATGTCCTCCTCCTGTGACCTCATGACCCTTTGCTCATTCTCTAAGCATTCAATTCTATTTCTCCGCCTCCTGTTTGAAGCTTTTTGATGGAAGTATGCAGTGTTGCGGTCTCCCTCTTTCAATTTTTACACGTTCCCGGGAAGCCCAATATTCCTCATTCTTCTATAGCCAATATTGGAGTTCTTTTGATTTTTCCTCCGCCCTGTCAAGGTTTGTTTGGTCTGGGGGAAGAGCTTGCAGCCCCTTAAGCTCGTTCTCCAGCTCCTTTACCTTCCTTCTTCTTTCTCCAAACTTTTCGGATGCCCATGCTTTTAGGCTCACCTTGCATTTCATCAACTTTTTTGTCAACTCACTCCCTTCAGCAGCTTCCCAAGCCTCCTAAATAATAGTGGTGCAACTTTCCTCCCCCACCCACATTGGTTCAAACATGAAGTGTCCTTTTCTCTTCTTATTGTTGTCCCTCCTGTCCGCCTTTAGAACAATAGGTGCACGGTTCGAATCATATATGGGAAGATGGAATACTTTGCATTATGTGAAGATGTTCCTCCATTCAAGCTCGGGAAGGAATCTACCAAGTCTCTCCTGAACAAGTGTTCTTTAAGTAAGGCCCCATTTCCATGTGAATGCATTCCCCTCAAACCCAACATCCATCAGCTCACAGTCATTTATAGCATCTCGAAAATTCTACATGAATTTTTCCTCTTTGGGTGGACCCCCTTTCTTCTCAGTATTTGACACTATCTCAATGAAATCCCCAAAGAAAATAACTGGGACCTCTGCCTCTTCCTTTATCTTCCTCATAAGCTCCCAAGTCTTACACTTATTTGCCTGCGCTACCCATCCATAAATACCCACCACTCTCCACGTTACGCCATTGATGTTATCCTTGACCACAACTGTCACATGCCTTTGAGAATAGTTTATCACCTCCACTTCAACATCCTTCCACGAGAATCCCAAACCACCTGACCCCTCACTAGAAATGCACAAGCCATCAGTAAAACCACAACTCCTCTTTACATCTTCCAATTTCCTGTCAGCGATCATAGTTTCCATAACGAAAACTATGTTTGGACGTTCTCTCCAAACCCAAGCTCGGAGAGCCTTGCACGTGTCAGGGTCTCTCAACCCCTGACAGTTCCAACTGGAGATTTTCATTGTCCTTCGCGGGATTGGGCTCTGCCAATCTCCACTACTTGAGTCTTGATTACCCCAAATATGTCCAGTGCTTCTTTATTGAACATCATGTATCTTTTTCCTCCCGAATCATTCATAGGTAGCTTGTTAAGGTCCATGTCACACACCTCTCCATTCCTCCCCCTCTATCATGTTGCTTGTTCCCACACCACCTCCTCTTCTAGAACTCCCAGTCTCACCCCCCTACTCATCTTATAGACCCATGGTTGATGTCTTTTTTCCCCTTGGCACGTTTGTTCCCCTGTTTCATTCTCACGCCTACTTCTTTTCTCCTCTGTGCCCTCATTATAACTCTTTTTGAAATGTTGTTCTTGGCTAAGTTGCAATCGTCACTGTGCTTTGGTCCTTTCTCGTGCAATTTCTCATGTTCCTTTGATTCCTCCCCATACATGATTTGGACTGCTTCCCCCTCAATTAGACTAATCTTTGCCTTCTTCCTTTCCCTCTGTTGGTGTTCTTGTGCGCGAGAAGACTCTCCCTCCAAACTGGCCTGCTATTTCCTGAGTATCACTGGTTCATCGTATCCTGGAACTACATCATCTGTTCCCAAAGGCTCTGTCTCCGGTGCAATCTCATCAATGTATATGCATCCTTTCAGCCCCAAGAGGTCGTGTTTTGTATAACGCACCATCGGCTCCTCCCGCGTTATCCCCCTTGTTGTGTTGTTGTCCGCCTGCCATTGAGACTCACTTGCTTCCTCTACCGTAATATCATCTGTGTCCTTCCCCCCTTCTGTGTGGAAAGCCACTGCCTTTCCCCTCACTATCGGCCTCGTTCTCTCTGTCCCACTGTCCAATTGATCCCCCCTCCGTCCGCCTAACGCCTCGTCTATTGTCACCACCCGTTCTTCCCCCTGCCTCCCGACGATGCCCCGTCGCACCTGACATCGCCTCAGACCTCCAACGTTCCATGCCTCACCTTGCCTATCCATCCCATCCTCCCATCCCTGCCACTCTCTTTGTTCGGAACCCTACTCTTGCTTGTCTCCCTCACCCCTCGTCTCCCCCCGTACACTACTCCCTTCTTCGTCACCCTCCGTTTGGTCCCCCCCACATGTAGATCCATTTTCCTTGAATGTCAGCTTCCTCTGTATCCCTCCCCTAGCATCCTCCCTATTATTCTCTGCTCATTGTTGTTTTCATGGAGACACATGTAGCCATCTGCCCCAGCACTGTTGTTGCTCGCCTCCTTCCGTGTAGCTGCTGCAGTCCCTATCTACATGGCCTATCATGCCACAATTGAAGCAGAACATTGCTAGCCTTTCGTATTTCACATCCACTTCAACGATGCGTCCGCTTTTAACCTTGAGCTTTAGGGTTTTCCTTAAGGGCCGGGTAATGTCCAACAACACACGAACGCAGACTGAGGAATCCCACCCCGATCTATCTCTGTCCGTTGTCACCACAACGCCTATGCATCCCGCGATTTCCCACACCATCGTCTCCCCTCTGTACCCCATTGGTAGGTCGTAGAGGCACAACCAAAAGGGTGTATGGTTAATTTTCAGGTTCCCTGGTTATTCCTCCTTATCCACCTCTTTGAACAGCAGAAGACGCCCGTCGAAGTTCCATGGGGCGCCGTCTGTAACCCATTGTTTGTCTCTCCAATGCGAGAATTGCATTACAAAGGTGTCACCCTCCAGCTTCTTGAACATGACCGTCTCATGTAGACTCCATGCCTGAGGCAATGTCCTTTCCATAGCCTTCAGGTTGAAGGTGCGATATGTGAGGAGGCACCCCCACCAATGCCAATTCGGTATGATCTTCCTCCTCCTCCCCGCTGCCTAACATGTTGCCATCAATCGGTTCCTCCTCGTTGTCCGATAGATCCCGTCCTGCATAACAGTCCGCTAGCTCCGTCTCCATGAAGCCAAGACCCAAAGCACACCTCATGCTTGAACCTGCAAGGGAAAACCCTAATCTAAAGGGGGTGGACGTCCACAGATTGTGGAACCCTAATCGCCAGAGCGAGAGGGCGCAAGGGGACGGGGTTCCTACAGTTCTGAGTTGCTTGTACTCCACTATGATCTTGTATAAATCATAGAAAATAGACCGTTTATCATAAAAATACAAACAAAGTACCAAAATTCTCAGAAAAATGAGTAGAACACAGTAGAACTATAATATTAGGATTTTGAAGCATTAATCATAGTGATATCATGTAAGATGTGAAATGCTCATATGATGGATAATAAATATCAAACGATGCCCTAAAATTATGAGAAAATACCATTAAATCCATATTCATGTTTAGAATGCATATGATATCAGTTATGGTCATGTTGATGTACGAAATCATGTAATTTGCTGAGAATGGCTAATTAGGGCTAATAACCCTAAATAAAATGTAATAAATACATGCTTGCTCAATAAATGATCAAATTCACAGAATACCCTCATATATATAACTAGAAGATAATATGTAGACCTGAGATCAGTTTTATGCACGAAATTCATGTTATATGAAGAGCACCCTTAATACATATGATGTAACACTAATATGGTTAATGACAGTGACATAATGTTAAATATGTTCACATAATAATGTGACACATGAGGATATCTAGTTGATGAACCATAACCTGGAAAATGACATTTGTAAGATAAATCTAAGATAAGATTGCAAGTAAGGATGCTCATATCCTAATGAGTAAGCAAACCCTAATATGGATATGATTAGGGTTAAGATGAGATGTAAGATGATAAGAACCTGATGATAGTAAATGGTCTTGTCTTGATCAGGTTTGACCAAGCTTGTAGTTGACATCCGTGATATGTGATTAGGAATATCTTTTTGGAAGGTACACCATTACCTCTTACTTGGCTTATTATACATTATGCTTATGTTATATGGTAGTAAAGACTTGGCATATGGTATTGATTGAAATGATTATCTTGTATGATATGTTGCTTGAATTTCCATACATATTGCTATGAACACATCAAACATAGTATATCTGTTCCATTATATGAAAGCACTATATCTCTTTGGTAAGCATAGTGATAGTGAGTGATCTATCTCTTTGGTAAGCAGATCACATGTACAATGATCTATCTCTTTGGTAAGTAGATCATGAGGCATGGATGCATCTATCCCATTGGTAGGCAGATGCACAAGTATATAATGGAAAATGAGTTTAAAATATGTGTTCTCTTTTGTTAATGAATATCTTTGTGCAAGTATGTGATTTTCTTATATTTTCTTCTGTTATTGCCAAGTATTAGTTTTATCTTATTGCCAAGATATGATGAGAGGTATATAAAAGACACGTAGGCGTACTCAGTACAATATTCTTGAATATTGTGCTGACGTGTACCGCGTGTAATCTTTTGTTTAGGTTGTGGGTATGTGTTCTTGAAGATCCAGGATAGTGAGAGTTGTGTGGCGAGATGATGTACAGGTGGACCTGTTGTCTTAAGATCCTGTAGTTCAGTGGTAGTACATGTATATGTATAGTTTTCCATTCAATATGTAATATCAAATGTTGTAACAATTCATATTGTAATTATATGTTGAATGGTGAACATGTGTGTATGGTTTTATTATTGTTCATGTGCATGTGCTACTGATGTATGTTCCTTCTGACTCCCTCGATTTTCTTCTTCTTAGCCTGGTGTGGGGTGTTTAAATTGGGATTCTCGCTGAGGTGAGGGTTTCAATTTTGACGTCACACATCGGATTAAGTTTTAGAAAATCTGGGGATGTCACAGGTGGTATCAGAGCATGAACAATAGCAAAGTCTGACATTTTCTCACTATGCAACTCAAAACTAAAGAACTTTGCACTTAATAATCTTTTAGGGTTAGATTAGTTGTCTTTAGAGACTAGATCTGACCTAGCCTCTCGGTTAGCACCTAGATGTCCGAGAACTAGGTCTAGACTGGTGCTTGTTGAGTAGCAAGTCCTTAGATGTCGTTCTTTCCTTATAGTGCAGCGGTATGGGATGTTGCACTATTTGGAAATGGCGTGCATCAAGGGAAGAGAAACCCTAGACATATTGCACACATTGTCTAGAGTAGCTACACTAGTCTACCCCTTGTTCTCACCCTTTTCACTAGTTTTCATGATGTTGTACTCTCTATTATGTGTGGGACACTCATTTTCAGGATTTGGTTTTTTATTCCAAACGGATCGAACCTCGATAGTTTTCTCTGACGCTTGTTTTATTGAAGAAAAACTATATAATATTTTATTATGTATATGTATTACAAAAATGTGTCCCCACACATGTACGAGTAGAAGGTGGTCACGCAACCTAAGTGAAAGTGTATGACATCAGTCTAGAAAAGAGAGTAGTTCTAGATTAGATGTCTAGAGCCTTGTTTGGTATATGTGATAGATGGAATAGATAGAATAAGTTTGATGATACGATCTAAGTCATATATAGATGATATAAGATAGTTTGTGATGATCTATGTTTGTCTTTGAGGATGTAAGTTCAGTTTTGAGGATTTGAGATAAGTTCTAATGATGCAAGTAACAAGGCCTTTTATGAGATAAGATATGATAAGTTAAGACTAGGTTGTGAATCAGCATGGGCCTCAAGCTCTTTTACAAAGGAGGACCTCTAGTGTTAGGACCAGTTTTAGGGTTAACTCCAGAGAGAGTGAGACCCAGTAGGAGAAGGTCAGAGAACCTAAACTCTAAGATACAAGAATTATAAGAAATATGTGATATGATGTGTCCTAAACTAGAATACTCTTGAGTGATTGAGTTGAGTCACTCTATGCATGATCCATATAGTTTTGTTGAACCCTAGATGTCCTTGGGAGGACCAAACCCTAGAGTCAATGAAAGGCTGGTTGTACTTCTGCTTATGTGAGTGCCTGCCATCCAGGTGAGGGAGAGAGAGTCCCAAGACCCTGGAGGAGGCAACTGTGTTAGTTTCTGGACAACCTCATGCTCGGGTTGGTGGTTCCATGTAGGAATCTCATGGTGTATATAAGAGAGTTTTGGGTAAGCATGTTTCATGAGTAGAGACCTATGAAGAGTATGTTGTAGCATGTTTTGGTTTGTTCTTATGTGGCTAGAGATAATGAATCTATTAACGAGTGCCAATGAGGTAATCTGAAACCCTAAATCAAGGAGGGAAGATAAAGTTGTGTTATGAGACACTCACATAAATGAGTTAGCTCAGAGAAACTGAGCATGCCACTACCTTCGTGGTATGGGTTAGAGGAACCTCCGTTGGACTAGTTGAAGTTTTGATATATGTTTGATAAGCCACTTGTATAAGTTGGTTAGCACAATCATGATATAATATATGTAAGGATGTGATCTAATCTCAAGATGTGTAATATAGACATGATAAGATGGAAACCTAGAGATGGTTTAATAGATGGAAATGCATAAATGGTTAATCATGTACATGATTAATGATGATAATGTGATAGAGTTGGTTAATCTTGTGATGAAATCACTAGTAACTATTGCAATTGATTATGGGCAACAATATAAAATCAAGTGAATGAAACATGTTACATGGGGTGTTAATCTTAGTGCTTAATACCAACAAAAGTATAGTTTGATATTTAGCACAATCAAATGGTGATGACACCTTGATATAATGGGCTAACTTTAGTTAACTCCTTCAGTACATGGTAATATGATATGAGAAGCCTAATGCATGGGTTAATATAAAGTTGCAACCCTAATATATGAGATATGTAATGACATAACCAAGTTTCTAAACCTCGAATGGAGTGTTTGTGTACCCAAGATGGTTGTAAACCCCCTAATAGTGCTTTGGATACATGGTTCTTGGTAACCTTTGTGGATATGTTACACATAGAATGGTGCCTACATGTGGATGAAGGCAAGATAAGGTTTTCCTTGGAAGTATGAGTATGGGTTACTTTCAAGGACGAAAGTTCTTTTAAAATGTATATGATGTGACAAAGTGGGTTTTCTGGATTAATTTCAAGGATGAAATATCTTTTAAGGTGTGTAGGATGTGATGGAGTGTACTTTTGGAATCTTAAAATGTCCAATGACTTAAGTGAAACCATAAGGTTGAGATAGATGGAGGGTTCCAAGCTCTTGACAAATACGTTTGTTGATGGATGTTAATATCATGATTAAAGATCCTTAACTTTATGACTTTTGAGGAATTTAATTGAATGGTACAATAGCTGAGTTTTATCACCAAATTGGATTAGAATGTACATTGAGAGGTGAGGAAGCTACGGCTAAATTTTGGTGGAAGTGGGATGTTCCTAGATGAAGTTATTAAGGTCTAAAATTGGTGAAATAATGTGCTTTGTTGGTGTTGTTTGGCCTAAGTTGTTGATTATAATAAGTGTCACACGCCCCTTGGTCTGGGCTGGGCCTGTGTGGCCAAATCTTGGATGTACATATCTGATCTAGTGGCTGGGAGTGCTGACTTAAGTGAGCCACAGATAGGCTCATCTGGAGGACTGACTCAAGCCTTTGGATTCGAGATCAAGGGTCCTTGTGTTGTCCCTAACATTGCAGTTACTTCCTTGACCGCAAGCAGGGACCACAACTTCGTGGCGCTTGCTAATCATGGGACGAGAAGGAGGTTTGGCCCAGTAGTTGGCTCCGTACTGGCCTAAGCTTTCTTTTGACCCCTCATTTAGGATATGATGTCACCCAACGGAAGAGCACCACCTTCTGCTCCTGCCTCTCTCTCCATCACGGTTTGCAGGTGGTGGCTTAAGGAAAGGAAAGGAGTTCGAGGGGAAATTGGAGGAAGAAGGAATTAGAGGTAGAAGAGAGAGTCTGGAAGAAGGTGAGGAGTCGAGAAGCAAGGCAGAGGTTAGGGGAGTCCAACATAGTCATTCTCGTGGACCTCGATGGTGGTTTGTTCGTTGCCGAGCTACAGTTTACCCAAGATGGAGATCGAGTTCGGGAGCACCACAGTGAGGTTTCCTTTTGCTTTTAAAGATTCAGTGGAGTTCATGGAGGCTTGGCGGTGCTAGAGGGGGGACTTTAGGCAGAAGTTTGGTGGCGTGGAGGCACCATGCCTCTACTTCGCCAGCTCTATGGAAGAAGGCGGCAGATAGCTCCTTGATCTGCCAGGAGGAGTCACTAGCAGCGAGCCCACACAGATGGCGGTGTCGAGGGAGGAAGGATGAATATCATAGAAGCTCAAGCTTGTCTTGAGGAGAAGTGCACATCTGCCTATAGTTCACCAGAGCCGAGCCGTGCGGTGGTGCGCTCGTGAAACAAGGCAGGCGCATCGCTGGATCGCGAGAAGCGAAAGAGAGAGATGCCCAACTCGGGCAAGCGGATCTTGAATCCACAGATCCAACAACCAACCCGCCTACCCCAAGCAAAGAAAAACTGGAGTTGTGAAACCCACATGGCCACGTGGCGACGCCGGATTGGCCACAAAAAGGTATATATCCAGAAAACACTCCAATCTTGTATAAATCATAGAAAATATACCGTTTATCAGAAAAATACAAACAAGGTACCAAAATTCTCAGAAAAATGAGTAGAACACAGTAGAACTATAATATTAGGCTTTTGAAGAATTAATAATAGTGATATCATGTAAGATGTGAAATGCTCATATGATGGATAATAAATATCAAACGATGCCCTAAAATTATGAGAAAATACCAGTAAATCCATATTCATGTTTAGAATGCATATGATATCAGTTATGGTCATGTTAATGTACGAAATCATGTAATTTGCTGAGAATGGCTAATTAGGGCTAATAACCCTAAATAAAATGTAATAAATACATGCTTGCTCAATAAATGATCAAATTCACAGAATACCCTCATATCTATAACTAGAAGATAATATGTAGACCTGAGATCAGTTTTATGCATGAAATTCATGTTATATGAAGAACACCCTTAATACATATGATGTAACCCTAATATGGTTAATGAAAGTGACATAATGTTTAATATGTTCACATAATAATGTGACATATGAGCATATCTAGTTGATGAACCATAACCTGGAAAATGACATTTGTAAGATAAATCTAAGATAAGAATGCAAGTAAGGATGCTCATATCCTAATGAGTAAGCAAACCCTAATATGGATACAATTAGGGTTAAGATGAGATGTAAGATGATAAGAATCTGATGATAGTATATGGTCTTATCTTGATCAGGTTTGACCAAGCTTATAGTTGACATCAGTGATATGTGATTAGGAATATCTCTTTGGAAAGTACACCATTACCTCTTACTTGGATTATTATACATTATGCTTGTGTTATATGGTAGTAAAGACTTGGCATATGGTATTGATTGAAATGATTATCTTGTATGATATGTTGCTTGAATTTCCATATGTATTTCTATGAACACATCAAACATAATATATTTGTTCCATTATATGAAAGCACTATATCTCTTTGGTAAGCATAGTGCTAGTGAGTGATCTATCTCTTTGGTAAGAAGATCACATGTACAATGATCTATCTCTTTGGTAAGCAGATCATGAGACCTGGATGCATCTATCCCATTGGTAGGCAGATGCACAAGTATATAATGGAAAATGAGTTTAAAATAAGTGGTCTCTTTTATTAATGAATATCTTTGTGTAAGTATATTATTTTCTTATATTTTCTTTTGTTATTTCCAAGTATTAGTTTTATCTTATTGCCAAGATATGATGAGAGGTATATAAAAGACATGTAGGCGTACTCAGTATAATATTCTTGAATATTGTGCTGATGTGTACCGCATGTAATCTTTTGTTTAGGTTGTGGATATGTGTTCTTGAAGATCCAGGATAGTGAGAGCTGTGTGGAGAGTTGATGTACAGGTGGACCTGATGTCTTAAGATCATGTAGTTTAGTGGTAGTACATGTATATGTATAGTTTGTCGTTCAATATGTAATATCAAATGTTATAACAATTCATGTTGTAATTATATGTTGAATGGTGAACATGTGTGTATGGTTTTATTATTGTTCATGTGCATGTTCTACTGATGTATGTTCCTTCTGACTCCCTCAATTTTCTTCTTCTTAGCCTGGTGTTGGGTGTTTAAATTGGGATTCTCACTGAGGTGAGGGTTTCAATTTGGACGTCACACATCGGATTAAGTTTTAGAAAATCCGGGGACGTCACAGCGTTACTGGGATCTAATGGCTCCTATTGACAATATAATAAGAATAGACTCTGATAAATTAGACCCACATCATAGTGAGAATGTACATGCACTAAGATGTTGAAACATATGGAAAAGGTTATAATAGCTAAGAGTTAGTTGGAACTGATATCTGAGATCCAACTTTGGGGCTTCTTATGAGAGTCCCTTAATCGGGAATAAAGGAACATGACATAAGGTTCAGGTTAAGTTTAACGATTAGTATTATATGAACTTTAAATATGAAATATGGAAAAGATATGAGAAAAGTATGTAAGGTCAAAGATAGTAAGATCAATCATGAAGAATGGATCATATAATCGAGTAAAATGCTTTTATGTACTTCAAAGCAAAGGGAAAATAGAAGAAAAGAGTTAAGTAGATAATAAGTACATGTAAGTGAAGAGTCTTCAGAAGCGTTAAAGTAAAGAAAATTGGTTGAACATGTAAATCACAAGTCTAGAATAACAAACTTAGTTGAAACAAAGAGAAATGTTACAAATGATGAGCTTGATTAAGGAATGAGGATTATGATATAATTGAGACCAAAGGATGTATACCTTTATTATAAAGTTTAATACATTCATCCTTACTTCCTTTGGATTCTAAGTCTCTAAAGAACAACAAACTAGTTTCTAAAAGAAGAACAAAAGTGTAGCTAAATAAATGAATAAATCATACAAAGGTAGACTATATTCAGAAAGGAAAAACTTGATTGAAAGAGAAACTAAGTTTGACCCATGCATGAGCCATTTGATTTAAAATGAAGGATATGTAATGTATTAAACATGAGGTTAAACTAGTAGAGAGATTATTGATTTATAATATCAACTTCACATTAGTAGAAGGATTAAAAGAAATATATGCAACATGGTATACATGATCATACACATAAAAGAAGAAACCTGATCATAAGAGAAAACTAGAAGTTAAAGATGACATGTGGAATAGTAGTATATGGTAAGGGGATTACGGAAAGTAAGGAAGGGTTTGAAACATGATGGAGTAATATAGATTATAAAAGAAAGAGGTTAGGAGATTCAATCAAGTACTAGTTAGTCAAGTATCCTTGTTGATAACTAAGTAAACCTACATACGAGAAATGCATTAAGGGAATGTTTGAAGATAAGAATTATAAGTCTTAGAATCATCATCACTTTCATATCTTCCTTAATGAAAGCAATGTGGGAATGAAGTGATTAGAAAATGAATCATATATGATGCATAACCACCATGGTAGAGACATCTAGTGAATGTAATAATGACACACAATATGATGATGAAACTCTAGTGGGGTAATTGAGAATGTAATCTATCTGAATGGTCAAGTAAGAGAAAGGAAATTCAATTGATAAGATAAAGAAGACTTTAGTAAAACTTGTGAGTTCTAAAGTTTGAATTTCATTTTAAGGAAGCAAAGTCACATCACAATAACATCATGCTACTGATAAGGACCAAACCCTAGAATATTTAGAGTTGTAGTAGTTCAACGGATGTCACTAGTGATATGTCCTGGAATACTAGCATCTTTATAAAAAAAGATTATGAGATTTGCACTATGAGAAGTAAACTGGCACTAATAATAATCCAGGGTTTAAAGGTAGCTAATCTAAAAGGTAGATAAACAATATGGAAATGATTTGGAGCAAAGAGTAAGATACAAATTTGAAATGTAACGAGTGTGTTTTGAATAAAAGGAGAAATACAATCTGAGTTAAGTGCGATATGAGATAAATTCTTACATTGATAGCAAGAGTGATGAATAATATATTTGTACCTTGTATGTTTCAATTTTAGGAATGTTTAATCTATATGATTAGAATGAGAAGAATAAATAGCAAAAGGTAATTTGTAGTGAATGAGGAGAGAAATAAGAGAAAACAAAGGCTTTCAGTAATATGTGAATTTGTTTTTAGAAGTGTAATTTGTTGAAGGTATAATGAGGGATGTAAATTAGTTATACACATGATTTCAGTGTACATGTGCAATTTTACAGTAAGGTTGATCAAGAGAATGTGCTGGAAAAGGGACCATGGTCTCTGTTCGGTGGTTGTCTGGTCATCTGGCCATGGGATGGCAACTTTGAACCATCCAAGGGGCTCGCAGATCATATTGTGACATGGGTATATGTGATCGGCCTACCGATCCACTACTACAACAGGGAGATCTTCAGTTGTATAGGGCAAGCCCTTGGACAACTGGTGTGGGAGGACAATCACTCAGTTAATCGAACTCGCAATAGAGTCACAACGATTGCTATTGAAATGGAAACAACAAAACCAATCCACCCATCCATCATCATTAATGGATGGGAATACAAGATCGAGTATGAATCCCTTCCAAATATGTGTCTCGAGTGTGGTAAGCTTGGGCATGACGTCAAAGACTGCAAAGGGCCTTATAAGGAACCAGACATGAAAGACAATAACCCAGAGGAAGACGAGGCAGGTGTCAAGTGGATGAAAGAAGAAGAAAAGTGGCAAGTCTACTACGGAGAGAATGTCATTGCCCGATGACCACATTGCAACAAAGACAACCCAAAGAAGAATATGGGCAAAGAAAAAGGAAAGGAACAACAGAACAAGTTCCAAGAACTGGAGGAAGATGATGGAGGTAACAATCCAGATACTGAAGATCATAATGATGATCAAGCCGCACAACCAAACCTAGAAGTTGGGCGTGGACCTAAAATCTGGAGGAAAAAACAGTGACATAATGAGGATACTGACGTCTCATCCAAGAAACAAACTCAACCTGCACCTATAACTAAAACTACCAGCCATGTTAGACCATAAGGAGAACCTCAAGAATCATCAGTTCCGTCGCATACTGTAGTGAAACCAGTAGGAGATGAAGTTATAATGGGTAGACCAGAACCAGAAACTGAAGATCCTAACAAAGGGGGGAAGGTGGACACGATTGAACCTACACTGACAAATGAAACTAATGACATCATCAGAATAAATGAAGAATCAAATAAGAAAGCCTTACATGCTGGAAGGAAAGCCAAAGAGAAGAAAGGCCAAACGGGCAGCAGCATCCCACAGAAGAACCACCCCTATGTCACGCAAAGCAGAGCTAGAAGAGATCTTGAGGGCAATGAGGGGAATGTGGTTATCCCTAAATAAACCACCTACCTACTCTTGTTGTTAATGTTAAATACCCTAGCTTGGAACATTAGAGGTGCTAGCAAGAAGTCTGCTAAGCACTTCCTCAAACAACTTGTGATCGAGCATAGTATCAAGATTGTCTCTATCTCAGAGCCTCGGATATCTGGATCAGAAGCTCAAAAAGTCATCAACGAACTAGGTTTCACTAGTTCTCGTAGAGTTGAAGGAAATGGTTTCTCCGAGGGCATTTGGATCCTATGGAATGAAGATGATTGTCATGTTCAGATACAACAAAGTCATAAATACTTCATCTATTGATGTGTTAATAACACAACGTTATGTACTTTTGTCTATGCACCACCTAGCCCAAGGGGCATGCCTATACTGTGGGAGCACCTAAATAGACTAGGTCATCAAATCTCTATTCGTTGGATAATCCTTGACGACTTCAACTGTATGATCAACCTTGATGAGAAGATTGGCAGTGATAAATTCAATTTCAATGAAGCTAACAGATTTGCCAACGCCATCATGCTAGCTGGACTCTCTGATATCAGTACTACGGGCCATGCCTTCACTTATAAAAAAGGTATTCTTCATGAGCACCTCGATAGAGCACTGGCATGATTTTACCGTGCATATAGCACAAGTGCATGTGTCAATGTAATATAGGCCTTTGTGAGGCCCGAGTCGAACTCAGGGACACTGAACTATCGGTAGACTACTACTAACTGTTTGCAATCAGCTAGACCAGTTAAAAAGGTTTTGAGAGTTGATTAAAAAGAAAAAGAAAATAAAAGAAAGCAAAGCAATCGATTAAATGTTGATTTTAATCAATTTAAATGGGAATCTTTAGGATTGCAGTTTCACTGCGGGTTCTCGTTGTATAAATTTCTATATAGTTAATCAAATTCATATCTCATTCTGGGTAGTGGCCTGTAGTCAGAATTGCTCACTGTCATGATACAATTCACTACCTAAATCTAGGTTGGTTCCACCGTCGTAGTAACCTATACCCTAAATTAGGTGCATTAGAATCAACCTCTGGGTTTCCACCATTAACCGTACATCACCTTGTTCAAGGAATTTATAAGTTAATGTGAATTTCGTCTCTTTTCAACCACTAATTCTTCTTTCAAAGCAATTAAAGGAATTAGATTATCATTAGGGTGATCAGTCATAATGATATATTAGAGAAAATGAAATCATACCACGGATTTAAGAGATAAAATATGCATTACTATGATAAAAACGTCATACAACAATTACCCGGGCTACTCCCTGTCCTAAAGACAAAGGGGATTAGCCCCGCATGTTCATCTCAAAGCAAGACATGATGGAAGAAAGGGAAAACATAGAGAAAACGTGGATGAAGTGATGTAAACCCCTGAACGGAGAAGATCTAAGCGTTCCTCGACGTAGAATACGTGATCTACAGCCTTCTGGCGGTGGAAAATGACTTCTGCGGCTCTCAGAATGATCGGGGCATGCTTTCGGGCTCCGTTTTCCTCTCCAACTCTCCTTGGGATGTGTGTAGCAGCTAATGACATGATAGATGGCTCCTGGCTGCCGTCTTTAGGTATAAACACCAACTTAGATTGCCAAAATATCACCACCATTGGATTCAGGACGATCTGACACAAAAACTAATCTGACGGCGTCGATACCATCGGCGTGAGTCGATACCATCGATGCGAGTTGATGGTATCGAACCTTCGTGATATCGGCATGTTTCCTTTCTTCTCTGTCGTTCAGCCTGATGCAGACACGATACCATCGATGCGGGTCGATTGTATCGACACCCTTAGGTGTCAGTTTTATCACCTTTCCGACACTAAAGCTATAGAATGTCGATAGTATCGACTTTTGTGTCGATAGTATCGACCGGCTGATCGCTGGCAACCTGAAGGTAACTCACTACCATCGACTTCCCAGTCGATGGTATCGACACTGCTTGGCTCCTTGCGGCTGTCTCTCTCTGACTGTGTCGATACTATCGACGGATGTCGATGGTATCGACATCTGTATATATGCATTTTTCCTAAAACTGCAAGACAAAACCAAATCCGCCAAGCTAAAACCCATTATTAGAATTATTTATAATAAAAAAGATAAATTATGAGAGATTTGATGCAAAATTAGATTATAGACTAAAGCAATATGAATCATGCAATATTAACCACCAAGGTGAATAATTAACACAGAAAACACATGTAAAACATGTCTATAAAAATGACTCAAAATCATCGCATCAAACTCCCCTAAGCTTGAACATTGCTCGTCCTCGAGCAGTAGAACTATAGAATAAAATTACGAGAGTCAACTAAAGAACAGATTTTCACAACAGACTTTGCCAAATGATCCCCACCAGACATTCACATTCCGGTCCTCACTAACCACAGAATGATAATTACCCTCAAGGCGACAATGATCATCCATAAAAGATATCTACCTCAAAATTGATGAACACTATCACATAAGGCAGTTAACATAATCATATCCTCCGGTTCAGGCTTGGTGCATCTTTGTGATCTTCTATCTATGTTGCTCGTTTCCTGCCTACTATCTAAATAGAAGCAACTCTCCTGATATTAATGAGTGAGAAGATAATCACGGTGGCCTACAAATTCGAGCAACGGGTGGATGGAATAGGTGGCTGTGGAAGAAATGGAAGAACAGTACAGTTTTAGCATGCACAAATAACAATAATGACCTAAATGATGCATATGCAAATGAAAATGCCCTAATGCCTACATTTTGGGTGGAATGATGCATGTTCCTACTATACCATCTCATGCGAGATAGAATATCTACAAACTACATAATGTGCTTATTCTTCCTATTATACGGGTAAGACAATATCTTTTCTCTCTCTAAAATCAGCCTTTTTTTTCTTTCTTTTTTTCTTTCAAAGCCCTTCTTTCTCTCAAATTGGCTAATGCAAAATGTACAATATATTTTAGAAATTTTTTCATTTCGGGCTTATTTTCACATAACTGTTATTCTTGAGGCATTACAACTTAAATTTAGAGAGTATAGAACAAGTCACCCGCTTCTCTTATTTTTCAGAAGAAATAAAGCACGACTTGTCCTATATGCTCAAATATATGTTAAAATGCAACTACATGAGATCATTTATGCAACTATGATGACATGCACTCAAGAATGTGTGCATGCATGATTCATCTACACAACAAATTTTTTTTAATGCAAAATCAAACTAAAATGCAATCCTACCTAAATGCTATGCAATCAAAAGATGAAAACCATAATGTGCTTCCAATTCTTATGGTGGAGTGTGAAAATAATGAGGTGTATAGATCACAAAATTAATTGCCCGAACCATTGGAAAATATTATATGTCCCTCCTTACTGACCTGTGAAACAATTAAGAGATTTCTCTCTCTTATTTCATATTAAGGTCTCATTACCATTTGGTCAGTTTAGGCTCAAACAACCAATTTTGTCCACTTTTCGTGAATCATAGGCATTTACAGTTGTGGTTTTCTGTTTTAAAGTTGAAAAACCCAATTATTTTCATAAATCATGTGCTCAAGGTTGAACAAAACAAGCTTGCAAAATCACGAATTTTTTTCAAATTGACCCCTGATTCCCATGTGACACACACAGAGATGACACATTACATTAGACATCCACAAATACACTAGAGATAGAGTGTGGATCCTAAAAACTAAGAAAATTAAACAACAGAAAAGGCAAATAATTGCTAAAAACTAAAAGTAAAAGCTAGAAAAAGATAGAAATTGTTCCATCTCCCCCCTAAGCTTGAATTCGACTATGGCCTCATAGTCAAAAACAAACTTAAATGGTGGAACATTGATACCGATCATTGGTCAGGTGGTGGCGGGTACTGCGGAGCGGTAGGATCCCATGATGGATACTGCCCCTGAAAATTTGGATCATACGGGGGCATGGGCGGAGGTTGAGGATATCCCCTGAAATAGTTCTGGCTCCAATAGTTGTCGTGAAAAGGTTGTTGCTGCATCTCCATCCTATGCAACCTTTCAAGAATATTCTCTTGGTTGGTGAGGAGGAGACGCTCATTCTCGTAGATGGCGTGCTGATTCAAGAAGAGCCGGTTCGTGGTATCCTGAATATCGGAGAAAGAAGCAGTATGCTGCTGCTGGGTGTGTTGAATCTCCTACAGCATTGAGTACATCCCCTGCATCGAATAGGCATCCTCTCCTTGTTGAGAGGGCTGAGGTGGCGGAGGCTACGAAGAAGATGATGCACCCTGGTGGAAGTGGGGATGCTTCCATGGTGCCACTCGTACCCGAAGAGGAGTGAAAGCCTCCTCTTCCTCTTCATGCTCGTTGTCGTCATCATTGTTGTTGTCGTCCTCGTCTTCCTCTTCATTGGAGTCATCGATGGCGATGATAGGCCACCTGAAGTGCTGAGCTCCCTCAATGTTGAAGATGGGGTCTGGAAGCACACATTCTTCATATTCGTGATTGACATGGCAATGTGCATAAGCTACGCCATCACGGAGCATAAGGAGATTGGAGCGGTGTAGATGATGCAGGTTGACCTTGTTCCTGTTGGAAAGCAGAGCGAGTTGGGAAAAATCCAACCCAAGGTAGAGAGCCAACAGTGTGATGAGCCCCCCAAAGTGGATAGGAGCTTTTCATGTACTCCTCTTCACAGCCAACACACGCGTCAAGAAAAATGCACCACAATTGCACTCCTCTCGCTTTAGCAGCTTATACAAAAAGAACAAGTCTGTCTCCTAAAATTTACTAAGTGAGAGATCACCCTGAGAAAAAAGAGTAGTGCACAACATGCGGTGCAGAATCCTCACAACGGATGCTCGAAGTCAGTGACGGCTGCATTGTGGTAGCTGACAGACTTGCCTGGAGGCACAGTTACCAGCTAGGGAAAGATTTCATCGTAATTGATCAAGTTGTCCGACCTCCTGTGCTGATCTCTTCAATGATTCCAGTTGTAGATGGAATTGAACTGCTTGAGGGTGAGAGTGTAATTGTTGTTGTAGATCCGGAAAGAAACACGACCCTGTATCCATTCTCGATCAGTGGCGATGAGGTCATTCGGCACGACGCATATGTCCAGGAATGCCATGAACTCTGCCACGAGCTCTTTGTATGTCGGCCACTCACCAAAAAAGGGTTGGCCGTCAGCATGGAACTCCATCTCGTCGGGCCTCCTACCCATATTCCTTACTTACCCTTTAAGGACATAAGCAAAATTGGGCTCGAACCCAAGGTTGCGAACCATGGTCTGATCAACGTAGTGGGTTGGCTCAATTTTCATTTTCAGCAACTCCTCGTATACCTTTCGTACTTCCGCGGAAGGATGAACAATCCTCGAATGAGGATTCGATCCGGGTGGTGGAGGAACAAACGTCGGAATCTCCATTGGGACCACCCTTGAAGAAGATACTCCTTCCGTCTGCACCATCGTCATAGAGAGAAAGGGAATAGGAGATAGAGCTCGGTGAAGGTCGGAGAAGACGATCTCCACTTGGTGCAGAAATCAGTGAAGATATCTCGATCTTTGGATGCTCAACAAAGGCCTCCGGTCACTCAATAATGCTCAAGGACAAGTGGAAGGAAGAAGCTTTGAAGGTGTGAAGATATTTGACAATCAACCCTTTCTATTATAACTGAGTCTGTCGTTGCTGTGGACCCGTCGATACCATCGATGGGATGTCGATGGTATCGACACCTGTAGCACAATTCGAGTCTTTGCTAGTATCGACGGTTGTCGATTGCCTGATGTGGGGGCCCAGATCGATGACGTGTCGATACTATCGACATGTATCGATGGTATCGACCCATCCCACGAATCGACTTCCTTGATTTAGCAGTCGTCGTTGATTTCTATTCGTAGATCGATGACGTGTCACGTCGATACCATCGAAGCGGGTCGATGGTATTGACTCTTCATGGATCAATCACCCTCACGAGGCCCGGCCCCCACTTTCTAACTGTAGCTAGGTCGATACCATCGACAGGCCCGTCGATGGTATCGACTTCACTGAGACAAAATCGTCTGTAAATCTTCAGGGATCTCACGAGTATCGACATCCTAGTCATTACTATCGACCCCGGTCTGCCTTTTTCTTCGGCGTCTCTGATGGTAGGTTGATACCATCGACGAGGCCGTCGATGGTATCGACTCAGAAAATTTTCTGCAGTCACCTACCTATACCCATGTCGCTACCATCGACATCGTAGTCGATGGTATCAATTCTTCCTCAGCCCTGCACACTGAACAAACGATCAAGGTATCATTTTTACACTAAAAACAAAATTAAACCAATCTAACTTGTAAATGTGAAAGAAAATGGATGAAACTACCAATGGTTGGGTTGCCTCCCAACAAGCGCCCTTATTTAACGTCTTTGGCTAGACAAAATCAAGCTTATCATGCATCCTTAAGTGCTA
The DNA here is from genome assembly GCA_963693085.1 of Alisma plantago-aquatica. Taxonomy (NCBI): domain Eukaryota; kingdom Viridiplantae; phylum Streptophyta; class Magnoliopsida; order Alismatales; family Alismataceae; genus Alisma; species Alisma plantago-aquatica. The sequence goes on along the minus strand of OY856410.1, from coordinate 41,421,857 downwards.
TGAGTTTGACCTCATGCACTTTCCTCGTGTAATCCTCACCAAAGTACAACTTCAACCTTTGTCCGTTGAATAGAAATGTCATCTCTCCATCATGCACCATGATGGCACCATGTGTCCGTACCTCCTCCACAATGAAAGGTCCACTCCACCAGGATTTCAATTTCTCGGGATGCAGTATCAACCTCCACTACGAAAAATATGGTCTTTAACTACAAAAAAAAATTGTAGCAAAAACCCCAAAATTTGTAGCTAAAAGCTTTGGCTACATTTATCCTTACATTTATAATATATAGCTAACACCCGTGTAGCTAATTGTTTAGGCTACATTTTTTAAAGTTGTAGTTAGTTATTGCTCTAGCTACAAATTCACATGTAACCCTAATTGTAGGTAAAAATGTCCTTACACATAAACAAGTAGTTTCAATTGTAGAGAAATGTATGACTACAATTCAATTTGTACCTATGATATGTAGGGAGAGATGACATTGGTTACAATTTGTATTTGTAGTTCATGTATAGCAAAAATTAGCACTTGCTACACATGTAATTATAGCTAGTGTGTAGTGAAAGACACCATGTACTATACATACATATGTAGTGAGAGACATTATGTATCCATTCAGTTGCTTGCCAATATAGAGTGGTTTTCAATAAGAAAACAAAGGAATGTTAATCAAGATCGAGTTGTGCTTACAATGGCAGCAATGATACTTTTATTTATATTTGAACAATGAGTATACATGGGGAGGACATTAACCTGGCCCCTGTTTAACAATATGCATGGAAAAAAGACACATGTATACAATATCTTCTTCTGACTACATCTATCCACTACAGACTACAAAGAACAATATAAAGAGGGCTTATCTCCCTTACTTGCTCCACCTAATTCACAGTGAGTTCAACAACCCTATGAATCTCAGCTTTAGTGGTGAATCTTCCAATCCCAAACATGATAGAGGTATGTGCCATGTCCTCATCAACTCCCACTGCTTGATTTGCAACCTTTCCTGTTGGCAACTCATGTAGAGGTTCATGTATGGATAGTTTTGGTTGGCGAATCCCCTGGATCAGAACATATTGGCATTTCTTCTCATAATCTATATGTTCTGTACTTTTGTATGTTGTGGATCTCAAGCGCCATCAAGTTGATGGTAGCATCCACTTTGTGTGAACTACCATGTATACCTACAAAGAAACATACAAGTTTTGAGATATAGCTCACAAAAGAAACAAGAAAACATAGTTTCTCCTATTCATAACTTACCTATTCCATAAGCTTTCTTCTCCAAGTGCATTTAAGAATAAGCTCCTACCTATACATGATGACCTCTATAGCACATAAAAATGTAGTTAAGGATTAACATTGCTGGAAAAGAAGTGACAGAAGCATTAAGAGGACTCAAAATACCTCGATGAGAATTTGAGAGATCCAAATTATCCCAAGTAACCGTGATAGAATCTATACAAAAAGAAGCAGAGTACCCACATCATGTAGAACCAAATAGAATGTAACTCATAGTAGACAAAAGATAATTTTAACAACAACCAAAATCTTGGCATCATGCCTCTTTATGTTTAAAATGAATGCAATACGAGACAATAAAGAAAGCACCAGTACTATAGAGAAATAAAATCTGGGCATGAAATGAGAAAGGAAGCTTAGGGTGAGATTCTTGATCCTCACAAGCCAAAGAAAGTGATGCATGAACCCCTGGACTACCCAAAGAGGGAGCCTTAAAACCACTGGATGGTTTCTGAATAGAAGATGGCTGAGGAAACTATTGGGGTTTTGGAGATGTTATCGATGAAAGTAGAGGTTTCTTTTTCCTTGAGGAAAAAGAACCAAATCTTCTCCTTGAATCATCATCTTGAGTTGTTGCAAGCTTTGCAGCATTTGTAAGAAATCCACAAGGAATACACCCAGAAGGCCACTGTAGGAAAGCAGAAGGGGTCTCTGTAACAGAAGTTTGATGAAGAGGAGGTTGTGATACATTCATAAAAGGAAGGGGCATGAGTGAAGCCTCCTTTTGCAGTAGAGCAGTAGTGGCAATTAGACCGGATGCCAGCAGATGCTCGTGGATGAGAAGTAGGAGCTCTCTAAAAAATAGAAATAGATAAACATAACTACATTATAAAAAATAAGGATAACAACTACTATACTTTTATCCAAAGAATAATATGTTACTTAGAATGATAAGTAATTGGAGTAGCAGCAACAATTGCTGCTCTCTCTATCCATCTTAATGTGGGTACTGCTGCATCAGTTGCTACCAGTGTGCTAGCTCGTCCAGAATTGGTTACAATCTGTAAGACCACGAATCTTGTAAGTGCTTAACTTAAAAAAAATGGAACAAGATGAGTAGTAGATGGTTCAACGTTTGCTTCGCCAAATATTCAAGTTTCATTTTTGATCATAACTGCTAAAATAATTCTAACAATTATTATTGCAATCAACTCAATAGCCATTTGGGCCAGTTCACTCTGCCCCCTGTCTTGTTCAGTTCCAGGTGATGGACTTCCAAAATCTCGAATAAGTTTTGAAAGCCTCTTGCTGACCTAAGATATTAGATAGATTAGTTAGTAACACAATGAGTATGTGCAATATTTTCTTGACATAAAATTCAATAAAACATGATTTAATACCAGAAAATAATAAGAAGCAAGTATGAGCCACAAATAAACATCATTAACATTCCTAACCATTGAGTCAATGATAGCAAGAAAATAGAGAACTAAATCAAAATAAGTCAAGACTCATGCATGCAGGCAAGAGGCACGGTTCCAACCTATAGTTTAGTTAATATATGAGCAATGGCATCATCTCTGGATAAACCCAGCAAAACACGACAAGCAAGAGCTTGTAGGTGATCAAGAACCATAGGAGGACTGACCATCTGAGGATTTAGAAGATGTAGCAAAACCTTAATGCCATTATTAGCATGGATAGCCTCTCTTGCTTGGGTATACCCTTGTTCCAACTGTGTGGCAAGACCAATACAACCTACACTAGGACCCAGGGATATTCGACGGTCCCCAACCAGGCCAGAGGAATTGGAGGGCCCGGTGTTTACTGACCACTACTGGCAGGTGGGACAATGGATATTATACCCCTTTCCACTGAGCTGGGCTCCCCAACTTGATCTCTGAGCTCACTACGAACGGCTGTAATAGTTCAATTCACATTATTCTTCTCTCTCTTGTTTGTGTTTGTACCCTGTGGTTTCAAGCTAATTGAAGGAGGAGGGCATACAACATTCACTAAAATCTCCAATGCAGGCTAGATCATCTGTCAGAGCAATGACTAAAGTATCAAATCATGAAAACAATATCCCGGCTTAATAAACATCAATTTACTAGGGAAGTACCTCAGGTTCCACAAATCCAGCATCGTTAGAAGCATCCAGTATTATAGCCATACCTACACGTTCATTGCTCAGACGAGCATCCACAATGCATGCACGGTTGTCAGGGACTAAGGTAACAATATGAAGGACACCCAAGGCATATTGTGCCAAGTCATGGAGATAATGCTCAATAGGAGGGGCCTAAATTAAAAGATAAATAATGTCAAATAGAAGAGAGAGAAAATATGAATCATACAAAGAATTATATGTTGTATGGAAATGAGAATGAAACAACAGACCTGACATAGTTCTAGCATTGTAGTCTGTCCCTTAACAGCCAAGAACTTGTCTACTACTGGCCACCTAGCTCTCACAAAAGTAGGCCCAAGCTTCCTATCACATTGTATTTGCAGAAATACATTTTTCCATTGCCTCACTGCTTATATCCAATGGCTTGTAAGCTGCTCTTGCAACCAAATTATTTCGTCCTAAACTGCGGTTACTTTTATTAGGGTGAATGGAGTCCACAAGCAATAGAAGGTGTGCTATGAAGTATTGACACAATGCAACACAGGTGTGGTAGGCTATCTATTTTTCTGAAGCAGTTAGAACTTCTGAAGGTGGTCTATCATTTGGAAAAGTTGTATTTGTAAGAGATATTGATGTTGAGCTTCCACCTGATCTCACAGTAGCTGCATTATCCAGTAGATTTAACATCTTGACCAAGCTTTCCTGTGCATCAAAAGAATCTAAAATTTCTCTGAACACAAATGCTGAAGCAAAAAATAATGATGTGTTCTTTCTTGCTTGGTCTTGAGAGCAGTCAAGAAGCTGGAGTTCTAGCTCAACAACTAGTGAATAACGACAGGGGCAAGTGCACATACATGCTCCATTATTCCCTGCCATACATTTAAGTGATATATATAAAATATATGTTACAATTCGAAAACATTACCCAATCCGAAAAAGAACAGAGTTATTCATACAGATGATGTTCAGTCTGTTGTAAAAATAAAAACATGACTAAGTTAATAAAGAAACAGACTCAAAACTACCTGGAGAGACCCAATCGTGAATAAACAAGATGAAAGACCAAAATATGTCTCATTAACCCTTTGGATTGCAAGCAGGTTTTGCATTCCACCTCGATTAACAAAAAGAGCTGCAAATGTTTTATGTGCAGCCAATGCACAAATCAACTTCAACACTTCTGAAAGGAATCTTGTATCATCAGAATCCTCTTTCTGCTTCATACGTTGCTGCAATAATGAAAGGCATACATCTACACCCTTTTCATGTAAAACTAGAATGTTTGAGTTGTGTCCCCAAGTATTTTGTGCATATTGTTACAAGCCATTGATAAACAAATCTGAAATGTAACAGAATGTGATGAGTTCATAAATCTTAAGACCTATGTGCTTGTCATTTTCAACCTTTCTGTCAAGTAGAAAACCACAAGTGCAACTTTATAATAAGGAATGAGAAGATGTTTTAGCACTACAAGATCAACAATGTTTGGTGTTGTAGCACTATTGAGAATATTGACAAAGGGAATGGAAGTTGTAACATGATTGAGAAGAGAGATATGACATGTAAAGGAGAGTAACCTAGCCTTCCAACCTGATATCTTTCTCTGAATCTTCTCTATAAGATATGTGATGCAATGGGGTTACATCTTGCCTTTAGCCAAAGGAGTGCCCAAGTACTCAAGTTGTACACCTTTGTGTTGGATCTATAGAACCTACTCAACTGTATCAATCAACATGATGTCCTCTGACCACTAATCATACATCTTGGTTAAGCTTTGTTGATACCTCCTTGATTTAAGCACAAACATATCGTCACCCCTTGTTAGAGCTAATCAACACTAAACATAGGGAGAATACCTACAATTGTAGATTAAAACACCTTACCATATATATCATGAAGAAGAGAAAATATGACTTCTGCTTCAATTAATATCATATAGCCTCCCAACAAAGACCAATACAAACTATGGTAAAGTAAAAATAGGCCAAAACCAAGCCCTACCTCCTGAATTAGAAAGACACAAGGCACATTTAAATCGTATTACTGAAGCCAGATCAAATTAAGAACATCACTAACTCAAGGTCCTATTTCAGAACAAAACATGGCAGTAACTTGCAAACAACAAGATGCCAAGAAAACATATCAATATCTAGCCAACAAGAGGGCAAAAAACCAAATCATAAATAACATACTTTAAAAGCAAGTCAAACTTCTCAAAGTCATCAATAACCAATTGCTCACGGAGGGAAGTGAACCAAAGCACATCTAGCTTCATCCAAATAGCAGCTCCAATACTCCCATGTAGACAAAATAGATGAACCAATAGATGTAAAAAACTAGAATACATACCCAAAACTCCCTTTGTGATCTAAATCAGAAGAAAGATACATTAGAGCAAGTATAAAAGTTATCAAAGAATAGTATTACTAAAAGATCTCAAAAGAAGGGAAGAAGATGAATGTTTATGCATCATAAAGGAAGAAAAAAGCTAAAGATTAAAGAACACCAAAGCACACTTAATTATAATCCACACAAGTGGAAAGGGTCCGAAATAGGAAATCAGAAGTATCTAGTGATGTAATGATATATTGAGAGATAAAAAATACAAATAAAAATTGTAGTAAGACCACATCGACTGAACACCAGTCAAAAGCTGACATTCTAGCTGCTTGACCTTCGCATACTCTCTACTAGCATGAACACAACATGGGAATGGAATCCAGGGCAAGCATTTAGAGGAAATTAAGGGTGCTAACTAGAAAAAATATCTAGAAGTCTTATAATATCATACAAGCACCCTATAGCAATGAGCTATTAGACTGGAATCATTCTCCAGACTTATGGGATCACACCAACCATTAGAAGTAAAGGTCTTTTTTGGTAGATTTCTTTTATTTTCACATGAAGGAAGCGAGCTACTAGTTCCTTTTATGTTGGATTGGAAGGGCTGCTTCTATTGCAGGATTCTGAGTTTTCTGATTTGACATAGTTCCTAATGATATTTTTTTGCTGGAGTCATGCATTATATTTTCTCTCTTTCAACTATTTGTTCCTATTCCCATGAGCTCTCTTATGGTTATTGCAACAAGAGGCATTGTTGTTGTCCTGCATTGGTTGTTGAGTTAAGATGAATCAATATTTTCTCTTCAAAACCTTACCACTTATCAAAATTTAAGGCATTTTTCTACATTGGAGGCATGCCCTTCAAATGTTGGGGACTTGATAGAACGCATCCATACCTACAGGCATAGGTTTGAACCAAAAGGTTTAAGAAATTTATTTGAAAAGTTGAATCCTTTTAAGAAATATGAGCTCTCCATTGTAGTATAATTGATCATGAATCTCAAGAATAGAAGACCAGTAGTTCATATGCTGGTACAGAAATAATTGGGATGACCACATACATAACCATATAAACATGTAAACTTATTTGTGTCTATAAACTAGAATATCTATAACTTTTGATTTTGGGGAAAGGATATTCATCCTAAATTTATAGATCAAATATACCAAAGTTGGTTGGGTAAATTAGTGTGAACGAAATTAGGAGTAATATCACAGTTGGAATATCTAAGAATACTAACATGAATTTTGATTCAGAAATCTGGCAATGTCATGCATTTGCAGCAGGAATGGTATGTTTTTCATTTGTGTAAAATTTTTTAAATAATCTAAGCAGCATAGAAAGGGTTCTTTATACATAGGCTACTTGGAAAAACTTGGGCAGCGCAAATCTTTTCCCATGCCCATGCACCTACTAAAATAGTGCCTATAGATAATTCATGTAGCCTTGAGTTTCTGGAAGATAGAATGAAGGATGTTGAACTGAAAGCAGAAGGTTTGAGTTCGAGTTTAATCAAGAATTAACTTTTCTCAGTTGAACATTCACTTCCTCTTTAATAGACTTAATCATTGTTCTCAACTTCGTAGCAAGCCAATATACAAAATTTATGCCACTGGTGAAACTATAAGACCCTTTGATGTTTCTCACTTAGTTGTTGTGGAATGCAAATGAGTCTATACAATTAGGATGAAAACAAAAAATCTACACATTATAGAAATATACCATGTTAGAAGTCCATCATCAAGGCTTTCTTATCCAATGACATGCCTACTTTCTTTAAAATTTTCTGTTAGAGTCATACATATCTGTAGGGTCTATGGACAGAGCTATTCTAGCATATACTTTACCATAATAATTTGAAACCTCATAATTACTAAAGTTTTATCAGTTCTTAGGTTTTCATATTTTCTCCACTAGATACTAAAATTTCCATTTATCGTGGTATAAAACTTCCTAGATCACTCAAGAGAAATTTATTCATACTTCTATTTTGAATTTTTACATGTTCATGAAAATTCATAGTATGTGGGTCGTTTGTTTTTTAATGAATTTTCTGTAGAAATATGTCAAGTAGAGACATAATGAACCAGAATGGAAGCCACCACCACCCACTCTCTGCCTCCGTAAATGGATCTTGTTTAAAACTTCAACTCAAAATCTATCATGTTATACAAATTTCAGAAACACTTACATCGTGTTCATTTATAACAAGTTTGTATATAGCACACTAACATTTGACAACATAGTGGAATTATGCATTACAATTTAGAAAAGAACTTGTAATTTGGGGATGAGTTTACAGAGAGTATGAGTTCTTGTTTTTCCTAATAAACCAATTGATAGAATTGAGTATAAGATGGATAGGTACACAAAGGAGTTCAAGATGCAGGGAAAAGTTTCAATTATCATGCAAATGCAAGTAACAACAACCATATAGAAGAACATCGATTGAGTTCAGTTAAGAAAGCTCAAAAGAAGTGTGTGGTAGGAAGGAAGACTAATTAATGAAAAGAATGAGTAGTATCAACAAATTTTATCAGGACAGAGCACAAAACTTTCTCCAAATGACGCTAACCTCTTTGCAACTTCTCTAACTTTCCCTCATTTGCTTTAGATGTTGGTCTGCTTCTCCTCATTGTCATTTGGATGATCCTTGTATGAATTACGTACTATTTTTGGAGGAACAAACGCAAGAGTGGACTCAGTTGACGTTGGAGGAAGATCAAGAGCAAGAGAACCTAAACAAAGTGAAGTAGCTGAAGACAATGTCATAGGAGTAGGTAGTGATTACATCTACTCCTAAATATCAGTTATGGGACTGAACGTAGACAAAAAAAATACATCATTTATATAAATGCTACAACCGTTTATGTATGATTCACTCAAAATTTGTTTTTAGAACTTAAAACACGTAAACATCATCTTTCTTAGGTCCTCTCCCAAAATCAATATTGACCATTCCACTATATGTGGCCTTATATACAACCTTTCTCCTAGATTAACAAATCAACAACCTTTCTCCTGGTCATGTTTGTGTTTGCTTTAATCCAGTCATAAAGTGTTTTCTTTAATCCTGAGATCCCCAAAATGATTTGCTTAATGAGTAATAGCCATGATGTTTCTTCTGGTGCAGTTGTGGTCGAAATTCTCTGACCTTATGTATTTTGTATGCATACGTGCTTACTATTTTCACCTGAGCCCTGAGGTGGGAGAAGAAATTTAGAAGCAACCCTCTGAATGATCATCTGTTATGGAAATCAAGTATTTTCTTGGTGTTTTTGTATTAGACATTAATGGTTTAAGGACTATTTTTTACATGTACGAAATGTCCTATATTTCTGGTATGTTGTCAACTAAATGCATCCAATAAAAAAAAAGGAGAACAACTTAAAGAAAAAACCAAATAGTTTGTTATCATAATATCACTGAAAACTTTCTTGGTGATACAAAAATCATTGTATGAATGGTGCATATTCACTGTACATCCAACACACATTCAACAAAGATAGTCCTGTTGAATTCGTTTGACTAAGAGTATTGACCAAGTGAAAAAATTAAGGAATGAAATAATGGTAAAATAAGACAACTGCAATACATGGCAGAATATATTGTGCAACAGTTGCTAAAATAATAGTAAAGATAGGGATATATAGAAAAGTTACAGTAGTCGTGAGTCTTACCAGTAATTGCTAGAAAAAGTGCATCATGTGACCTCCTTTGTGTATTTTACATATCCTCCAAAAACCACACACACATACACACAAAAGGGTGCACGATTCTTCATTTATGATCACTCCATATCATGGAACCACCCTAGTAAAATGAACATCAAATGATGAGTTGATGTTTTGGCTAATATAACAACTGAACATATGTAGGTCTGCATAGATATTAAATCTGAAATAAATAAATGAACTGTAATAAGATATAATGCAATGGAAAGTTGTGAAGGTTTTTATAAGGTATTGAAGGTGACATTGATAAACAATGAGCCTGGTGTAAACATTTTCCCCCTTAAAGTAAATGAAAACCTTACAACATCCATATGTCTAGTGTAACTAATATCCTATGTCCACTCAGGCTTACTAGCTCAATAAGCATAATAGATTATAAACTACAAATCAACTTCTCAAAGAAAAACTCAACGGGTGAAACTAGAGTTTGACACTCACCCTCAAGACACACATCAAACACAGATTCCACCCTCAGGACCCAAAACCAGAAGTCAAACAAGGAATATGAATACAACAGGAAAAATAGTGATTGCAAACCAGTTTGAAGTACTACTCAATACAGACAGCCACCCCAACACATCCTCGAGCAGTATTGAGCATGGTGTTCCTTATGTGCAATATAAAAAACAAATTGTTACCTAGAATGTCAAGGGGATCTACACAAGGGATTGCCAAGACAATATTAGTATGGCACATACCCAACCCAATGATAACGTAACCACAGAAGATACATGTTGTTCTGAAAATAAGATGTTGCTTTTGGTTGTAGTTAAAGGTAAAGCATGTATCTTGCAGAATCCATTAATCAAGTTATTTAATTTTAGAAGGATCTTCCACCCAGCAAACCCCTTCTAATGAGACCCATAGCTACAATGGCTAGCAATTCCCACCGTGCTTCTAGGTTTTGAAATGCATATATATAAGGAGCTACAATATCATTAAACAGTCATTTCTAAAACCTGATATCAAGCGTGAAAATGTAACCAAATAGTATTAGGGGTAGCTGCCAAGCACACAAGAAAGTTCACTAACTAGTAATATAGATTTGACATAAGAAGGTGTCGAAATTCATATACACACAAGATATTTCATTGGACCACTTATTCCATAGATGAAACAATCTTTTCTAACTTGTTATCCGGTCATTGTTACAATCCAGTAGCCCCATCTCCAGTGATTTATGTATGCTGAAAAACATCAACACTTCATATAATTTTGAAGTAACTTATAATCTATAAAAATCTTCCTAACAAAAATATGTACAACAGCCAAATAAATTTCATGCTATAGCAAGAAAAATTGATACATTAGAGGTTTAAAAAAAATTTAATAGGATAGTGAATTCAAACCAGAACCGACATCATAAATGCATGTGGATCTATAAAAGACAAACGAAAACATTTTATCCTCGAATAGTGGTTACTAGAATTCTGAATCGAAAATTGGTCATGGTCGGCTCTGTTTTTATAGTCATATGCATGTTGTCCGTGGAAAAATATGAAATTAATAAAATACATAAAGAGAAACTATTAAAATAGAGATATCATGGCCACGATATCCTTAACACTGCAATGTATTATGTATACATGGGATCATGTACGTAGTAACAAAAGAATAAGTAAAAGATGGAAATGTTTTGTTAAAGGATAAGCATTATCCACGGATAGTTCAAGACATCATTTACTAGTTAGTAGTCGGATACCCTACCAGGACCACTGGTTAATAAGCCTTGTAACTGCTTTGGAGTATAATCAAGTGCCCAACTTGTCCCTTCTCCTGCAGAAGAAATCAAGGTTTTACCAACTATTCTTCCATGTAAGAAACATAAATGTCAAAGAGTAGCCATCTCTGGAAATGCAATGTATTCACCGGAGGTGGAGATCCCTATTTTACATGATCAATTGGAATATCAGAATTCACATGACAGAGAAACAAGTTCAGTATTGATGGGTTTTTTGATGATAATAACAACAAAAAGAAAAAACATTATACAGTGGAGATGTCAGATCTATAATCTTATTGTGTAAAACTAGATTGAACCTCCAAAGCCAGGTGGTTGTGTATAAATAGATTGGAGTACTCTGCAGAATCAACCATGGATTAATAGATTAGGTATTAAACTAAAACCCACCCAACAACTTAGTAGATTCCTTCGAAATAAGTGAGAACATCTGTGCACCATGTCATTACTATAGTATTGGGGGCTACCATGTTCGATTATTTCTCGTAATTGCAAAAGTTTCAACACTTATCTTGGAACCAACAATGCATATTTTGGTGTCCAGTTGATGCTACTGGGGAGAAAATAAAACACAGGTTGATATGAAACTAGGACCTTCACGTAGTATCCTAATTTACCTAATAAGAATCAACAAGTGAAAGCTACATCATTTTTCTTTTTCCAGTAGCTGGAGAGACTAATTTGGTTATCCCATCAACATCTCACGACCAAGAATACAACAATAGTAAGCCACTCCAATCAACATCCTACAACAGACATTCTTCTTACATTTCTAACTGCATATTTAGAGCTATAACATCTAATCCATATTATTTTTCTAGATATCGATATTACAATAACTGACAGAAATTTGTTCAGAAGCTTCAAAGGAAAGCAATGCAATTATGTAACTCTATCCTATCGATGCTAGCTACCAATTATCTGTGTACTCATGTGGAGTTATCTGACTTTGCTTGCAATATTTCATGATCAAATAGTTTCCACTTCCAATTAGACTGGACGACCATCTCCATATTTGTGGATATACTTATTACAGGTAAAACAAAAGAGATGTATAGGAGGGACTATGAATCATAGCATATCAAAATAACTACACTACAATTGAAATCCAGACTACATGCATACTTGCCTCTAATAGAGCATATATGCGGACATTGACTCTAGCGTACGGATGACTACATGCCTCACGTACCTCACTATTCCTTTGCACGCCCCTAAATCCTTGAGGAACAAGTCGATCTTCCTCCAATACCTTGGCTCAGCCACCCAGAAAAGGTCCTCCAGGAGGTGCTCCTCTCACCCACAGTTCACTACCTGCTTTCCATCTTTGTTCATCACTATGAATGCAAACACCAGAATACCATCAAGGGCGAAGATCAGGAGCAACGTTTTGATCAAGTAAAGGCGACAAAGTCTCTATTTTGTGAAACACGAAGAGAAAATGACCCTCGAGGATCCTCTACCAACAAGCAGTTGTACACACTCAAACACATTGAAGTCTCCAAATGGAAGACGGTGCGATTAGGCCAATCGAGATGAAGAAATTGGGATACAAAACAGGAGGGGAGGAAGTGGAGGGAGAGTGAGATGAGGAAGTGAAGCGAGCACGCGGGTTTTAGTGAAAGTTGAGCAATTTGGATTTCGTAATTTGGATGAAAAGTGGAAACAATTGGTTAACAATAAACTCCACTTTTTGAAAATGTTCATTGATTCGTATTTGGTAGTTCATTTATCTATAACTACAATTATTTTAGCTATATTTTTCAGTAATTATAGGGAGAAATACCTTTTAAATACACATTATGAAAATATAGCTACATTAAATGAGTTAAATTTAACTTTTTTTGTAGTGCTCGAGTTGAACAATAGCACACGATCTCCCTTTTTGAAGACACGCAGTTGAATGTGTCGATTGTGAATGAGTTTTGTTCTCTCCTTGTAAATCCTCGAGTTTTCATAGGCATTCATCGTCAACTCATCTAGCTCATTGAGCTCTAGCATTCGTTTCTTCCCTGCCTCATCATAAGTCAAGTTAAGCTTCCTTAGCACCCAGTGCGCCTTATGCTCTAACTCTATCAGTAAATGGCAGGCCCGCCCATAAGCCAACCTAAAAGGTGTAGTGCCTATAGGTGTCTTAAATGCGGTTCTATACGCCCATAAAGCATCTGGTAACAAAGTACTCCAGTTCTTTCTTGTGTCTGCGGGTGGTACGGGGTACCAATATTGTACTTTACCCCATACATTCTCAACAACGCAGCAAACTTTTGATTTTTGAAATGGGTGCCTCCATCGCTGATAATCATCCTTGGCACACCAAATCTGCAGAAAATGTGATCTTTTACAAACCTGCACACTACATCAGCATCATTAGTCCTTGTGGGTATTGCCTCTACCCACTTAGATACATAATCAACAACCAGTAAAATGTACAAATTAGAATTCGAGGACACAAAGGGTCCCATAAAATCAATGCCCCACAGATCAAATACCTCAACTTCTTGAAATACGTTGAGGGGCATCTCTTGCCGCTTTGAAATATTACCTGCCCTTTGACAGGAATCGCATCTTCGCACATAGTCATAGGCATCCCGGAAGAGCGTAGGCCAATAAAGACCACTCTCTAGCACCTTGGCCGTCGTTCTTGAACTCGCATGATGACCACCGATTGGCAGTGTATGACAATGACTAAGTACACTGTCATATTCTATCTCCGGTACATACCTGCGCAAGACGTCATCCCTGCATTACTTCAACAAAATGGGATCATCCCAGAAATAATATCTCAAAGAATGGAAATTTTTCTTTTTCTCTTGATATGTCCAATCATCTGGGATTATTTTACATGCAATATAATTAACAATATATGAAAACCATGGATCCTTGGATTTTACAGAAAGGATTTGCTCATTAGGGAATGTCTCGGTAATGGGTATATTAATGTCCTTCTCATCTACCCGTTCTAACCTAGACTAGTGGTCCACAACCACATTCTCAATCCCCGCCTTATCTTTAATTTCAATGTCAAATTCTTGTAACAAGAAGATCCACCTAATCAATCTAGGCTTGGCATCTTTCTTTTCCATCAAATATTTTATGGTGGCGTGGTCTGTCCATACCACAACTTTCGACCCTACTAGGTATTGCCGAAATTTTTCGAATGCAAAAATGACGGCGAGCAGTTCCTTTTCAGTTGTGGTATAGTTGAGTTGTGCCTCATTTAAAGTCTTGGATGCATAAAAAATCACAGCGGGTTTGTTTTCAAAATGTTGTCCTAGAACAGCCCCTACCGCAAAATCTGAAGCATCGCACATTAAATCAAAAGGCTTTGTCCAATCTGGCGTTTGAACAACCGATGTAGAAATTAACTTCTCCTTGAGTACATTAAAAGCATGCAAACACTTCTCATTAAAGTCAAACATTGCATCTTTCTCAAGCAGTTCAGATAACAGTTTAGCGATTTTCGAAAAATCTTTGATAAAGCGGTGATAAAATCATGCATGATCGAGAAAACTCCGTACTCCATTAACTGAATTAGGTGGGGGTAATTTTGAAATAACCTCAATCTTAACTGGATCCACCTCCATCCCCTTACTAGACACTTTATGTCCAAGCACAATCCCCTCACTAACCATCATATGGCATTTTTCCCAGTTAAGAACTAAATGTGTGTCCTCACATCATTGTAAAACTTTATCCAAATTATACAAGCACTCATCAAAAGATGCGCCATAGACGGAAAAGTCGTCCATGAAGACCTCTAAACAGCGCTCAACCATATCAGAGAAAATGGCCAACATGCAGCGTTGAAAGGTCACTGGTGCGTTGCACAAACCAAAAGGCATACGGCGATATGCAAATGTTCCATAGGGACAAGTGAAGGTAGAGTTCTCTTATTCCTTAGGATCAATGGAAATCTGATTGTAGCCAAAGTAGCCATCTAGAAAAAAAATGAGATCGACCAGCCAGTCGCTCTAAGATTTGATCGATGAATGGAAGAGGAAAATGATCTTTCAACGTGGCAGAGTTCAATCGGCGATAGTCAATGCACACCCACCACCCAGTTACCAATGGGGTCGTGACCGACTCATTTAACAAGTTGCGAGTGACTGTAATTCCCCCCTTTTTAGGGACTACCTGTGTGGGGCTTACCCACGTCGAATCGAAGATAGCATAAATGATGCATGCAGAAAGGAGCTTGATCAACTCCTTCTTGATGACCTCCATCATGCTTGGATTGAGTCTGTGCTGTGGCTGGATTACAAGTTTGGCTCATTCCTCAAGTCGGATCTTGTACTGGCAAAGTGTAGGGGAGATCCCCTTGATATCCGTGACTGACCACCCGAATGCGCCACGGTGGTTCTTCAACACGATCATCAATTGATCCTCTTCATCGGTTCTTAGATATGTTGAGATAATCACTGGTAGTCTTTCACCATCGACTAAGAATGCATATTTCAAATGAGGCAGCAATTGCTTCAATTCTAACTCTGGTGTACTGATCAAAGATGACTGAAGCGGTGGTGGGAGTGGCCCAAGATCTTCATAATACTTAGCATAATAGCATGGCTTGAAGCATCTTGACACATTCTTGTCACGACTTGCTTCTCATCTAGTCATGCATTATATTGACAAGGCAAGCTTCAAGAGGCAGTTCTGGATATGCATCAAGGACAAAACTTGCTATTGCATCATCTTCAGTAGAAAGAGGGATTTCCTCCTCTTCATCATATGGAAAACCCACAGCCCTGCAAAGAGAAACAACTTTGGTCGGTTCCATAATGTCTACAGCCAGTGTCTCCTTCTCTACCTTGGTCATTACATGAGCCATATCTAGAAACGGCTTCCCTAGACAAAGAGAAATGTTCTGATCAAAATGTTTCACCATGCGACACTGCTCCTTTTCTTTTGATTGTGTTGTGCTTGGGGGTATAACCATTTCAAATCGGTCATCTGCAATTCCCAATGTCAAACGGCCTCATCCCATCTCGAGTATCATATATGTAGTAGCTTGGAAGGGTCTTCCGAGGAGTAGCTCTATTCCTTGTTCATCTTGCATTTCCATTACCACAAAATCTGCTGGAAATACAAACCTGTCAACTTTAACCAGAACATCCTCATAGATACCATACGACTTTACCACAGAATTATCCACTAGCTGAATTGTCATGTTGCTATGTCTCGATTCTTTAAGTCACAGCTTCTTGAAAGTAGAAAGAGGCATGAAATTGATACTTGCCCCAGAGTCACACAATGCTTCGCCGAATTTCACCTTACCAATGTAACATGAAATATTAAAGTAGCCCGGATCTTGTCTTTTGGGTGGCAATGTGCCCATAATGAAGGCACTCACTTGCTTCTTAAGAACCACCACTTAAGTATCAGGAATCTTCCTCTTCTTTGTAATTATATCTTTAAGAAACTTTCCATAGGAGGGTATTTTCTCTATTGCCTCTAGTAGAAGAATGTTGAAAGAAAGTTTCCTAAAGCTATCTAGGAACTTCTTGAACTGAGCGTCCACTTTCTTAGCCTTCAAACTGTTTGGATACGACACTGGGACTGTTTGTTCCCTTTGATGTGGCGGCACTTATGGAGTCCTCTTTGGAGTTTCTTCCTCAACAATGATTTCTGGTGTAGCTTCCTCTACCGCATCCTCTATCGGTACTGTGATTGTAAGACGATTTTAAACCCCAGGGCCGATGAACCGAGCACATCCCAGCCGGAAACCACAGGTGAGGCCACAGAGGAGGTTACTCCGTATCAGAATTGCCTTAGCTTGTTGGTTTCCTCCTAGAATGTTTGTATTTCTGGGAAAACCTCATTGCGCTGGCTTCTTCAAGCTTGAAATTTCTACCGCCATCTGCGCTAAGGATGTCTCGAGTGACCTCATCTGAGCCCCATGACTGTGTAGAGTCTTCCCAAATTGATTCATAACGTCACCTTGTTGTTTAATCTGCTGGCCAAACGTGCTCATGAGTTCTTGATTCTACTTAATTACTTGATTGAGCAACTTATTGCTCTTGTCCTCTTCCGACGGTTGTGGTTTTGCATCGGGGTCCTGCAGGAAATTGTTTGGGTCCTTCCATGAAAATTTCTTATCTTTCCTCCAAGAATAGTCATTGTTTCTGTACCCCTATTGCTGGCACATAAATTTCACATGTGCTTCATCATCAGATTCTGCGTCCTCTTTTGCTACCAATTTCTTGGATAGAAGGTCCATTTTCTCATTTAGCTCCTTGATAGCCTTTGACTCACCTGCGACTCAGACCTTCTCTATTGTGTCTTTGTCACCCCATGATTGCTTCCTGGCCATATTTTTCAAAATTTCCCAACACCTAGTGCCGATATTGTTCAAAAAGAAACTGGAACCTGTCGAGTCCAGATTGCTCCTGTCATGCTCATTTAGAGCAAAGTAGAAAATCTTCACTTGTTTTTCTTTGTCCAACCCGTGATGTGGACACTTCCGCAGCATTATTTGGAAGCGCTCCCACGTCTCTGAATATGTCTCACCAGCTCTTTGACAGAAATTATGGATCTTCTGTACTAGGTCATTGGTTTTCTCCAGTGGAAAGAATCTCTCGAAGAAGACCTTGATCATTTGATCTCATGTCTCTACAGTCTCATCATCTAGGTTATGCAGCCATTCACGTGCATTACCTGCAAGAGAGCTGGGAAACAGCTTCAAATACAGTCTCTTGTGGAAACTTGTCTATCTTGACCATATCACAATTTTCCACAAATGTGCTGATGTGTGCAACTGGGTCCTCATTCTTCAGCCCATGAAATGCTTGAGACTTGACCAAGTTTATCAATTCCAGATCAATCTTATAAGTTGCAATGTTGATTGCCTGCTTCTTTATTGGTCCCTTTGATGCTGACGAGGGAGAAGCTTTTATCTTCTCCCAGATTGTCTAGTCTTCATCCATGGCTTCTGCTTCAAAGTCTAAATCTATATCCTCAGGCTGATCGTGAATATTGTTCTCTTCATTGTCTGGTCCCAACGGTAGAACCTTTGGTGACGGCTATGTGTAGTCTGTGCTACGTGTCCTCACCATGCACTAGTACATGCAAAGTAATAAAGTTGGTTCAGTACAGTGCTAGACGATTGCTAGATATGACAGATAAACAATGAATTTCAAAAATGATAATAAAAAATGTGGCCTAGAGTGGCCGCTTTCAGCACTCGTAGTGCTGACAATTGCTGTGTCCCTGACAATGGCGCCAAAAACTTGACACGATTTTACCGTCTGTATAGCGCAAGTGCACGTGTCAATGTAATATAGGCATTTGTGAGGCCCGAGTCGAACTCAGGGACATTGAACTATCGGTAGACAACTACTAACTGTTCACAATCAGCTAGACTGGTTAAAAAGGTTTCGAGAGTTAATTAAAAAGAAAAAGAAAATAAAAGAAAGCAAAGAAATCGATTAAATGTTGAGTTTAATCAATTTAAATGGGAATCTTTAGGATTGTGGTTTCACCGCGGGTTCTCGTTGTATAAATTTCTATATAGTTAATCAAATTCATCTCTCATTATGGGTAGTGTCCTGTAGTCAGAATTGCTCACTATCGTGATATAATTCACTACCTAAATATAGGTTGGTTCCACTGTCATAGTAACCTATACCCTAAATTAGGTGAATTAGAATCAACCTCTGGGTTTCCACCATTAACCGTACATCACCTTGTTCAAGGAATTTATAAGTTAATGTGAATTTTGTCTCTTTTCAACCATTAATTCTTCTTTCAAAGCAATTAAAGGCTTTAGATTATCATTAGGGTGATCAGTCATAATGATATATTACAGAAAATGAAATCATACCACGGATTTAAGAGATAAAATATGCATTACTATGATAAATACGTCATACAACGATTACCCAGGCTACTCCCAGTCCTAAAGACAAAGGGGATTAGCCCCGCATGTTCATCTCAAATCAAGACATGATGGAAGAAAGGGAAAACATAGAGAAAATGTGGATGAAGTGATGTAAACCCCTGAACGGAGAAGATCCAAGCATTCCTCGACTTAGAATATGCGATCTACAGCCTTCCGACGGTGGAAAATGACTTCTGTGGCTCTCGAAACGATCGGGGCATGCTTCCAGGCTCCGTTCTCCTCTCCGACTCTCCTTGGGATGTGTGCAGTGGCTAATGACGTGATAGATGGCTCCTGGCCGCCGTCTTTAGGTATAAACACCAACTTAGATTTCCGAAATATCACCATCGTTGGATTTGGGCCGATCTGAAACAAAAACTAATCTGACGGTGTCGATACCATCGATGTGAGTCGATGGTATCGACCCTTCATGATATCGGCAGGTTTCCTTTCTTCTCTGTCATTCAGCCTGATGCAGACTCGATACCATCAATGCGGGTCGATGGTATCGACACCCTTAGGTGTCGGTTTTATCACCTTTCCGACACTGAAGCTGTAGAACGTCGATAGTTTCAACTTTTGTGTCGATAGTATCGACCGGCTGATCGCTGGAAACATGAAGGTAACTCACTACCATCGACTTCCCAGTCGATGGTATCGACACTGCTTGGCTCCTTGCGGCTGTCTCTCTGTGACTGTGTCGATACTATCAATGGATGTCGATGGTATCGACAACTGTATATATGTGTTTTTCCTGAAATTGCAAGACAAAACCAAATCAGCCAAGCTAAAACCCATTATTATAATTTTTTATAATCAAAAAGATAAAATATGAGAGATTTGATGCAAAATTAGATTATAGACTAAAGCAATATGAATCATGCAATATTAACCACCAAGGTGACTAATAAACACAGAAAACACATGTAAAATAGGTCTATAAAAATGACTCAAAATCATCGCATCAAGCACTCTCCAATACAACTTGGATCCACAACTATTCTTCCTTCAACTGTGTGAATTTACCGTGCATAGGTTCGGACCACAATCCGATTAGAATCCTTAACTCTATCAAGCCGAACAATAAGAGAAGGTTCAAGACCATAGCATCCTGGCAACAACAAAAAGCTTTCAACACACTGATGCAGAAGAATTGGAACTCATCCCTACTTTTCGAGAATGCTCTTGATTCTATTTGCAAACCCATTATGGACTGGGATACTAGCTATCGTCGCAGTAGGGGAAAGAGGAAACATAAAATTATATCAGCCATATCCCAGCTGCAAAAAAAACTTGAAGCAAGGCTCAATACTGAAGATGAATGTAAATGTACCAAGCTTGAACATGATCTCGAGGAGATATACCTGAAAGAGGAGGAGGACTGGAAGCAAAGAAGCCATATCAGCTGGTTAGTGAATGGTGACAACAACACCAAATTTTATCATGCTTATGTCAATACATGCCACAGGCTCAATAACATTAGAAACCTCCAAAATGAGGATGGCATTTGGACGACAAATATAACTAAACTAAAAAAGCTAGTGACCAATCATTTATGTAACCTACTCAGAAAATAGAGCCCCTTCCAATGTTGCCATGGACAAGGTTCCAGGGCAGTTTAAAGCACTATCGAATTGGCAACTCAGACAACTGGGAGCTGTGGTGACAGAGTATGAACTGTGGTAGATCATCAAGGAGGCAAATCCTTTCAAGGTAGTTGGGTCTGATGGCACATACATATATTTCATCAAATCCAACTGGAATACAATCAGAAACTCCCTCCTCATTACCATCCACATCATGCTTAATGGTAATGACATCCCTGATGCTATCAGAAATGCTAGTGTAGTATTGATTCCCAAAGTTAAACATCCTCTCAATTGCAATCAACTAAGGCCCATTATGCTTAATAATGCATGTCTAAAACTTGCATCTAATTTTGTTGTTAGCAGAGTCCAGAAGTTCATATCCAATTGGGTTTCAGAAGAGCAATCTAGTTTTATTCCTGGTCGAAGTATCACTGATAATATTATCATGGCACAAAAATCATCCACAATCTCAGAAGGAAACAAAGTGATGCGTACATGGCTATAAAGATTGATCTATCATAGGCTTATTACCAAATGTCATGGGGGTTCATTGAGCATACTTTAAGAAAAATGACTTGGCCTCCTCATATCAAGCATTACATTCTAAATGCTATAGGCGAGGGCGAAACGAGCATTATTCTCAATGGTTGCTCTATGCCTACCTTCAAAACGTCTAGGGGTCTTAGACAAGGTGACCTAATGTCACCGTATCTGTTCGTTCTATGTATAGAAAGACTTACACAACTCATCCATCGGCAGGTTAAAGACAACAAATGGAAGCCCATCAAACTTTCACAGCAAGGCCCACACATATCCCATATCATGTTTGTAGATGACATCATAGTCTTTGCCAAAGCTTCTGTGGAAGAAATCAACGTCATCAACAATTACTTTCATCTCTTTGAGGAAGCATCAGGTCAAAAAATTTTGGTTGAGAAATCCAAGATCTTCTTTTCCTCGAGTGTTAAGAGAACTAATAGATCGGCTATCTTCATGGCTAGTGTCATACCAGAAACTGATGATATGGGTAAATACTTGGGCGTCCCTCTACTGCATAAGAAGGTCAATAAGCAAACCTATTCCTTTATGGTGAACAATATGGAAAATCACATCAATGGATGGGCAGCCAAGACTTTATCCTTAGGCGGGCGAATTTGTCTAACTAAGATAGTACTAACTACCCTACCCACTTATGTCATGCAGACGGGAAACATCCCTATCTCTATTTACTCCAAGCTTGACAGAACAATCAGCAAATTCATCTGGGGAGGTGGCCTAAAAAACCAGCCTATGTCCCGTGTTGCATGGCACAAGGTTAGAACCAACATGGAGAACAGAGGCCTGGGAATCAAATCAATGGCAGACTGGAATAACGCACTACTATGGAAGAACACTTGGACGTATTTGACTAATCAGAAGTTTGCCTGGACAAGATGCCTCAACTACAAGTACATACACTACACATCCAAAAAAAAGGAAGAAGTACTCCTCTCTAGAGAAGCATGCATTTCGGGATGTCTTTCATCAAGAACAACAACCTCAAAGTGATCAATGATGGCCATGACACCATGGTGTGGACAGATCACTGGTTTCGAAGCTTTTAGGATCTCTTCAGCGCAACAACCAAACCCATCAATAACCATATCTCAGACCAAACTATAGCTAGTCTTTGAAACCTTGAAAGATCTTGGGATGTTGATTTCTTATACAACTTCCTACCTGATAATTACGTCAAAGAAATCCTTAAAATTCCCATCCCAGCTAATGAGAAAGGCAAAGACAAGTGTATTTGGCTCCATGATGAGGGTGAGAACTACTCAACTTTGTCAGCTTATAAACTGATCCACGAGGATATCTAGTACCCTATTAATAAACTGTGGATGAGTATTTGGTAATTAGATCTTCCCAGTAAAATCAATACCTTCATCTGGTTAGTAGCCCATGAAGCCATCATGACTAACTATTGTCGGAAACAACACAATATCATTGAATGTACGAGCTGCCTGAGATGTGATGCCCAGGAGGAAGACACTCCTCATGCTTTGTATCATTACCCCTATGCAAAAGAGGTTTGGGCGAGAACACACCCAACGTTCATGGCAAACAATTCTACTGAGACTAGTACACATGAATGGCTCATGAGGAACCTAAACGGGAAGAATGAAGAAGCTACACGTTTCATGACCATCTGCTAGATCATCTAGAAGGCCATAAATGCTATGATTTTTTACAAAAAATGTTTGGGAGTCGACAGTCAAGTTGCTCAAGCTCACACTCTCTGTGAACAACTCTATAAGGACAAACAAAGCACATTCAGAATCCGCAAGAAACCTAATAACCATCAAGAAGATGGTTGGGAGCCTCATAGAGGTCAGAAAGTCCTAGTAGTTGACGTGACTGTGAAAGGTGGAAAAAAATGCAATTGCTATGGCTCTACTTGATGACATAGGCAAATGGAATGGAGGTGCAGCTGTGAACATTGATGTTCACTCCGTCACTGAAGCTGAAATAAGAGCCACTGATTTTGCATTGAAGATCTTCTCAAGGAATTTTCTACAACCAGTCACCATCCTAACTGATAGTTATAAAGCTATTAAAGCAATTGAAGGTGTGGCAGATGAGAATCCTGCATTCCATCCATGGATTATCTCTGTAAACAATATGCTCGATGAAATGCCTGACACTTGCATTATCAAGGTACCAAGACAAAAAACCTATATTGCAGATGCTTTGGCTAAGCATCACCTCCAAGACCAGAAGGAGATTTGTACCTACACAACACCTCCCCTCGACCCTGTGGGTCTCATTACCCTCTCTTTTCTCTGTAATGGTAGGAATCGTACCAAATTTATTTTCATAGCTGATAATGTAGTTAACTTTGAGTTTAGACCTGCAAGAGGAGGGCGGGATGAATAATAGAGCCTCCTAACTCCCCCCCCCCAAAAAAAAGTATGAGAAACATAATGAATGTTCATACATGCATTTTTACTGTTGAAATCAAATTAGAGAAATCAATGTTTAGATTCCCTTATAAAGTTGGTTTATGTGGTTCAATGCGAGAAAACAAAGAGTTTGAAAAAGAAGAAAAAAGGTTAAGGGTGATCTTTGTATTGCGTTAAATCCTCAATTTATGCCCTAATCTCATGATTAGTGGTAATTGTGAGATTGGGGTGTGACAACATCTCTTTTTGGCAATAATCAAGTACTTTCCTTCTTATTTTCTTTTACCAACTCCCTTTTCTATCTCCCAGTTATGGTAAGATAATCATGGGGAGAAACCTTTAATAGATTCTTGATACATGAACACATATACCCATAATTCAATTATCCACCATAAAATAAACCATAAATTTATATGACATATTTTGGATAATGTGATCATTATTCTATTTCTTAACTCTCAAGACTTAGAATCTATATTATTCCTTAAATCAAATATTGGAGCCCATTAATGTTATCCCAATGCATCTGTAACATTATGGAATTCATTAGGACATCTTTCATATTCAAAAACAACTATCTTTAAACATTTATTTTAAAACAAACATGATTATCTCATGGAATATTCTTTTTATTTCTATTTTCAAGTATACGAAAATTCATATCAAAATATACATGTTTGATGCCTCAAACATTGCATTGTCACTCTTTGGTACAGAATTATTCATTTAATTATATATGACACCATATATTTTATTTTCCTTTGGAAACTTGACAATTATCTCATACTATATCAGAATCCATTATTAATTATTCATGTATGAATTTCTTCTATTTATTTAACTTGGGCCACAAGCTTTCTTATTATTCCATGAATAATATTATTGAGGAAAATACTTATCAATTCCTGCATCATATTTCTATAATTCAATTTTTACCAAAATTGAGATATAATATTCACCCCTCCTTAAAAGGAATTTTGTTCCAAAAATTTACACCTAATATGCTCATGGTGAATGATAACTCATCTTAGTTCCACAACTTAGGGTTATCAACCCTACTTGGATTATCTTTAACATCTTTTATTGATATCTAAATTAACATATTATCACTAAGGTTGGTAATTGAACTTAGTTGAAGGTATATCGACATTTATAGTATTTACATGATATAATCTCTTAATGATTTCAGTTTAACTCAGTGAATACCTCTTCACATATGATTCCCAACCTAGTATTCAATTGTGATCACACAATGGTGAGGTAACACCTCCAACCCTAGTCATGTCATGAAAACTTAACTTAAGGTATTCATTCTCATATGTCATCTTTAAGAATAACATGTGTCTACCCAATCTCTCCCACTCATAATGAGGTGAAATAAGCACTTGATTGTAGCTCAAATACGCAGTTTATCCCATTCTAGAGTAGAGACGGTATATCCACACATTACCTCAAAAAAAATCGATTTAGGTTGAATCAGTCCCAACATGACTATAAACTAATCTTACTTTTAAATTCTACAATGTTCTTATATTTCCTAAAGTCAAGTGCCCCTTTCTCACTCTTACGTTTGGGCACAAGTTCTCTCAAGTTTCATGACTTCTTTATATCTTTTATATTTACACCTCATGTATTATGAGCCTTAGCCACTTCCTTGAGGTCTCTAGGGGTATAGGTAGTTGTAGGAGTGATCTCATCCTTATGCATCCATGGAGTGCCTCTCTAATTCACCCATTAAGCCACATGTTCATCATGAAGGTAGCTAATCTCCTAAGTCATGGACCTTGGGCAAATCTAGCCATTATTTCCCGACCATAGGTTCTTATGCATTCAGTCCACAATGAACTCCTAATCCCATCAGTCCTATGTACCTTTTATACACCCTACCTGACCTTAGGATTGGCTTAGGACTCTAATTCCCAAGGTTTTTTTTTATATGTCACAACTTTAACCATTTTCAAGCACATTATTTTCATATGCAATTCTTCAAATCGGTTTCCTACATCTCTTATGATGCTCATTACTCATTTTATATCCCCTCATTGAACTCATGGCAACTTTTCTTTTTTTCTTGGTCTCGTACAATCAACCACTTGCATAGTGACTTTTCCATATGTTCCTCAGAGATGGCATACTTGGGTTCAAAGAATCATACTCAATATGTGTTCTTTCCACTTTTTTATATTAGGTGACATTCATGGTTGCCTCAATCTTTAAATTGATTTATCAACTTACCTTTCTAGGGAAGGCCCTAACCTAGGGTCCCTACTTGGCTCATAGAAGGAAGTTAGGCCCTCTAGACACAACCTGAAACCAAGGACCACAGTTTTTCCTCCCCCATAGGTCATTTCCCACTCTTGAATCGACCCATTTCGGGTTGGCACACTAGACCTAAAGGTTTCACTCTCTGGGGGTGACTATCATATTTATGCATTGTTTTTACTATTATAACTTTTCAATTGTTTTTGCTCAATCTCTGGTGTCTACCCACTCACTGGGGGTGACTATCATACTCACTTGCTGGGATAATTTCTTATTCATCCACATATAGTGGTAAGTCTATGAGCAAGTTATATTCACATTTCCATCTTCATGTATGATCATTGGTTATTTATGCTTCTCATGTATATACTCATGCAATTTCTTCCTAAATGCTCAGCTTATTCTCTGTGGGAACTCCATTTCTGGAGTATTCATGTGGGGAACCCTTTCTCTAGGGTGCTCCCTATAGTGGACAGAGTATATATGGGATTAGTATGATCACATGTCGAGTTAATGTGGACCTTTCTCACACATAAGCACACGACCTAAAGTGATCTGATCACCTAGCAACTTAGTGTGGACCTTTCTCTCACCTAAGTATATGACCCAAAGTGATCCATTTCTTACATCTCACATGTATAACTTATATCCATTAGACATAGTTGAGAAATTATTCTTATATAACTTGTTGTTCATAAGTTTCTTAAAACCTTTCTTATTATTGTCTTATTCCACATGCACACATGCATGAGTGATAGTGCCACTTAACTAGTCTATATTCATATTTTTTCACATGCATCATTCATGCATGGGTTACTAGAACATTTATATTCTCTCTTTCCTCTTACCCTAATTGGGTTCATATGGGTAGGGTACCATACACCACACTATTTACATTTCTCATTTTAGGGTTTTAGGGTTAGGGTAGGGACTATAGCATACCTCTTAGGGTTTCCATGTGCCTTGACCCACTAGGGTTTTTCTAAACCAACCCTAGTCCCATCTAGGGTTAGCCTCCTAGAGAAAACCCATATAACATTTTCTCTTTACTTTATCATTATCTCCACATCACATGTAAATAATTATTTCCTCATTACATGTACATTATCGTTTCTATATTACATGTACATTAATTGGCAGAGGATGTCTTAATCCTACTTCTTCTCAAAATCCCTAACTTTATATGAGGATGGAACTATTCATTTAGGGTTTATTAAGCAAGAGGATGAGAAATGGATGAATCAAGATGAGAAGTAAACCTAAAGGTATTTTATTTGGGGCAAAATCTTTCGACTTTGTCCAGGAAGGATGCACGGGTCTGTGAGTCCTCATAAGCTGACTAGTGGTGTGCAGGAAAATTTTACCATCCCCCGGTCGTGGTCCCTTCTAGACACCATTGTCTTTAGAAAATTCCCTAATAATTCCCTCATACTACTACATATTACTGAAAGTATAAATTGTTAAATATTATTTGACAAAATTTGGGGCTCTGATACCACATTTAATGACCTCAATGTCCCCCAATTAAGGAAAGACATTCAAGTTGAGAGCCATTACCTTTATTCCCAAGGATCCAAACTTAGCAAATATTAAATAACAAAAAATAATTTCATTTGTTCCAAATATTGTTTACAAATTGTACAATGAATTCGTAATCAAAGTAATACTTGTTGAGAAGACGTAACTAGCTATCGAATTCTCCTTTAATTTATCTATAAGCCTTTCAGATAATTTCCATCTGGTTTATCACATGTTAACATCTTCATAGTTAGCATGTACCTAAAATGTTGACAAGCAAAACATGCAGTCAGTATAACAAGTTATAATGTGTACATGCGTTGCGACCATAATGTGTGCAACTAAGATATTCACATACAAACATCAAGTATTGCACATAAGAACTGTCATATTCTTACATATTCTAACCCTTATTGGATATATTATCTTGGGCATTGTCAGTGTCCCCTCATGTGCTCATGTGAATCAACCCTTGATATACGTCAACCTAGGGTTTAGAATCTTATCATTTATCTATGTGATACTCATATTGGCAATATAGTTGAACATGAATTAAATAAACAACCAATAATTATTAATCAAATCAGTCCTTAGAAATCATTCAGAAAACATCAACAAACTATATTCCATGTAGTCATAATCGTAACCACGTACCTGGATGGTGAACCATGTAGAACATGTAGTTTATATACTTCAAGCATATTATCCAATCAAAAAGTGACCCAAACAATTAACTTTAATATGCATGTTTATAATCCTAAAGTGTCACCATTCATATTAATCATATTAAAACCCTATTCGGTCGTATTCTAGGGTTTTAGGGTTTCCTTGGTATCAAGTTAGCATTAGGGTTATGTTTGATACCCCCAAATTCCCATGTTCATCTATTTAAAGACTTAAGAGCCCTAATTCATATTTAGCATAGCCATTATTATAAAATCTACCATATACCTTTATTATGAACACTTAGATTATTTTAACTTCTTTAACAATATAGATAGTTAGGATCTTTTAACCCAAATTACTTCATAAGCATGGCTATTCACATAAGAAATACTAATTACTCATCATTAATATCATGGTCATCTTGATTTATCATCTTGTTCAACAATATCAGTAAATCAAAATGAAAGAAATTCTTTTTGATGTTTCCAACATTTTAGTAACAAACACTAGGGTTTCCATGTTCTAATCACCACTTTATCATATATTACCCTAATTTTGGAACAAGAAGAAAAATTAAACTTTGAAAAATATTTTATGTATATTCCTCTCATTTTACCGATCAAAATGGTATATAGGTTGTCTATATTTGGATTTATCAAGCATTTTCTAAGAATTAATCAAGAATAAACATATTTACCAATCAAAATGGTGTATAGGTTGACTTGTTGGCATCTTTGCAAAACTTTATGTTAGACTCCACAAACAATCATCAAAAGAATTGCCATAAACACTAAAGTCATCCATGAATATTTCCATAATCCTTTCAACGTAATCAAAGAATATAGCCATCATACACCTTTAAAATGTGGCGGGAGCATTACAAAGCCCAAAGGGCATCTACCTATAAGCATAAGCTCCATAGGTGTATGAAAAAGTGGTTTTTTCTTGATCAGGTGGGTAGATGGGAATCTCAAAAGAACCCACTGTACCCTTAAATATAGAAAAAATAAGAGTGATGAGAAATCCTTTCTAACATCACATCAATAAAAGGTAAGGAGAAATGATTCTTTATTGTGGCTTCATCAATGCACATTCACCATCCTGTGATGATTCTTGTTTGTATTTTTTTTTTGGGTGAATTGATTCTTGTTTGTATTAAGTCATCATTTTCCCCTTTTATTATAGTTGTTCCTCCTTTCTTGGGAACAACATGTATATGGCTCACCTAAGGACTGTCACTTATTGGAAAAATGATTCTGGCATCTTAAGTTTGAAAATTTCCATTTTTATAACTTCATCATATTTTGGTTTAGTCTCCTTGGGGAGTCTATGCAAGGTTTGGCATTTTCTTCCAAATCTATTCTATGCATACAAATAGATGGGTTAATTCCTATGAGATCATCATATTGAGTATCCTATCACATCTTTATAGCTTCTAAATTCATTTAAGAGTTTTTCTTCTCGAGTTTCATTCAATTCAGCATTTATAATAATTGGAGAGGTGGAGTTTGGGACTAAGAAATCGTACCTCAACCCCGGTGGGAGGGGTTAAAGTTCTACATGTTTATTTAGAGAAGTTGTGTTGCTTCCCTCATTCTTCTTTCATTCTTCTTCGCTTGGTGGAATCTTCAAGGTTTCAAAAATTTCCTCATTGAAAGTGACTTTTGTATCTTCTTCTTCAAGATCATCATGAATAGTCTCTATAGAATTCTTTTCTTCCTTAAGCAGTGATTCAATAGTATCTATTAGACAAAGGTACTCCTTAGCGTTGGGTGCCTTCATGGCATCCCAAATAGAGAATACAATTTTTTCATCTCCAACTCTGGTAGTGTGTTTTCCTTCTCTAACATCAACTAGACAACCTACAGTACATAGGAAAGGTCTTCGAAAGAGGACTGGATTCGATGGGTTCTCTTGCATGTCCAAGACCACAAAGTCGTAAGGATATAAAAACTTCCCTATATGTATGGGGACGTCTTCAATCACTCCTACAAGATGTTTGATTTAGAGATCATCCAGCAGAATCATCATTTACATTGGTAAGTTTCCCAAGTCCATCTTTTCCCACAAAGAAATATGAATCAAACCGATGCTAGCTCCAAGTTCAACAAGGCCTTTATCAAAATTAGAGTTTCAAATCTAGCAAGGGATAGTAAAATAACCTAGGTCATCCAATTTTTTAGGCATACGGTTCTGGATGATAGAGATTAGGCTTTCATATAACATGATAGTTTTAGTTTGACCAGATCTCCTTTTCTTTGTTCGGATGTCTTTCAAGAATTTAGCATAAGAGGGCATTTCAAATATGACTTTAACTAGAGTTAGATTCACATACAACTTGTTCAAAATGTCCATAAACTTATCAAACTTAACATAATCTTTGGAATTGGTAAACTTGTGTGGGAAAGGAGCATTAGGTTTTCTAGAAGAATCACCTTGATGCAAATTTCCAACATATTCCTTTCTTTGATTTTCAATAGTCTCTTCAATATTGGTGGCATCACCTTCTTCCAATTTCCTCTTGGAAGGCGGTGTAGATGCTCCTATGACTGTGCCACTCCTTAGAGTCATGGATTTGAAAGTCTCTTTGGGATTCATAACTAGTTGACTGGGCAACGAACCTGAAGGTGCTCCTTGGTTGGATAAAGCATGTTGATCTGTCTGGTTCTTCAACATCTTGGTGTGGGTGACAATCCCATCAACTTTAGAAGATATTTATGTGATGGAATCCGTTAAGAGATTTCCATGTCCCTAGAACTCATCGTTCTGCTGTATTTGTGTAGTCACAAAAGTCTCAAGGAGACTTTCCAAGCTGAAATTTTTGTTGTGGTCGAGTCATTTGTTGAAATTGATTGAAGTTCCTATTGTTGTTGTTATTATATCCCGATGGCTATTGACAGTTGCCATTCATTGATTGGTGGCTGCTCATAGGTTGTTGACCTTGAGCTTGACCTTACTGTTGTTGGTTCTATGAGTTGTTGTTCCTTTAAGAAAAGTTTGGATGGTCTCTCCATCTTGGATTGTAGGTCTCTGAGTAAGGATTGTAGGCTTGTCTACTATTGAAATTGCCTACAACATGAACTTTCTCTATCGTATGAGTGGCTTTCATTTGTGGTGAAAAATAAGAAGAGTTGTGGTCAGATGTTCCACACACCTCACACACTTGCACAACTGCTTGAACAGAGTGAGTGGTCAACTTTTCAAACTTCTGAATCAAGGCATCCAATTTGGATGCAATCAAATCTATTGTGTCTGCAGTGTCTTACCACTAGACTTATCACTTGAGTTAGTGAAAGAGAAGGGAAGACTGGCCCTTTAAGAACTCCGCTGATAGTGGTTGAGTACCATATCTTTAATAATGGCAAATGATTCACTATAAGACTTATTCATTAAGGCTCCATTTGCAGAGGTGTCAATGGGCATACAAGTGTTGTAGAATAACTCCTTATAAAAGGTTTGAAGTAGCAACCAGTTGGTCAAACCATGATGAGGACAAAGGAGTTGTAGATCCTTAAATCTTTCCCAGGTTTTATAAAGTGTCTCACCTTCTCGTTGCTTGAAGTTGGTGATTTGGTTTGTCAGTCAAACTATCTTGCTAAGAGGGAAATACTTAGTAAGAAAAGCATTTAGTAACTCATCAGGACTCTTAATGGAACGCTTGGGCAATGAAGAGAGCCACATCTTGGCCCGGTCTCATAAGGTGAATGGAAATAGGAGTTGGCACACTCCTTTAGCTGGAACACCATTGATCTTGAAGGTGTTCATGTACTGTAGAAAGACCTCTATGTGAATATTTGGATCTTCCATAGGAGTTCCACCAAAGTGGTTCTACCGGATCATCTGCATGATTGTAGGGCTGATGGAAAAGTTATTGGCTTCTATGGCAGGATGATCTATAGTGAAATCGTTTAGGATGGTTGTCCTCTATCTTTGATTCTTGAAGAGGTTCGGGTGAAGGCGGTGATGAAGGTGAATAATGCAGTGATGATGGCTATGATACCTCCAAACTTGAAGAGTTATCACTCCTCCTTGCTCTCTAGTGGCTACAAAAGGTTTACTCTATTTCTGGGTCTAAGAAGATTGATGTATATAGACCCCTATTTGAATGACGCATGAAACCTAAAAAGAAAAAATTAAGTGAGAATCACAAAAGCAAAGAGGTACCACGATATGGGATATGAAAATGATGACTTAGGTTCAAGTACTTTTTAACTCTTTTACTCTAACTAAAATTATCATAGCTCCCTGATGACGGTGCCAAAAACTTGTTGGAGTTTTAAAATAAAGTCTCAACTCATTAATCACCCGTAAGTGTACGTGGTCAATTATAGTCGAGTGTCGAACACAAGGAGCTAGGTTAAAGTGGCACAAAATTGTTAACATTCATTAATCTAAGTCGAATTACAAATGTTGAGTTTGACTACATATAGCTAACAGATGAGTAACCAAAAAGGAGCTTAAGTTAAAGGTTGAATTTAGAATTTTAGAGACTTGGACATTGGATCTCACAACCACACCAGCACATCATATGTAGCTACCAAATTGAAGCATGCCATCAATTCACAAAGAGGTTGTCATCATCATGCCCATCCCGGTGACATGAGATGGTTCTTAACTCGCATAACACTCTCATGTCTATTCTTAGTTTTAAACACAACCATAAATCCTTAACATTCTCTAGCCACTCTTGTCGTCAAGAGCACATTGCCCTGGATCCTACTCCCTACTCCCTCGTAAATTTTCCAAAAGCACAAAGAAGCATAAAACATGTATAAAAGGTGTCCAACCATGCATACAAGCTAATAAACACCTTAGGCATAGAAGGTGAAGAAAATTAACTAGAATCCAATATAAATTTTGAGTTCACATGAGAAATGACATGGGAGTTACTCTCCCATGCCCAAGAAGAAGGTTCTACTCACACATAATGGAGAAACACAAGCACATAGAAGAACTTTTAGAGTTTTGAGTAGCTAAAAGAAGGAAAATCTAAACAAACTAAAGGTGTAATCAAGGGGGAGTAGAACTCTGACTAGAGGATGAGATTCCATCCTCAGAGCTACTTCAACTTGGACAATCCTCCTTCCTAAGAAGCTTGAGTGATAAGAAAAGCTCTGTTGTACCTTTTGGAGAAAAATGGTGAAGAACGGAGGTTCTTTCTCAAGAAACCTCTTCTTCCACCCCTAAATCGTCCTGATTTTGCTCTGCAACTTCTCTTGGAAAAAAAGTGCTTCAAATGGCCTGTGATAACTGCCCCAAATGGTTGGAGTCGCTTTTAAAATGAGGGGTGCTTGTTACTAAATTATGTAGAAAACTGATCAAGACACGACATGTCTTTGAAACGACGTGTTTAGAAAGGGACACTCTGTGTAGTTGCTAACAAAGTTGATCTGGGAGGATAGCACACATCGTGTGCTATTAAACACATGCACGTGTGCATTGGCAGCAAGCTGAAGTCAACATTTGGATCATGAGGACACGTCATGTCTTAAGAAGGACATGTCATGTCATCTACTTTGTAGTTCAGGCACCAGGGTTGATAGAAACTTACACGTGTGTTCATTGATATGTGAGATTTTTCTGGAAAGTTACACATCGTGTTCGGTGCTATTTCTTCAGGGTGAAATCTGAATCTTCTGCAATTCAAAGGGAGGTCCAACTGAGGTCATATTTGGGTTGGACTATCTTCAATTTGACATTTTCAACATGTGCCTTAGATCAACATCATGCAACAACTAAAATAACTAAAAGATGACAAGTTAAACATGATTAGAGGCTAAATAGGAGGCAAAATGAACTGAATTTGTGTGAAAATGTGTGTCAAAAGTAGAATGCACACATCAAATCCCCCTAAACGTGACCTATTGCTTGTCCTCAAGCAAAAAGAGCATAAAAACACAAATGAATAAATTGCCAAGCTCATGCATAGATCAAATGAAATGGAAGATGAAATGAGGTCAATCAACCATAATCATCAGGTTCATATTCATAGCCTTGGTTTCAACTCAGACATCGAAGAAAGTAAATTAAGTTCAACATGGGTGGTAACGCATTAAATGAAATAGTCAACAAGGCCACATGAAATGGAACTTGGATGACCAAGCCAAACAATCAGTGAGTTTGCAACTAGACTTTTAGCAATTATGGATGCAAAAGATGGAATCATAGTTAATGTCATCAATTTTTGCTCTCCCCCTTGTTTTCCCAACACATATGATTTTAGATTAGGGGTTCCATCACTCTGTTGCTAATGTAGGCTTATGCACACAAGGAGTACCGGTTGGGGTATTTTACCCTCTTTTAGGATAAATCACCTAACCGTCATGGCTAGAGCAGACTTACACTAGGTTAGTATGACATGTGGGTGGTTTTAGCCATCTTTTATGGGTTAATTAAGGTGAAGTGAACCAAAAGGGATTTGAATTTTTCATGGGTTTCACTTATTTTTTCCAGAATAAAGAGAGTTAACTAATTGCAACATTAGCTAGATTCCATACACTTGATTTGAAAAAATTTCACTGAAAAGGGTGGTCGTAAAGTTAGTAAAGGTTTAGCAAAATCATCCCATGTTCTAAGTTGTGTTGCAAAGTTAACATGTTCACACAATTCATTACCAATTACATGCGTTATGGAATCCAGGATGAAAAAGATGAAAATTCAGGATACAAGCATAAATTCAAAATTAAGCACATGTTGATGGCCATAAAGTTTCATTTGATTCATGCATGGTCTTTTAAATTTCTTCAAATGATAATTCTTATGAGGGAGGACAAGATCGTTCAATTGGGGAGAAAAACAATTCATTACACGCAAATAGGCCTCGTATCATATCAAACATGCCACGAAAAAAGCATAAACTAAAAATAGAAACTAAAGACAAGAACTGGAGAACTAGAAAATGAAAACAGCTAAACAACTAAAACTACATTACTAGCCGGTTGTAACCCCCCCCCCCCCAAAGCTTGAAATTTATAGTTTTTTCACTGCATCAATCAAACTGAAGAAAGAAGCAACCGATTACCTGCCATGGAAGATATCAGCAAGAAGGGCCAGTGCCCCCATGACCAGTAGGGAAAAACTTGTTGACCAAATCATCATCACCAAGAATGTCAACCGGTATGGGCTGTGGAGTGGGCTTCGACTGCGGCTAGTAAGGATCGTAAGGTTGTGGCATAGGATAGTGGTTTTAAGAGAAATGCCACATATCCATGCACTGGGCCATGTCGTGCATCACTGAGTACTGCTGACCCATTAGATCTAGACAACCTTCCAGATGGTCAAAGCTTTTTTGAACATCTCCGTAAAGATGCCTAAAATCTAGCATAGCCCAAGAGTACTCGGTCTGAGTGCTTGAGGATGGAGGTGGCATAGTGTGCATCTGAGAAGGAAGTGCATTAGGACCAACATGGGTTTTAGGGGCATCTGTATTATCATTGTTGCCACTAAGGTTTACCTTCCAATTATCTTTATTTTTTAGGATTATGTTCTCTAAGGCAGGCATGTCAATGTATTGATCATTATCAAAATATTGTCTAAACTTGGCCTCATCATTGGGAATCCTAGAAACCAGCCCTGTAGAAATCATATATTGTATATCCACCAAGTTCCTACCTGATGCAGCCTCTAGACCACTAAGGTCTACCTCAATCTTTTTGGCCAAGAGAGTGATCAATCCTCCATATATGATGTCCCTAGATTCCCTCTTCTTCATCTTCTTAATTTCAAGGAACCTGGTGAGGATGAAATAACCTGTATTGATCTAAAAATCATAAACCATACCCCACAGAAAAAATATTTCCTGCTTGTTGCACACTCCTTGAGTTTCCTTCTTGGTGAAGACCCATGTGCTGAGAAGGTAGTGGACACATATGAAGATGGGGTTATGGATGGCATATGCTTTGGAATTGTTGGCATCGTGTATCTCTTCATCAGTTATCTCATTCCAGAAGACATCACTATCAAAATCTGGAGGGAAATTGAGAGCACCCTCGTAGTGGCACTCTAAGAGCTAACATAATTTCTTTGGAGCTTAGTCATTGTTGGCTATGTTCCTAAAGTGGAGACTAGGGTTGAAGGGTTTAAAAGGGGTTTTGGTTTGATTACACTACGCAACAAGAAAGTATAGGCACTATGAAAACTAGATTACCAAAAACTAGGTTATCCTAAGAAAATTAGGTCTAATGGGTTAGATTATGCAATCAACTAAGTAAGAGCAAGATGATCTACTCTACTCTAGCAAAGAAATTATCAACTAAGAACTATGTTAAATACTAAAGTAGGCAAGGATCTAGATTAACCCTAACTAGCAAGACTAAGCAATTAACTAGAAGGAACAAAGACAACTAAGCTACACTAGCATTAACAAGCAAGAAGGCTAAGGTGGGTTTCAAGCAATGGATTAGGTAGGTGGGTCATTTGGGAATGTAATTTGATATTAGTTGGTAGGTGTCAACATGGCATGCAATTATCACAATTCAATCTAGATTACCAAGCCAAACAACAAGGCAAGTTCTATTAGAATGTACCCTATACTACTAGTTGGAGAACTAGGGTTAGGTGTAATTCTAGTAGGACTTGTCAAGTCTAGGTTTGTAGGGTAAGTGGTATTAGGGAAATTAAGAACCAAGGATAGGAATGGGAGTAGAGATGAGGGTTTTTCACCTCATGCTACTAACCATCTAGCCTTTAGAAAGACCTAGGCAATTGCACCAATGACACTTACACTAGATACTTAGATCTCACACTCACTTGTAGAAGGGGGGATATGTATATAGGAACAAAGGGGGCTAGTTAGAGATCCATTAATTGGACATAGGAGCCACTCCTAAGATTGTTGCATACATTCCAATTCCTCCTAGAAACTAAGTGTCATCAAACATCACAAAGCAAGCAATTTAAGTTTAAGAGTGAAAATCACATGCAT
Organism: Alisma plantago-aquatica; assembly: GCA_963693085.1. NCBI lineage: Eukaryota > Viridiplantae > Streptophyta > Magnoliopsida > Alismatales > Alismataceae > Alisma > Alisma plantago-aquatica. The sequence goes on along the minus strand of OY856410.1, from coordinate 41,384,885 downwards.
GCTAATGGGAAAAGAGATAGAAGTAAAGGAAATCATCATAGAATGAAATAATCTTCCTTACAAATTAATCTTGCCCAACATGGTATCAAAGTTACATTTTTACCCCCAAACAGTCCACCACTAGTGGCTTAGCTAGACATAATCAAAGAAAAGGCAAATGAAATGAGAAGAACGGGATTGGACTCCATGGAGATCGAAGTAGATCCTCCTCCTTCACCTCCTATTTGTTGTAAGGTGACCTCCTTCCTCCAAGATGGCTAATGTGCATGAAAATGGAGGGGGTTATGGTAGAAAACCTAGAAAACTAGGTTTCTATGGTGGAAATGGTGGGTGGAGAGAATTAATGCAAGGGGAATGCAATGAATGCTCAAGAGAGGGTGAGGATGAGTAATGGAAGCTAGGGGAGTGTAACGTTCATGCTCCATCTTCCACCTATGTATATATAGGTGGTAGGGAAGCACTAGGGTAAGTAAGGGTAGAATAGGAAAAGTAGTGTAGAAAAATAGTAGGGTTAAGTGATCAACACGGTCATGGTGGATGGCCATGGTCGTGGAACGGGTTAGGCGGCATGGCCGTGGGTTGGGGACACAGTCGTGGTGGAAGAGGTTTTAGGTAGATTTGGCTAAGTGAGGTGGCACAGTCGTGGCAAGGTGACACGACCATGGTGAAGAGTATGTGTCACGGCCGTGGTGGGTAGCACGACTGTGGTGGGTAGGTCGAGCCACAACCGTAGTGTCCTTGGAGGCCATTTTGTCTTCAAATCACCACAGTCATGGTGGATGGCCATGACCGTTGTCATTCAGGTGTAAAGTGGCCAAAGTTATTGTGATATTGGCCAACTTGAGCAATTAATCTGCACATCCATGGTGGGAGGCCACGGTCGTAATGTCTTCAGTTGGCCATGACCGTGATGATGGCTACGTCTATGCTAATGGCCACGGTCATGGTACTTTCAGTGGAAAAGTACTGACGTCCCTGTGATTCTTGGCTTTGATTCCTATGATTGTGGTGGATGCCCACGGCCGTGTTGGGCTTCTTGTTGCTGATTCTGAACTTGGAAAATCTTCAGTTTGTCACTTCTTGGTTTGGGTTGATTCTTGTGCATCCATGGATAGATCGAGGAAGATTGGGAGATGCTCCTTGAGATCAGAGACCCAAACGACTCCTTCATCTCCTTCCTCACATCAAAACATGCATAAGTGCCTTGAAAAACATACAAGAGGATGCATAAGCAAATTTGACTTTGAATTCCAAATTAGCAGAATATGATTACAATCTAACATGTTTGGATGTACATAAAGTGCAATATGACACAAAATGAATCCCTAAAATAGGGCTACATCACCACCCCAAACATAAAACATACTTATCCTCAAGTATGCTCCAATTTAATCTCTCTCTTCAGTTTCTTTCAATAAACAAGAGAGACAAATGCATAGCAAAAGATGATTATTGACTAAATGGTCTTGAAAGTTACTAAGTGCATGTGTTCCACCTCTCTCCTCTCCTATATCACATACCAATCATGAAATGAGCATTGAGAATACAAACTTTAAATATAGAGCAACTTTGGATTGGATACATGGAACACATCATGCATCATACTATATTGAGGGGGTAAGGATATATGATAAGAAACTTCACCAATCCATTCTAAAATCTCAAACGAAACTACGTATCAGGGACTTAGCTCTCCTATGTTCTTATCTATAGCTCTGAGGGGTCAGATTTTTAGAAATACATATGTTCAACCACAGTGAAGTGAAAGTTAGTACGCTTCACATTAGAATATGAGTTATGTCTATCATGGGATCTCTTTGGCCTTTGCTTGATCAAATAGACTTTATCAGCATACAACTATAGTTCTTATGACCTCAATAAGGTCCTCTTGCCAACATTATTTCAATGAAGTGGTAACCAACATGACCTCCCATAAATAGCTTCATACGGAGGCATCTCAATACTGGCTTGGTAGCTATTATTATAAGTAAACTCAGATAAGGGGAAGTATTTCTCCCATGATCCACCTAAATTGAGCACACATTCTCTCAAAAGGTCTTCTAAATTTTGGATCATTCTTTCTAATTGTCAATTAGTTTGGGGGTGATAGGCTATGCTGAATTTCAACCTCGTACCAAGTTCTTGATGGACTTGCTTCCACAACTTGGAGGTGAACTTAGGGTCATGATCGGAAATAATTGAACTCAGAACACCATCCAAACTCACTATTTCTATAATATATAGTTTCGCTAAGTCTGACACCTTGGCAGTGATCTTTAAGATGAGGAAATGTGTTGACTTGGTTAGGCAATCTACTACAACCCATATTGCATCATGACCTTTCTTTGTCTTGGGGAGACCTACCACAAAGTCCATGTTGGTTTGTTCCCATTTCAACTCAAGAATCTCTATGGGTTGCAGTAATCCACCAGGTCTCTAGTGTATAACATTTACCATCTGGCATGTGAGATGACTGACAACATATGTAGCTATGTCTCTATTAATTCTAGGCCACGAAAAGTATCACTACAAATCCTTCAACATCTTGGTAGTGTAGGGATGTACCATATACTTAGAACTGGGAGATTCTTACAAGATATTAGTCTTCAAGGGAGAACTCTTAAGGTATCCAAGTATGAATCTTGTATCGGATTACACCATCCACTCCCACTGAAAGATGTATTTGAGGTTTCTCCAACAAACCTTTCATCTTAACAAGCTATGGGTTGGCTAACAGGGAAGCTACCAACTTATCAATAGGTCTGGCTTTATAGGAATGTTAGTCACCTGGATTTGGTCTTCTAATGGTTGTAGAGTTCAGATAATGAACTCTTCCAGTTCTCTCCACTGGGTAGATAAGACAGTTGCACATTCGAGTCATTTCCAACCAAGAGTGTTTCTATTACATTAGCTTTTCTAGGGTGTTAGGTGATGGTGAAATAATAGTCTTTAATATACTCCATCTATCGTCTTTGTCTCAAGTTTAGGTCCTTCTATGTCAGGAGGTACTTCAAGATTTTATGGGCAATGAGGACTTGAAAAGTAGCTCCATATAGGTAGTCCGGTTAGATCTTTAGGGATGAATAATTGCTGCTAGTTCTAGATTGTGTGTTGGGTAGTTCACTTCATTCAGCATGAGCTATCTGGAGGCATAAGCAACAACATGTCTATTTTTCTCTAGCATGCATCCAAGCCCCATCTTCAGTGTGTCAGTGAAGATCATAAAACCTTCATTCCCTAATGGTAGAGTCAACATGGGAGCTATAACTTCTTCTTTAAATCCTAGAATTAAGCATCAGAAAAGTTGGACCATACAAACTTCACATCCTTTCAGGTGAGCGTGGTGAGAGGCATACCAGTCTTTAAGGAATCCTTAATGAAACATCGATAATAGCCGACCAATCCTAGGAATCTTTGAATCATGGAAGGGTTCTTCGGTGTTGACCAATCATGTACGACTGACACTTTGGTGGGATCCATTGAGATTGTCCCTCCGAATATAATGTGTCCAAGAAAAATGACATGGTCTACCCAAAACTCACACTTTGAGAATTTCAAATAGATTAGTGCTTTCTAAGGATATCAAGGACTCTAGAAAGGTGGTCACGATGGTGATCTAAGTCATCAAAGTATACTAGGATGTCATCTACAAACACTACAAAAAATGAGTCTAGAAAAGGTTGGAACACACTATACATGAGGTTCATAAATACACTCAAGGAATTATACAACCTGAACTGCTTAACCACAGACTCATAGTGGCCATAATGGGTTCAAAAAACATTTTTTGGGATATACTCACCCTTGACTAGAAACTGGTGATACCCAAATCTTAGGTCAATCTTTGGAAAGGCTCAGGCAGACTTGAGCTGGTCAAATAGGTCATCTATACGGGAGTAAAGGATACTTGATTTTAATTACAGCCTGATTTGTCATCCTATATTCTATGCACATACAGAGCTATCAATCCTTCTTTTTTACAAAGAGGATTGGTGCTTCACACGGAGAAGTGATAGGTCGGATGAAGCCTTTATCTAGAAATTCATGTAGTTGCTTTTTCAGCCAAAGAAAATCTGTGGGGGGCATACTATAAGGTACTCTAGAAACAAGGTTTGTACTGGGAGCTAACTCTATAGAGAATTCCACATTTCTCTTAGGAGCTATGCTAGATAAATCATCTAAAAACACATCTGCATAGTCCTTGACTACTTGTATATCCTTTGAGGGTTGCACCTTAGGCTCTGGCTCGATAACTAATGCTAGGAATGTCTGACAACCTTTAGCCATTATTTTCTCTACCTTTAGGGTTGACACATACATGCTAGTGGTATCATCCTTCCTACCTCTAATGGTAAAAGGTGGGTGACCTGGTCTCTCTATTCTTATCTTCTTTTCCCTACAATCTATCTCCTCGTTATAAGTATAAATTCAATCCATGCCAATGATCACATTAAAGTCATGCACGTCAAGAAGGATAACATCTGTCGGGAGTTCATAATTTATATATTTAACATATATAACTAAGGTTTTCAAAAGAGATGTAAAGATTTGACTACTCCGAGTAGTGACATCCAAAACATATCCTAAATCCTTGATGTCCAAACAAAGCATAATTGTAAGATTTCTCAAAATAAAAGTATTGGTAGAACCAGAGTCAAACATAACTTTTATGTTTTGTCCCATTATTCCAAACATTCCTATATAGTTTTCATGACACCAGAATGCAATTGCATTTTAAAGATAAAGATAGGGAAAAAGAGCTCTAAGGGTGATTACCAACTATTAGACGGTTAACATTGGCATGTGCCTCTTCATTGTTGATGGTGAAAACTTGGGCTACCTCCGCTCCCCTACAAGTGGGGTTATAGCTGGTGGAGCCACCACTACTGGAGGTGTTGCTACTATGGGATGGGCTGCCACTGGGCTCGAGACTTTTGGATTAGGGAGAGGATAGTTGGCTTGAAAGCATCCTTCTTGCAGACAATGAAACCACACCTTCTTCTTGAAATGACACTTCCCTTAGTCTACTCTCCCACGGATTTGGCATCTTGGGGGGAGATTCTCATTGCAGGGTATTTCCTTCCCTCCATGTCTAGTTGCATCCTTGTCCTTTTCTATGTTCGTTCATTAGGCCAGAGCTACCTCCAGTGAATCCCAAGAATCCTCTTGGTGAGTTCTATGTAGGCATTACTATCTTCTTCATGTCAAGGGCGATGTTATAGGTGTTAGGGAAGTTTATCACTTACTCTCCATCATGTGGGGTTTTATTGCAGGGTGCAAACATTCCACAAAATGATCCACTCATCTTTCCCCAGTCAGCATGTAACCAAACCGCTCCAGGAGGTAAAACTTGTGGGTAAAGTCTGTAAAAGACATATTGCCCTAAAATAGGAATGTGAACTCCTTCTCTTTCTCTTTCTTAGCTGAGATGAGTATGAATATGGTAGAAAATATGGTTAGAAAGTCAGTCTAGGAAATTGGGTCTTTGTTTAAATCTCGACCCATGATGTGGTTCTCCTACCAGATATTAGTTGCTCCTTCAAGAAGGTGAGCGGCGAAGGGGACTTTCTTGTTTGACTGCACTTCTAGCATACAGAAGCAATTCTCCATGGCTAGGAGCCAGATATCTACTTTTTCAACTACTTCTATTTCATCTTCTCCCCAAAATTTTTAAATGTTAAGCTTGACAAAGTCCAAAATGGTTGCTCCAAGGCGAGGGCGCATGTGACGTCCCCAAATTTCCTAAAACATAATCTGATGTGTGACCTCTAAATTGAAACCCTCACCTCAGCCAGAATCCCAATTTAAACACCACACACTAGGTTAAGAAGAAAAAGGTAGAGGAAGTCAGAAGGAAACAATGGTAGAACATGCACATGAACAAGAACAAAACCATACAACACATGTTTGCCATTCAACATATAATCACAAAATCAATTATTACAACTTTTGAGATTACATATTGAACATCTGACTTCCACATATGCATGTACTACATCTACAATAGGATCTTCTAGATAATAGGTCCACATGTACATCAACTCTCTACACAACTCTTCACTATCCTGAATCTTGAAGAGCATATTTCTAGAACCTAAACAAAAGAATACATGTGGTACATGTTGGTACAATATTATAAAATATTGTAATGAGTGTGCCTATGTGTCGTTTTATATACCTCTCATTACTAAGAATTGGAAATAAGATAAAACTAGAACATGGCAGTAATAAGCAAATATAACAAAAGCATACTCGAACAAAGAATGTTTATTGATAAATGAAAACACATGTTTTAGGCACATTTTCCATTATATCATCCATACATTTACTACCTAAGAGTTGAATGCATTAAGGACTTTATGATATACTATCAAAGAGTTGGATCAATTCACAATGTGATATACTACCAAAGAGTTGGATCACTTCCAAGTACTTTACTACCGAAGAGTTCTATTACTTCATTTTCCAGCACTATACTACCAAAGAGTTGAAGTGATTGGATATAATGGAACAAATTTATTATGTTTCAAGTGTTCATAACTATAAGTATGGAAAATCAAGCAAGAATAGAATACAAGAACAATCATTTCAACCAATATTATATGCCAAGTATTTTACTACACATATCTACAAGAATATTGTATAATAAGCTAAGTAAGAGGTAAAGTGTACCTTAAACTGTGATAATTTATACCACATTCTTGATGTCATCTATATCCTTTTTAACCCATGATGAAGACAAGATCACATATCACCATCAGTTTCTCATCATTTTAACCCTAGTTATGATTCATCCGGGTTTCACTTAGTTCATGATGATATTCCAATCATTACTTCTTTTTCATCTTGTTATTTGGGATTGATCTTATTGATGTTGCATTCCAAATTAGAATCAATTGTATGACCATTAGTATAGATATCATTGTGTGCATGTATTAACCCTAGATAATATTCATTAAGAATATCATGTTTAATATTATTAATAGAAATCATCACCATATAACATGATTTATGTGTATCATTGTGATCTCAAAATTAAATTTGAGGTTATATATACTGATATGAGTTTATACTGAATACTCCATCATTTATTGATCATAAATGAATTTATTACATTTTATGTTGGGTTATTAACCCTAATTAGTCATATGAGTAAGATTACATCCTTACATATCCAAGTATGATCATAACTAACATCATACATATTATATGTCATATTTTAGAGTTAATGATGCATTTTTGTAATTTTAGGTCATTAATTGATATTTATTACTCATAAAACAAGTGTAACGTATCTTATAGGATATCACTATGATTGAAGAATCAAAAGGCTAATATTATGGTTCCATATTATTGTAGTCATTTTTCTAAGAATTTTCGTACTTTGTTTACATTTTTATGATGTGGGAGATAATCATCGCGATTTATATAAGATCAGAGTATTTTCTAGATATTTACCTTTGTCGGCCAATCAAGTTCATCCATGTGTCCATTCCAGGGTGCGGCTCCTGCTAGGATCTACCTGGTTCAACATCGAGTTCACCAGTTCACAGCAGGTCTGGGATGGTCTGGCCCATAGTTAGTATGTGCTGGGGTTGGACCCGGTTCACACTTGCTTTCTGTCCTCTCACGTTCTCAATGCCAGACACATGACTCCACAATGTGAGCACCACCGTGAAGGATGACTCCGGTGAACAACCGACCATGATATATTCCTTCTAGTCACCTATTTGTTTTACCATGATCTTTGATCATTCCTTCCTTGTGCCTGCAATATATCAGAATAGCTAATAGTGACTCCTTCTTCCTCATCTCTGTCCTCATTGAATCTAGCTATGGTCACAACTGAGCAGAAAAGGAAAAATTGCTTTGCGACACAAAAATCCAACACAAAGGTTCTAGGAGCACCTCCAGGCATTCAGAAACTTGATCACTCCTCCCATAGATGGTGTGATAGCCTTGAAAACTCCTCTGAGATCCATCTTCTTCTTCAGGAAATTGGACTTTGGTCCTGTGGAGGGCATCTGAATGTATCGGTCGGGCAAGAGCTTTGTCAGTTTTTCATATATTTGGAGACCTTAGGATCTTACTACCAGGCACGACATATCTTCCTTTGTGAGGGTAGCTGAATGTGCCAGCCACGCAAGACCATTATTGGTTCTTCATATACGTCCTTATGCATGGCACAACTCTCATGTTTTTATTCAACACTCATGATTTTATTCATATGCTCACCGGCTTGGGAATTGGGTATTTAGGGAATTTATTTGGGTTGCCAAGCCTCTTTTTGAAAAGAAGAAAATTGTTCCCTAGAGTTTCTAGACATGCACTTGTTCCAGTTTCATACTAGGCGGTCCACTTATGAGGTTCCTTGATTTGGATTTCACCTGGTTCCCTCCCGTCCTTGAGAGTGTTGGGTTTGTTTCGGCTGTGGTTTTGACGTGTGGAGAGTCTGATATAGAATTGAAGAAAATGCATTGAAATCAAATGTGGAGGTGATTTATTATTTTGCCATTACGTGACTAATTGATATTTTGTAAGTTCTTTTGAGGACTACTTTGTCTCTAACTTAGCTGTGGGTGTCCCCTTACCAAAGCAAATGTTGTCTTATGTACAAAAGTTATTTTTTCAAAGAAATTATCAGAAACTTCTAAACATCAAAAAGAATAATTTGTGCAATTTTAAAAAAGAAAAACAATGGTGAAATAAAAAGAGAGGGTTTGAATATAGTACCTCTTCCCTTTCCCAATGTACTCCCCCATAACTTATCATTCACTCTGTCCCCAGAGTGTCAAGATGATAGGTTGAGAAGTACATGGGAAAGGGTGTTAAGGTTCTGTTAAACTATTGTTGGCTCCATGAGAACGAAGCAGATTAGCGGCGAATTTCCCCCATAATGCGTGATAGTCCACGTCCGTCATTTCCTCAATGCGTTTGTCAAGAACGGTGAGGTTATACATCAAGTAAAGGACGTGCAATCCACAATCGTTGGATTCTCTATTTTGCTGGGGACATCTGTGGCAGAAGGTTGGGCGCTTGAAATGTGCTATGTTGTATGCCTTTATGTGCTCACCTATAAGATCGTGTAGTCGATCGGCACAGTCCTTTGCCACTTCCTCCATGGGAATATTTGCTATGATGTTATACTTTCTCTGGTTTGGATTGATTTGGCTATTGGCACTATTGTAGATAGTTGTAGTTATGTTGGGTAAGTTCGTTTCCAGAAGCATCCAATGCTCAGAGTGAAGGAAGGGAAACAAGATGAACTTTGGATTCATATATTTAAGGTATGAAATAAGAGTTTCTATGGTTCTGAAGTTCTTTGATTCAAGCAAATCATCCTTCAGGTATGTTGACGCCATTTAAACTGTAGGTAAGTCCCATGCTAAAAGATATTGGTAGGAAGCCATAACGCTCACGGACATTGTACCTTTTACTTGTACAGTCTCGTGGAGTGCATCGGCCATTACAAGAATATTCCCTTCAAGGAAAACAAGCTTGTCATTCTATGCATATAGCTGAGACATGATGAGTCTGAGTTCATTATTAGAAAGACTCTTGCGTGCAGCAAGGTCAAAATTTGGGAATGTCAGTGTTATTTTAGAAAGAGGCACCGTATCTTTGGGGGATCTATTAATGGTAGTTCCTATTAGTAGATCGATATCCCCCTTATCTTCCACCATATCAAAAGTGTAGGGGTCCCATTGTTGTTTTTCTGGGACTGTGGCAGTTTGTTGTTGTTGCTGCTCCAACTCCTTTAGGATTTGTCTAAATGGTTTCTTTTGAGGACGTTGGATAAAAGAGAACATATAGCAGGGTACGTCGTCATGTCCCATTTTCGGGTCCTTGAAGAACTGTCTATCGCAATGAGCTCCATGGCGTATCATCCCCATAAAGCATGCATGTCCTCCATAGCTAGCTCAGTAAAGGGGATGTGTCTGTTAAGTGCCTCAGTGAATCTGATTGTGCAAATCGCACAATCCCCTGAACCTTCTAGTGTTTGAATGGCTGGGTTGATGATCTTGAACCATGGTTGTCTCCAGCCGTGTACAAGAGATGGGAAGGTGTCCCATATGACTTTGAGAACCCAGAAGGGAATGCATCGTGCTTCTCTGGCTTCTGAACCAGTGAAGTTAATGGTTCCCGCCTTAGGCTCACTGGCACAGAAATTGTACACCTTGGCATGCGTGCCTCAGTGTCAATGATCATAAGGAGCTAGTGGCCAGAAACATTGAAAGGCACCACGATGTAGCATGCCTTTCTTGCAAGACTCGTTTGCAGCCGCTCGATGGATTTTGCATGTAAGTCCTTGTTTAATAGGCATAATTCTAGAGCAGGTGAAGCATTATAAGTAGGTTGCTTTTTCTTTGGGCTCCAAAATTCCTCTATTATGTTAGCAAGAAGTACACGAAAGATAGCCATCTTCATCGCCGATTGAGGTTGTAGAAGAACAAAGAAATCTTTGCATGTCAGCTTGCGCTTTTTCTTTGTGTTATTATGGAGGATGTCCCCCCCATCCTTTGCATCATCTACAATAGTGTTTAAGATGAATATGTCTTGAACATCTATTGTAGAGATGGCCGCCAGATCTAAGTCGTGCATCTTATGAGGTAGGGGTGGCGGTGGGGGAAGGTATTCTAGAGGAGGAAGTGAAGTTTGTTCATTGTCATTAAAATATTGTGGCAGATCTTCATTCTCTTCAGAGTCGGAGTCGAGTTGATCATCGATGTCAAGACTCACTCTATCAGAATTCTCCTGTTCTGGGGGAAGGACTGCAGCTTGCTCCAAAGCAGATGGTTCGTGAAACGTGAAAGCTGTTGCGAGTGGGCTAGTGTTGGTTTCTAGTATGCATTGTTGAAACTCAGCAAAAGTTGTGTCTTTGGCAGTCTCCCCAGAGATCCCATAGTAGAAAATTTGAAAAATTGGTCTGCATAGGACATTGTTACATTGTCGGTATTGTCTGGAGCAAGGTGGTCTTTTCTACCTCTCTTCTGGTGGTCTCCATAATCTCCCCTTTTTGAGGTATTTTCTCCTTGGCTGGTACCCACCCCAGCATTGCCTTGATCATTTGGTTTGTCGTATGAAGAGGAGATGTCGGTGTTGGAGTCAGGTGAGGAGTCAGAATCATCTTCTTCGTCATCATCATCATCTTTGTCTTCCACCGACTTGTCGTTGCTCTTTTTTGTCAATGCTTTCTTACATTGCCGATGTAGAGCTTGTAGTTCTTCAAGTGACATTTGCACGTGCATGTGGGTTTCGAGTAGTGCATCGTGGCTTTCCTTGAGATCTATATAACGTGCTTCAGTGAAGAGGAGTCATGTTGTTAGATCAGTCACTTTTGTTTGTAGCTGGTCTAAAGCTTTGTTTGCATGCTCCTCTTGGCGGTGGATGATTTGGATGAGGCAGCTTTCCATGTGTTCCATATGCGTGCTCATTGCAGCTTGTTTCTATTGAAGCTCGCGAAGGGTCCCAGGCAAAGGTTGAGATTGTTTGGCAATCTTGTTGAATTGCTTGACTAATGTATCTTACTGGCTCTTCATGCTAAGAATCAACTCCGACAGGGTACATAAGCGGTCGTCAACTAGGTTGACTTGTTGGAATGCTAATTCCTGTCATTGTTGAATGCTTGTGAAGAGGTTCGGTAAGGCGTTAGTCTGCATGTCTATGTTGGATACCTACATGGAAAGCCCCTACACACAAGAAAGAATAGATTGTAAGATGTTAGAAGGGTCAGAGAGGAGTGTTCGAATAGCGTCGAATTGACATATGAATGCCTCTTTGACTTGTGAAAATGGGACCCCAGTGAAGGTGGGTGGGATGGCTGGGGTCCGGGTGGAAGGGTGGTGGTGCCAAGCGAAGAAGACAAGACACCATTGGCGGACTCGTAAAAAGTGTAGTGACTATAGAGGGAGTCACTAGTGGTATGGTGGTGGATGAGAGTGGTGGTGACATCCCGATGATGGAAGGTGGAAATGGGAATGCAGGAGGGAAGGTGGTGGAGGTAAATGTAAGATTGGGTGTTGAGGAAAGAATGGGCTCGCCCATTGAGAAAAGGAGTGAAGAAAAGATGTGGTGGAAGTGGAGGTTGTAGAGAATGGAATGCTGGTGGGTATGATTGTGGAAAATGGTGGAATAGTGGTGTGGTGTAGTATTGTGGAGGATAGAAGAGTGGTGGAAAATGGCGGGGTGGTGGAAAATGGAGTGGTGGAGGTAGATGTAGGTGTGGTCTCATTATGGGGGTGCTCTGCCCCTAGGGTGATCTTGGATGTGGGCATAACGGTCGTACCACCAATATTTTTGTTTCTCTAGTTGTAGGGGCAGTAGCACTTTGCTCCATTTTCCCTGCTTTCGCCAATTGTCCCTTCCCTTTTACAGAGGCTTGTAAGTTGGCAAGTTCCTCTGTAGTGAAGAGATATTTGTCTTTATCATAATCGGCGAGTTCGGGAAGCGATAGAAGTGTCCTGGATGATTTGACAGTGGGGCAGAAGATGTAGTGGAGCTTTGCATCCTTTTCTTTTATGATATATGTGTTTTTGATAATCTACTCATTGATTAGGTTATCACCTTTTAACAAAGTGCAGTTCTTGAGTGGTCCATCCATCTTGTGGTATTTCAAAATTGTAGTCACCTGACCACCCATGCAGATTTCCTTTCTGGGGGCATAAGATGTATGTTTATGTATCAAATGTCATCTGATATTTATCGGCTGCCCCTTTAAGATGGACCATAATATGAAGAGGTTCGAGATGAGCACATTCCCACTCTTTGTTCTAGGGAAAAGTGCTCCAGTTATAATTCTGTGTAGTGTTTGCACCAGGAAGGACTGGATGTTGGAGGCTTTGCATGTTTTGGAATCATAGTTTGGGATTCCAGTCATAGATTTCCAGAAAGTGTGCCTATTGAATAGTTGGTGATCCAGACCTGCTTCCTTAGCATTCTTCAGTTGGTCTTGGTTGTCGATGAATATTTTGTTCGACATGTATTCAGTTAATGTAACCTTCTTTCCAAAAAGCAAGGTGAGGAGCTTGTGTTCACCCCCATCCCTTTGTTTGTCCTTATCTTCCACTGGTTGTTTGGAGAGGTGAGTGAAGAGTTCTAGTGTGGGCTCGAGATAAGAATTCTCGGTGACAAAGCATATCTTGGAGAGGTTTTCCTTGTCGAGAAGGTCAAGAAGTATGTTGTATACTCCCATCTTCTTTAGTATGTTGGAGCAGATGTACTTTGTCGGCCGTAGAAATTGTCGCCAACTTCTAGATGTTGAATCTGAAGATCAGTTGGTGCAGTTGTGACAGTGGCAGAAGGAGGAGTTGTTTGTACTCCCAAAATTGGTTCCCTGGAGGTCGTGGGCTGAACTTGTTTCCTTGCCCATCTTTTTGTTGGTCGTTCAGTTGCAACCTCCTGGGCCTTCCTCTTCCCCTTTGACTTGCTGGCTGGGGATTCTTCATCAGAGTTTGGCTCGTAGTCAGAGCCTTCATCAGTTGAGGAAGATTCTTTGAGATCCTCAACTGGGTCCTCAGCCAGACATATCTTGACACGCTCAAGGTCATGAATGACCTTGGGCAGTTGAACTGGAGATATGCTTTTCTTGGAGCACGTGTCAATAATGTGTTGGAGCCTATCTCGACACACCAACAACTGTTCTTTGGTCCAGTAGGTTATTTCAGCGATATCCTTTGTGGGTGAGTCCATCCTGTAATGTGTTAACAAGAAATCATATATTAGAAATAATTGAGAGTTATTGATAATAGATTTATTATATGAATGGTGAGGGGTGTGTAAATTGTGCAAGCATCACAGACTCAAGACCATGAAGAGGTTCACATGGTTTCAGAACTGTGAAAAGGTCATGTGGTTTTAAGATCATGAAAGAGTGAAACCGCAAGGGTGAAATCACGAGTGTGAAACTGCTAGGGATGAAATCGTGAAATGTGAAACTGTGAGGGTGAAATTGTGAGGGGTTATGCAGTTTTCAAGACCATGAGAACCTGCTCGGTGTCAAAACCACAAGGAACGTACAAGCATCAAAATCGTAAAGGAGACAAAGCGGTGACAACAAAGGAGACAACGGTGGTGACGGGTGTGTGTTGTGACGGTCGGATGAGTGGCGATGGCGAAGAAGAAAAGCATGCACTGTGATGATAGTGGCGGCAATGATGATGGTTGTGAGCGTCGTCTACCTTGCTGTGGGGTGAACCGGTGGGGAAGAAGAACGAGATGGTGCTGTGAAGTGTGAATGCGAGAAGTGCGGTGCAAACGCTATAGCTAGAAGAGTGTGGTGGATGGAAGGTGGTGGCGAGAGAGGCGGCGATGAGGCTCGGTTTGCATACGAGCAAGGGAGAGAAAATTGGGTCGCGTGGGAGAAACTAAGAGAAAAAGGAATGGAACAAGAGGGGGGTAAGGGTATATTTATAGATATGGGGGCGGCTGCTCATTTTCCCTTTAGGGTAAACGGTCTTGGGACCATTTGGGTCCAAATGGGTTCGAGACCGTGGGGACCATACAGTTTTAGGATCGTTTAGATCCAAATAGTTTCGAGACTGTGAGGACCAAATGGTTTCAGAATTGTTTGGATCCAAACAGTTTCGAGACCGTGAGGACCAAACGGTTTCCGGACCATTTGGATCCAAACAATTTTGAGACCCTGAGGACCAAACGGTTTGTGGACCATTTGGATCCAATCAGTTTCGAGACCGTGAGCACCAAATGGTTTCAGGACCATTTGGATCCAAATGATTTCGAGACTGTAAGGACCAAATGGTTTCATGACCGTTTGGATCCAAATGGTTTCAAGACCGTGAGGACCAAACAGTTGTAGGACCGTTTAGAGAAGATTAATTTGGTTATTGATTTTTTAATATTTTTATATTTTTATATGAATGAAATAAAAATAACTAAGTGATGAAAATTCTATTTATGCAAGAAATTTATGAGTCTAAGGAATTTAAACAAAACTAGAAAATTATTTGAACGAGATATAAATGTGATACTCAGTTCTTGGGTTGCCTCCCAAGTAGCGCTTTGGTTTTATGTCGCTGGCTTGACGAGATTCTGGCTTAATTAGGTTGATGCAGTGGGGTCATGAATGTCAATGGTTTGTCTTGGAGTTTTATCGGCTGGAGTATAGTATCTCTTCTGTCTGTGGCCATTAACAGTCATTTCTCCTCCATTATCATCAAGGATGGTGACAACTCTAGTTGGGTAGATGTGTTTGATAGTGAAGGGCCCAGACCACTTCATTCTAAGTTTACCGGGAGACATTTTGAGCCTGGAGTTGAAAAAAGAGGACTTTGTCTCTGACTATAATATCCTTTCGTTTAAGAAGCCATCATGCCACATCTTAGTTTGCTCTTTGTAAATCCTGGCACTCTAGTAAGCAAACATTCTTAGTTCCTCAAGTTCTTGTAATTGAAGTTGTCTATATTTGTCGACACTTTTGAAATAGAAATTCAACTATTTAATATCCCACCAAGCCTTGTGTTCTAATTCATCTACAATATGGCACGAATTTCCATACACCAAATGGAATGGAGTTGTTCCTATTGGTGTCTTGTAAGCAGTGCAGTATGCCCAGAGAGCATCAGGAAGCTTGGTGGACCAATCTGTGTGGTTTATGTTGATAGTCTTCTCTAAAATAGCTTTTAGTTGTCTATTTGAGACTTCAACTTGGCTACTTGTTTTTGGACGATAAGGCGTGGCAACCTTGTGTTTTACTCCGTATTTTCTCAGAAGGGCTTCGAAACTTCGTTCCAAAAAATGTGACCCTCCGTCGGATATGACAGTTCTAGGAACTTTGAATATTGGAAAGATAATGTCTTTGAACAACTTAATAACGGGTTTAGAGTCACATGATATAGTGGGTATAGCTTATAACCATTTGGATACATAATCCACATCGAGTAATATATAGGAGAATCCATATGATGAGGGAAATGGACCCATATAGTCCACTCTGCATACATCGAAGAGTTCAATCTCCTGCCATAGAGTTAGTGGCAATTCGTTCCATTTGTATATCCCTCCAGAGAGCTAACATTTGCTCCATGATTGTACAAATTCATGTGCATCTTTTGCTATTGTTGGCCAGAAGAAACCTGATTGTAAGACTTTAAGAGAAGTCTTCTTTGAACTCATGTGCCCTCGAGTGGGGATAGAATGACAGAGTTCCAAGACTGGGGTGATTTCTTATTTAGGAAGGCAACGACAAAATAATCTGTCTGCGCATAAGCGGAAGATGAATGGTTCATCCCAGAAGTACTGCTTGACGTCATGGAAAAATTTCTTCCTGTCATGATAGGAAGCAAAAGGATGGACAATTCCCGTAGCCAGATAGTTTACTATATCGGCATACCAGGGAAATCCAGTAGTGACCTTCATGATTTGGTCATCAGGTAAAGAGTCACAGATAGGTATATTATCTTCATCTTGAGCCTCAATGTGACTCAAGTGATCGGTGACAACATTTTCCACCCCACTTTTGTCCTTTATTTCCAGGTCAAACTCTTGAAGCATCAGCACCCAGTGAATAAGTCTAGGTTTGACATCTTATTTCTGAATCAAATATTTTATTCCTGAATGATCTGTGTAAACTGTAACCTTTGATTTGATCAGGTAAGAACGCAATTTCTCAAAAGCATAAATGACTGCCAAGAACTCCTTTTCCGTAGTCATATAGTTCTTTTGGGCCTCATCTAGCATCTTTGATGCATAATATATCACACAAGGCTTCTTATCTATCCTCTTCCCTAGTACTGCTTCTATAGCATAGTCACTGGCGTCACACATTATTTCAAAGGGTTGTGACCAATCATGAGATCTTAGTATAGGCACAGAGACTAAGGCGTTCTTTAGAGTCGTGAAGCTGTGTAAACATTCTTGATTAAAATTGAAGTATGCATCTTTAGTTAACAGGTGAGTCATGGGTTTTGCAATTTTTAAAACGTCTTTGATGAATCTTCGGTAAAACCCGACATGGCCCGGGAAGGCTCGTACTCCTCTGATGTCTTTTGGTGGTGACAACTTTGAAATAACATTTATTTTTGCTTTGTCTACTTCAATCCCTCATTCACTCACCCGATTCCGGAGGACAACACCTTCTGTCACCATAATGTGGCATTTTTCCCAATTAAGGATCAGATTTGTTTCATCGCATCTTTGTAATACTTTACTGAGATTAAGCAGACAGTTATCGAAGGAATCTCCATAGACTGAGAAGTTGTCCATGAATACTTCCATGATAGATTCAGTTAATTCTGCAAATATGGCGTACATACATCTCTAGAATGTTGTGGGTGCATAAGATAGCCCAAAGGGCATCCTCCTAAAGGTGTAAGTTCTGAAAGGGTAGGTAAAAGTTGTCTTTTCTTGATCGTTAGGGTGTATCAGAATTTGATAAAATCTTGAGTAGCCATCAAGATAACAAAGGAATTTCTGGTGAGCTAGATGTTCAAGGACTTCGTCAAGAAAAGGTAAAGGAAAGTGGTCTTTCCTTGTTGCCTTGTTCAATTTTCTATAGTCGATGCACATCCTCCATCCGGTAACAGTCTGAGTGGGTACTGGTTCATTTTTATCATTCAAAATAATGGTGGTCCCCCCTTTTTTAGGAACGACCTGGACTAGACTTAACCATTGGGAGTCAGAAATCAGATAGTTAATACCAACTTTTAGAAGTTTTAGAACCATGAGGCGAACTACCTCTTTAAGATTCAGGTTTAGCTTCCTATGGTACTCCCGTGATGGTTTAAACTCTTCCATCATAGGTAATTTGTGCATGCACAAAGCTGGATTTACCCCGGTTAGATCGGTCATCTTATATCCAATGGCTTTCTTATGCTTTCTTAATTTAACAAGGAGTCTTTCTTCCTGGTCATCTATCAATGTGGATCTGATAATGACCGAACATAGTTTTTCTTCGTCTAGAAAGACATGTTTGAGTCCATTTGGTAGGGCTTTCATTTTAGGTGCCTTGAGAACTTCAATAGTCTCCAGAGTGGTGATAGATTTCAACATCTCAAGGTAGCTTTTGGGTCTTCTTCGGCTTGTTCTAGATATTTCAGACATTGTTGAACTAGTTCGTTGGTCAAAGATTCGGCATCTAGGTTCATCTGGGCATTTTCCAGAGCATTAGATGGTTCGGGAGTTTCTTACTTTAGCTGGGACATTTTATGAATTGCCTCAAGAAAAAAGAGTTCTTTGTGATTGTTGGGACTTTTTAGGCTGTCGAAGACTCTGAATTGAACAATTTCCTTCCCTAGCCTTAAGGTAATTTTGCCTGCTTCAACATCAATTAGCACTCTGGCTTTCGTGAGGAAAGATCTGTCGAATATTATTGTGTATCTCAGATCTTCTTTTATGTCCATGACAATAAAGTCACAAGGGACATAAGAGTCTCTTCCTACTCTCACTCTGATATCTTCAATAATTCCCAAAGGTGTAGTAATGGTAGAATCATCCAATTGGATTGTCATTGTTGTGGGTAGCAAATCGGTAAAGCCAAATCTTTTACACATAGAAAAGGGCATAATAGATATGCTCGCCCCCAAATCAGCTAATCCTTTCTTGCAAGAGGTGTTTCTGATAGAACATTGGATTCTGAAGGAGCTAGGGTCCTTCTATTTTTTCGGCATTCTATTGAGGATGATATCAAAAGTAGTCTGAGCTAATTTGACGATCTTGTGTTCCTCGTTCATGTATTTCTTTGATAGTAAAGTCTTCATATATTTAGACCAAGCTGGGATTTTAGAGAGTGTGTCAAGGAATGAGATATCAACATATAGCTTCTTCATTGCTTCTTTGAACTTTAGGAATCTAGTATTTAGTTTAGTCTCTCTTAATATGCCTGGATAGGGTATCTTGGGCTTTTATGGTGGGACTTCTGGTTCTTTGGAAACTAGTTCTTTGTCCTTTTCCTTCTCAATCTCTATAGATTTTTTAGTTTCTTGATTTATGTTTATAGTTGGGATGATTTTAGAGGTATCTTTGTCTTCTTGAATGACTTTGGTAGCTTCAGTAAGAACATGACCACATCTTGTGGATACTACATTTAGTTTTTCTAGTCTGTGTTCATTATGTCTTAGATTTATTTCCTACTAGCTGGCGAAAGTACCCACCGGAGGGTTCAACTGAGATGTAATTTGTGCCAATTGGGTCTCTACAACTTTTTGTTGAGCCTGCTGGTTGGCAAGCATGGTCTGTTGAGATTGTAGCATTTTCCTTATCAGGGACAACTCATCTGTTGACAGAGATTGAGCATTCTTTTGTAGATATTGTGTAATTTGGTGTTGTCCTTGAGGTTGTTGTTGTTAAGGAGCTGGCAACTGAAGTTGTTGAATTTGCGACTGTTGCGACTGAGATTGTTGTAATTGTGGGTGAAATGGAGGGTGAGTGTATTGATAGTATGAAGAAGAATTTCTTGGGTAGACAAATCTTTGAAATCCACCTCTATAGTTTCCCTGTTTTTGGTTATAATTTCTCTAGATTCCAGGTGGTGGTCTATTAGAAGACCCACCTTGTGTTTGGTGCTACAGATTGGCAGTTCCTGCGGGGTTCCCATACTGAAATCCAGGGTGGTTTCTTGGTTGATCTGAATTATAGTATGCTTGACCCGGTATGGTGTGGATAGAGTTAACCTACTCTGGCAGTTGATCCTCGGGTTGTTCATTGATTGGTTCATATTTTGGTTGAGGTGTCTGTAGATTCATCATCACATCATATAAGAGGCCACATGATAATGTGGTATGATCTGATGCATGACCAACTTCACAAGTTTCAGTATCTACTTTGACTTGTTGAACTTGGGAGTTCTTCTTCCTGTCATATTCTCCAAACATTGTTTCAAGGGCTTGCTGCTTAGGAACTATGTTTTTCAGAGCTTCACCAATAGCTTTCATTTCTACAGATTCTTCAGCTTTATAGACTTTTAGGGCTCCTCCTGTAGATGACCTTCCCCGATTAGATTGGTTCTCATCTCTGTGTGTAACAATCTTCCAGGCGTCCTCATAATTCTATCTCATGAAATTTCCTCCATATGAAGAATCCAAAAACTTCTTTATTTCATCACTTACCCCTCTATAGAATGTTTCTACGATTTGGTTTTGTGAGATTCCGTGATGTGGGAATTTTCTCAGAAGTTCCTTAAATCTTTCCCATGATTCTGCTAGTGATTCTCCAAGAAGTTGGAGAAACTGGTTGATCTGTCCCCTAATCTGGTAAGTCAATGAGGGAGTAAAGAACTTCTCAAAAAAAATTCGTCCAAGGGAGCCCAAGTGGTGATTGGCTCTCCATCTAAAGAGTTATACCATCATAGTGCTTTTCTAGCCAGAGTAAAGTTGAAAAGTCAGAGCATGATTGCATCGAGCATAGCTCTAGCTTGTGGCGCCAATCGGTAGAGTGCCTTGAATCGCTTTAGATGGTCCATGCAATCATCTCTAGTGTTTCCAGAAATGAGATGCCTTGCATGATTTGGATACATTGTGTTCAAATCTCGAAGTTAGGAACATTAATGAGTGCAGGCTAAACTAGGTGATTATCTTCAGAATTCTTAGGAACAACGTAGTCTTGAAGCTGCTTGTTCCTTATCAATAACTCAGCAGCTGTTGTGGCTGCCTCATTTTCAGCTTGAATGCAAGCTTTCTCTTCAGCTCGAACTTTGTCTTGGACTTGAGCATGTGTATCAGCGATGAGTTGTGCTCTATGATCTATTATAGCTGCATTGACTCTTTCCACTATCAAGGTGGCTTGGCGTTGTTCTTCAGCCATCTATCTAGCTTGTTGGCAGTTGAGTCTGATGCGTCGGTGAAAGTTTCATTCTACCTCAGAGTCGTACTCTAGTTCAGGGGAGAATCAGCAGTTTTTCATACACATTTTCTACATAAGTAGAAGAAAAATCACACTTTAGATGGTAAGGAAAAATGATGGAATCAAAAAGATATGAACTAGCGAGTAGATAAATGAAATTAAAACGTTTCGTTGTCCCCGGCAACAATGCCAATTTTTGATGTAGCCTCCACTCGTGTGAAGTTGCATGCACCACTAAAAATCCTAGAGATAGTAAATCTCTAAGTTTAGCCTTGTGTGTGCTATAATATGATCTCCACCCACGTACGCTAAGGTACGTGGAAGTCTTATTGTAGTATAGTTGAAGGTCGAATCTACGAGACATCAGTCTTGTTAAGGGTTAACAAGATGGAAAACATTATAATTCTACTTATCTACTCAAGAGTAGATATCTAGATCGAAGAGTTCATTTGATGATTAAACTAATATACAAATGTAATTTAAATGGCAGGAAAGTAAACTTCAGGTTGTAGACAATATTTGGAAACCACTAGGATGTGATCGAGTTTCACCACCACTACACATGGATCATAACATACGTCATAATAACATGGCTTGCAAAAAGGGTCTAATCAGTTAGTATCTTTGTAGACTTAGCTTTCTTTTGAATAGACAACTACGAGAAACATGGAATTATTACAATGCCAGCCATTCCCGAATGAATGGTCACTTACTTTGCATCACTCCCTTCGCAAAGTGTGTTCCTAGACCTGTCAAAGTTGTACTTCCATACATCAAATGATTCCATTTCATAGTATGAAAGTACAACGATGGAGGTGAGTTTACTCTACTCCTTGAAAAGCATTCCTCGGATCATTACTTGGGGGTAAAAAATTTTACAGGGACAGCGCGCGAAAACACATTTACGTCGGTTATTGTAAGAAAACTAACGACAAAAATGGGGTCGATTTCTGTCTCGTGAAAAACCTTTAGTCGTCGGTTACTTGGTCAACAACCGACGTCCTATGTGAAATTTTAGAGGTAATTTTTTTGCACTAGAAAAATTAGATTTGGCCTGTGATTTTAGATGTCGGTTTCTTATTGCACAACCGATGCTAAACAAAAAGTGATACATGTGTCTTATAAAAATTAGTCGGTCTTCACATATAGATGTCGGTTTGTGTTTTCAGCCGACGTTGTAGGGTTTAGGCGTCGGTTTTTGGAATACAACCGAAGCCTCGAAATGTGACATTATACATTATTTTTGTAGTAGTGCATGTGCTAAGAGTGTGGTTCTTGATCCATGTGAACGTTGTTTTCTTGGGAAGCAAAAAATGGTCCAGTTTAGTGCTCATTGTGAGAAGAAGTTTAATGTGTTAGATAAGATTTATTCTGATATTTATGGTCCTATGGAAGTCAACTCCTTAGGTGGAAGCAGATTCTTTATTACTTTTATTGATGACGCATCTAGGAAAGTGTGGGTCTACTATTTGTATAGGATATAACATGTGTTTGATACTTTCTAGAAGTTCCATGTCATGGTTGAAAGGAAGATAGGTAAAAAGGTTAACTGTCTTTGTTCTGACAATGGAGGTGAATATACTTCCATGGGTTTCAGGTCTTACTATGAAAGATCTGGCATATGGCATGAGAAATTGTTCTTGGCACCCCACAACACAATGGTTTGACTGAAAGAATGAACAAAACCATTATGAAGCAAGTCAGATGCATGATGAAGATTGCAAATCTACCTAAGGAGTTCCGGGAAAAGACTGTAAACACTGCTTGCTACTTGATTAAAAGGTCACGATCAGTTCCTTTGGATTTTGACACTCTAGAGAGTGGGTGGATAGGAATCCAACTTCTTATTCTCAACTTAGAGTGTTTGGGTACAAGGCATTTGCACATGTTCCTAAGGAGTAGAGGTAGAAGCTTCATGACAAATCTATTCCTTATATTTTTGTTGCCTATGGTGATGAGCAGTTTGGCTACAAACTTTGGGACCCAGAAAAGAAGACAATCAGGGATCCAGAGATGTGATTTTCTTTAAGGACCAGATGTTGTTTGATACAGTGATGGTAGATCCTGAGCAGGTAGAAGATGATACTATGATTGATATGTCGGTTCTCTTTCTAGTCTAGAAGAATGCTGATGGAAACCATTTTGAGGATGATGAGATCCCACATGATGATATGGCAGAGGATGATCTTGGTATAGATTGCATCCATGACGAGTTGTTCCTGAGTAGGGGAAGCAACCTCAACCGGTAGATCCAGTAGATCCATAATTGAGAATGCCTACTAGAGAGAAAAGGGTGTCTACTAAGTATTCGATTCAGAATGGTCATTGATCACAAAATAGTGGGAGCCATAAAACTATGAAGAAGCAAAGTCTCATCAAGAAAATGATAAGTGGCTGCATGCAATGCAAGATGAGATGAACTTATTGATGAATCATGATACCTATGAGTTATGCAAGCTTCCTAAAGGCAGAAAATCCTTAAAGAACGAGTGGGTCTTCAAGCTAAAGAAAGATGGGAATGACAAAATTGTGAGATACAAAGCCAAACTTGTAGTGAAAGGTTTTGGGCAAAAATAGGGAATTGACTTTGATGATATATTTTCTCTAATGGTGAAGATGACTTCCATTCCTACTATTTTGGGCTTGGCAGCTAGCTTGGACCTTCAGATTGAGCAGCTTGATGTGAATACAACCTTCCTCCATGATAAGGAATTGTTTAGGTCTTTTGACATGAAAGACTTGGGACCAGCCAGATAGATTCTTGGCATGGACATCAGGCATGACAGGAAAGTAAAGAAACTTTAGTTGTCACAAGAGAAATATGTTGAGTGTGTACTTGATAGGTTCAACATAAAGGGGGGAAGTCAGTTGAGACTCCTTTAGCCAGTCACTTCTGACTGAGTAGAAAAAAATCTCCTTCTATTGAGTAGGAAAAGTAAGAGATGGGTCACATACCCTACTCTTCTGTAGTAGGAAGTCTTATGTATGCTATGGTTTGTACTAGGCCTGATATTACACATGTAGTTGGTGTGACTAGCAAATTTTATCTGACCCTAGTAAGGAGTATTGGAATGTTGTTAAATGGATACACATATTTTTTAGAGGTACATCTAGTGCATGTTTATGCTTTGGAGGGGCACCACACATTCTTACATGTTTCACAGATGCAGATTTGACAGGTGATCTTGATCACAAGAAGTCTACCTCAGGTTTTCTGTTCCCTTTTACATGGAGAGCTATTAGTTGGTAGTCTAAATTATAAAAGTATGTTGCTTTATCTACTACCAAGGCAGAATATATCGCAGTTTGTGAAGTAGGAAAAGTTGTTTGGCTCAAATATTTCTTACAAGAACTGAGTTTTATACAGGATGAATATGTTATTTACTATGACAGTCAGAGTACCATAGACTTGAGCAAGAATTCTTCTTTTCACTCTAGGATAATGCATATTGATCTGAGAAAATATTGGTTGCGTGAAGCTATCAATGATGACCAGTAGAAGCTGAACAAGGTCCACTCCAACGAGAGTCTTTATGACATGTTGACGAAGCCAGTTCCTACAAAGAAAATTGCTACTTGTATGGACCTTGCTGGGATGGACTTCATGTGAGGAGTCATGAGGAAAGTCTCTCATTTGGAATGGAGGGGAAGATTGTTTGGCCAATAACCCTTTTATCCAACCCAACCTGGCTAAGCCCATTAGGACATGTTGCAGTAGAAACTGCGGGATATGTATCCTTGTTGCCTTGCCGTAAGGAAAATGAGCCAGTAGACAAAATTATATCAGCCGTCGGCTTTCCAATTTTCTGCTGTCCCTTTCACACAAAGAACGGATCCTTGTTGCTATGTTTGACGAGACGGGAAGAAGAAAGAGCCAGGGAAGAAAGGAAAGAAACGGAGGGTCAGTCACCGCTCTAGTTTCTTCGGGTGTTCTCTACTACACATCTGTTTGTTTCCGTACCAGGTTTTTTATGCAAGAGGTGTTTTTTCCGGAAGGCAATCGTTGAAGTGATGCACCATGTTTGGTAATCTCTGTATCTCTTCTGACTTATTGTATACATTAAGTTTTTGGTCAAAACTTGAGACGAACTGTACTTTTCTGGTACTAGTGGATTTTCCCGTCGGGTTTGATCCCGTGATTTTTTCGTCACACATTGTCGGGGTTTTCTACATAAAATTGGTGTTCTTGTAGTTGTTTGTTTACTATATTATATTACGTCCCTAGTCCATACGTACATGTGTTGCCGCTATTACAGTGTGTGCTAGATACACACATATTGACTTGCTAACGACCTTTCAGTGTCGTCGCCACAACAAAGATATGTCAAGGCAGCAGTAACAACAATGGAGTTGGGAAGGGAACAACAGCAAGACACTTTATGAAGAAGTCAATCTTCCCGTTTTTCTCTCCCGGTGGGTTCTATGTGGGATGGAAATCGGTTACAGAATTATTCCATTGAGAGAGGACCAAGTCCTTAAATTTAAAATATTCAATGTCTCTTTATCCATCACCAAGATGCATGAAATTTATAGGGAATCCTCAAAAGATACATCCCTTCAGAAAAATCTTTTAATTAACAAATATTATTTTATTTTGGGCCACATTTTAAAGGGATATTTAACACTTTTTGCTCGCCTTTCACTTGAATTTTGCCCCGTCTTATCTTTAAATTACCAAGTTTAGTGCTATACTATTTTGACTACTTGTTACATAATTTTCATAGTAGCAATGACTCATCTACAATAATTCGACATTTAGGAGGCTTTCAGATTCAAAAGGATGTTTGACGTCTATAATTCAAAAATTACCATATCAAATAGGACTTTTAAAGCAAACAACACGTCGTGGTTAGCATCAACATGTCGTTCTGAACACCAGCACATCGTGCTTCTATGACAGAACAGCCACCTATAGACATGGATCACGACGTGCCTGCCTCCAGCAACCCTGAATGAGGATCAATAGCACACATTGTTCCCAAAGCACCTTTACGTGCTACTTGTTGTTTATTCAAGTCACAATCAACGCATCCCCCGAGGGCCTGAGCCAACCACCTATACTGCTATACACACAGGCTTACTACTGAGTTTCGTAAAATAGACCTGAAATAAGTCCCTGCGGGGCAACCACATTTCTTCTAGGTCTTTTTTAGTGCAACCATATGGAAACAATATAGAGAAATAATTTCCATCTTACGGGTGTGAGGATAGAAGCTGATGTCAATCTCCTTCACAGTTGGCTACTTGTTTCTCTCTCTTGAGGATACATACCTTCATCTATGTTCAGAGGAAAGGAGTCAGGATGATCCTATCAAGTTTGGAATTAGGATTTTGTACTCAAAGCCTGGTTAGTCAGGATTAGTCAAAATATTTGGATTATTTTGATCCTGGTATAGTCTGATTCTATTTGGCAATCAAATCTGGTTTTGGTCGTCTGATCAACATCTGGATTGGTTCTGTTTGGCAAACCAGTCAAGATCTGTAATTTGATTTTGTTTAGGTAGTCATCATTTGGTCTGAATATGATCTTCTTGTAATATGTAACTATTTGGATAATATAATTTATAATATGATTGTGATTGATATTATATTTCAGTGAGGTGAAATAACTCGCATACACATAATCTGCATTCATAAAATTAAAATTATATAGCTATGATTATTGAGATTTAGAGTACGACTGTTTTATCCACATATTGTCATAATCAATGATATATGTGTTGTTGTATCTATGTTTAATTATATCTAACTTTTTAACTAAAGAATCACATCAAGTGATTGTATTGACATAATACATGAAATATGTGCTACCGTACGAATAAGTGTATGATGAATGCATATTCATCATTTATTTTTACATCATTTAGGATAATTAAGTAAGATTTTTTTGATATTTTAGTTTAAATTGAAAATCAATTGTACTTTCATCCTCTCGATATTCTTTTTTTGATTTTTTATGAGATTTCTCTCAATTTCTCTCTCAATTTTTAGGAATTATTGAAGTATTTAAATCAAGATAAGAAAAGATGAAGATAAGGGACCTTTCAGATTTCCCGTAGAGTTTGATATAACTCCCACCAAAATAGTCATAACTCCCACATACAAATTCTAAATTTAGATTTTAGATATGTTTTGTAAAGATCATTTCAATTTCTACATGAAACACATATTTTCTGATAACTTTGGCAGTCTGTCCAACCAACCGATGAACGTGCATGTTCATTTGTCCATAGTGCCTGACTTAAATATATGCCATGCAGTAAAATTGGCATAACTCTCACATTCTAAGGCGGAATTGAATGTTCAAATATGAATTGGAAAGAAAATTCAAAGGCCAATACGAAAAATATATTTTCAGGCATACTTTGAAGCTTGTTACCAACCAAAATTTGTACCAAACTTAAGGAATGAGAATCTATAGAGAGAGAGTCAAAAATTGAAGGGTCAAAAGAAAGTAATCAATGATTTTCTTTATTATCTACTTATGAAGGAAATTATTCTCTTGACCACGACACAAACAACAATCACCTCTTTCACTTTCTTCTCCTCTCCTTTTAGGGTTTCCACCCCTATTTCTCCTATAAAAGGAAGGAGGACTCCACTAAGAAAAGAGGTCCCAATTTTTGTACGCAATCAATAGTAAAACTCTATTATATTCTTTCTAGTGTAATTTAATATTCCAAAGCAATAAAGTTGGTTCTTTTATTTTACATCTAGAATCCCTTTTTTTCTCATTCTTCTTCTTGCATTTTCATCTTGGAGCGGGAGACAAAGCAATCAATCCCTTTAATTGTCATAGCCTTGGACTCTACCGAGATTCCAGAATTGCAGTCTATGGCTCATTTTCTTTGTGTCCTTGTTTCTCCCATCCTCGCTATGAGTAGCGAGTAGTTTTCTTATCGAGGCGAGGAGAGTAGCCCCTTATCCATGTATTAATCAGATCAAGTTTGTACACGACTACTTTAGAGAGATGATTTTTGGTTTAGAAATCAATGATTTAATTGAAGTAGTTAATCGTTTTAATCATTTATTAATCCTGACAGATGCGACCGTGGAACCCAAGATTTAGAACGCCTAAAGTGATTTCACAAGGATTTGGATGTGACCGTGGAAAAATCCTTAGGATGAAGAATAAGGATACGTAAACACCAGGACTAGTGGGTTCACGTGGAGTTCCTCTTTTGCATTTTGTTTATGAATAAATTGCATACCTGCTTCTATCTTTCATGTCATGTGTCGCTTGATCCTATTTTCACAAGGGCTATGGTGGTGAAATCCCTAAGCCTTGAATCTTGATGCTTTCCTTCTTGATTTGAATTATTTCTTCTAACACTTGTTTCAATTCACCTTTTTTAATTTCAAAAATTTCATTCTTATCATTAGATAATTTTTTATTTGTGCTAACCATCTTTTTCTTTACTTCTTCATCTTTAGTTGAACCTTTTCATTTCCTTGCTTTAGTGTAACCTTTTACTTTCTTTGTATTTAATTTCTCATTCTAGCTTAGATAACCAACCCCCAATTGGAATTTATTTTCTGTTTCTTATTCAAAAATATCAAAAAGAAATAATTTCAAAAATCAATCAGGATTAAAAGAAAACAATCTTAAAAATGTTGTCTTGTGGGATCGACCCTTCTATACTAGCCTTAACTAGAAAGTAAAAAAGGATTAAACTGTAGGATAATAGTTCAAGTGAATTGGTATGCAAACGACGTGTATCAGTGTATAACAACCAAACAATTCAAGTTAAGCACATATAAAATGATACATGAAATCAAACATGTGATATGAAATACTACTATGATACTAGTAATACCAATACCTAACATTACGTAAAGAAAATCAAATTTTATTTTCCAACTACGGAATTAAGTTGTATAAAGTTTACTAAATCATTTTAGGTAGTCATTAATTTGACTTCCTCTCATTGTCTTCACCACTAACACCTTCAACATCATCATTTGGAGAAGTAACTCCATATTGAGGAATATCATTTGATACAACAACTGCATCTTTAGTAACTACTACATCTGGTTGAAAGCTTTTTGCTTGGTCGAGTTGATATTGTAGGCATCTTCAGTAAGTACCAGGACATGTTTGGAATGTGTGTGGAACTGCATCTACAACTATCAAAATTCTTCACCTCGCCTTAAACATGTTCATGTTGACGTCAATCTTCCCTATTAATGTGCAATTCACCAAGGACATCACCAAGATTGACATAGAGAAGGTCCACATATTCGGCCTAAAAAGTATTGACGTCCTAAGACTGTGTTGAGTGCCGCACTTGACTCATCAACTCATTATAAATGATTCATTTTATCAGGAAGCAACTGTAGCATAGTTTGAAAAATATCGATATTAGCAGTGTATATGTGTTTGCTAACAAAACTTGTGATTGAATTTAACTAGCCATTGAATATATATTTCAATTTACTAGGTGGACAACAAACAATACAAAAATTAATTTACTAGATGTACAACAAGCAATGTCAATAACCTATAATTTATTATATGTACAACAAACTGTGAAACAACTTATAAATTACTATATGAACAAAAACTCAATATTAATAATTTATAATTGTCATTCACACTGAAAAAAGTACTAGTTCCACACAAATAGAGGGTACATTGCTGACCTTGAAAAATAAATTATACACACACAAAATGATCATAAGATGACTAGATAATGACCAAATGTGGAATGGTTTGAGGAACACCATATTATAAGTTTTTGTGTCGAGCTCGACATTCTCTATAAGTTGTTCCATCACCCAAAATCTATCAAAGGATCCATCTGGTAGAAAGAATCATTTCTTTCCTCCTTGATGATCCTAAGGAATGTTTCAAGGGATAGGATTCATATGTATCACCATTGCACAAAAATGAAGAACCTCTACCAGTTACTAAATATGTGAAGATAGGAACATGATACAGTATGATCCCATTTGGAAAATGAAACTGCATCTAGTTGGCCCAAAAAAAGCAAATTGTATTATATTTCCATCTTCACTTGATTCAACAATCAGTAAAGGTTCTTCCACATCATCCCATGGTGAACCATACAAGCTTTAATCATGATCAATGTGGAGGAAAGTTTAATTTTTGTCGACTAGAAGGTTTGTTTGACATCTTCCAAACATCCCAGCAGCTCATGGTGGATGCCTAGGGTGACACATTTGAAACTACTCTTAGATGGCGACCAACTACTATGTCAACCCGTTCGTGGTGGCGGAAAAGGTTTGCATTGATCCCAGGTAGGGCCATCCCAGTTGGCCCACCTTTGGTCCTCTTCTTACTCGCCCCACAAGAATCCATAGTCTTCCTTCAACACTTCCTTGTCCTCTTCCTCGACATCATCTTTTATCCAGTCAAACAATAGGAAGAATGACGAGCAGGGTGAGCAACCTCATCCTTGTTTTCTTTTGCATATGTGGGCTCTTCAGGGTGCAAAGATGGAGAATGGGAGTCATAAGGCTTGCAAGAATAGAAAATTTTAGACCAATCAAAGTTTTCCTTCTTGGAGTGTGACATCTAGACAATGACATAGTTCATTACAAAAATTTAAATACAAGTTTGCGCCTATAATGATAATAATAAACAAACAATGAAAATAATTAACAAAAATTTAAATATAAAGTTAGCATATTTTATATCAACATCAAAGTTATGCATCAATTAGATCCTCATTAGCCTCCCTAGATCATAGACCACTTGGATTCCTATTTGGTCCAGCCATATTACCAATTATTTGTGTAATAATTACAATCACAATGTTGCATTGCACAAACATGTAGATATGATATGATAATTCAAACTGACATACATATATTGCAAACAGTTTGTAATGTAACTTTGCAAATAACAAGCACAAGGTCCATCGGGAATTGAATTTTCTCATTAATATCTAAAAACATGATTGGCCTATGGCATCATTGAAGGTGAATGGATCTCAAGAAAGTGATTTGTATCCTTTAACTTGTTAACCACAGTGTGCAAAGCATCAAACTCATTCCAGTAGGATTGGTAAACATCTTTAGCATCAAAATATATTTTGATGAAGTCCTTCAAGTTCATTTTCTGACCCCACACTGAGTTGCATTCATCGATCAATAACTTAATCTCAGCATGCAGAGACTAGATCATTGAGGGGAGATCAACTTCCTAGTGATAGTATTTTCACTGGTGTTTTTCTTATATTGTACTTGGTTTAAGTTAATGATAAGAAACACATAATATACTTAGTAGTGTAGGAGATTCCTTATGGTTGTATTAGTAAACCTATCTTGTCAAACAAATATAATACATTTTCCTGGGTCTTTTAGTGAGGATTCCGAAGTCATACAACCCCACATCTTTGGTGTTGATTAGTAATGTGACAACATTACCACACATATATCTTCAAAATTGTAACACATCCATCTAGTACCATCGATTCAGCGAGTTGTTCAAACCATAAATTATAGATACAGTGAGGTTCTCAAACTATAGATTGTGAATACATGCATCTAGTAACAAAATCCAGACCAATAAGTAAAAATACCAACACATTTGGACATGATAAAGTAAACTAAAACTAGGACATATTCCATCCTTCACCCTCTTTTAAGGATCCACTATCTTTCAGTATGTGTAGTCATTCTCAAATATACTCTCATCTTCTCCTAATGTATTAATTTCTATTATTATCCTATTAGTTTATGCTCTTGAGGAACATACAAAGTCACAAGAAGTAGACCATTGATTATGTTTGTTTTGTGTATACATTAGTTTTGCTACCATTTATCCCTAGTTGCAAGAAGAGTGGTCAGGGTATGTTGAACTTGTTGCACAAGAAACATCATATGACTTCTAGTTTGAACCAGACCCCTGCCACATATAAAACACAACCAATGTGGGTTGTTGCCTTTGAATCGACTATTAGCCACAACTATCACATCCATGTATACTCTGTTGGGTTTTAGGGGAGACAGAGAAGGCGGTGGAAACAAAAAATTTTCTTCTCCCAAACCCAGAATAAAGGAATCACTTCAATGTATATACAATAGGAAGGATGGTTTGTAGAGGCGTACCTTGGCCTGAGGCTTTCTCGGTGATGTTACCTCCGGTCTTGGATGGTGTCTATGTAGCTCTTAGTCTCACCAGGACTGACGGGATTGACAGTTGTCCTCTGAGTGACAGAAGTCTCCCGCCTCTACAGTCATCCACATGGACTTCTTGGAACTTCAATCTCCTTGTGCCATAAGGAATCAGAAGGAGTCGCACCCTCCTATCGGCATAATAGTCACCGACACACTCTCCTACAACCAGTTGCTTTTCTACAATTGTCTTTCCCTTGGTGTGCCTCCCTTATCGGGTAGCACTTGCTCGGGCTCTCTCAGTTACCAAAACCAGAGAGAACGAAAACTTTGCAGAGCAACTGGTGTTCTGAGATGTGCTATGAGAAGCCCCTAATACCCCTATATATATAGAAGGGTCATGGAATAGGGTTCTCTATCCTGAGCAATGCGGGACTAAAGCAGGAGTAGAAGGGTTTGAGATTTTCCACAAAACAACCAACTGTGCCAACTGAACCGATCATTTCAACCCTGAAACGATCGTTTGGTGACCTCAACCGATCGATTCACACGTGAATCGATCATTTGGCACCCCTGAACCGATCGGTTCATCACATGAGCCGATGGTTTGTGGTCCTGGTCCAACTCAAATTGACTTTCATATTTGTTTCTGATTAATCAAATATTAATCCTTGTCCAAATTGAATTTGTACAAGTGAAACAAATTGTATTTGCAAAATAGACTTTCCAAACGATCTTCGTTGGTCACATGAGCCGACCGATTCAACAATTTAGCCGATCGTCTCACTGATGCATGAGTCGATCGTCTTACCAGTTGAGTCGATCGGTTCGCCAACCTGAGCTGATCGGTTCATCTCATGAGCCGATCGGTTCATCTCATGAGCCGATCGGTTGGAAATGCAAATTGTGCAACATCAGTTAACTGCAGATTCAATCAATCTGATACTCTAATCAATTGGTCCAACACCTTGAACACTATGATTTTGAGCTATCAATCAATTGAATGTTTAATTGAACTACTAAACTCCTTTAGTAATCAATCTTAACATCATTTGTGGATAAACTCCTCTTCCAGGTTAAATCCTATGTGTGTGACCCTGTAGGTCCATTTCACGTTGGCAGTGAAAGTTCATAACACTTATGAATTCACAAGAAAATAGTGGTGCCTAGTCACACATCAGTGCTACCCAAGTAAAATAGAAAGTTGGAGAACAACTTTCAATCCTACAATCCGTGAATGGTGTTACGGTGAATGTATAATTCCTTTCTCACTAATGTCCGGAATGAACTCAAGGGATGGCACATTCATCCTTTCAACGTTCATCCATTTCCTTGATCTCAGAGTAGACTGGGTGAGATGTGTGTGACATCAATATCTCATATTGATTCACACATGCATGTGCATGCCTTTCTCAATCCTACTCATCAAGTGGCCATGGACATTAAACTCCCTTAGGAGGGACAAATCCCATATCCATCACTCACCCCTCAAAAGCCCCATGTGTCAAAGTCACCCAATCATCACCTTTATAACAACCCATGTTTCAAGACTGCGTTTGATGATGTCAAAGTGTACCCAACGACATGTGTTGAGTGTAGTGATTTCAGGTCAAAGAATCACATTCACCACCATCACTGTGAGAGATGACTGTGACTACCAAATCATGGTTCCATGTGTCACTCTCACGGTGGGTCTTTTCGGTACACTTGTTCTGTAACAAGTACCTATGTGCTTGGTTTGATATCACCATATCATGACTAATGAGATTCTGTCATCAACCAACACACAATCTAGTCTTTAGTATTATTGATGTCTATGGTTATTTCCACAATAACAACCGACTAGGGACTAAACAAGAATGTATACTCTTAACATCTGTATGATCTCATCGTTCAGGTCCTCAACCCAAAAGCATATGTCATTGAGTAAAACAATTCTTTAGACATCTATCATGTTACACTATCATCTCAAAAATAGTCAAAACATATAGATCGGAAATTGTCTTTATTATTATTCAAATCATTTACAAAGTATCCCATTACAATCATCACATGACTTGCTCTATGGGCATACATACCAACAGACTCCCACTTGCACTTAGATCCAGTCACCTAGGAACCTTAGTCCTTGTGACCTAGCATGACCATCATGCTTCTGCTGAGAAAGGGCCTTAGTGAGTGGATCTGCTATGTTGTCTTCAGTTGGTACTTTGCAAATCTTCACATCTCCTCGTTGTACAATCTCTCATATGAGATGGAAGTGTCACAGTATGTGCTTGGACCGCTGATGTGATCTGGGCTCCTTAGCTTGAGAAATAGCTCCATTATTGTCACAATAATGCTCAATTGAATCACAACTACTGGGAACTACTCCAATTTCAGTGATGAACTTCCTGATCCACACAGCCTCCTTTGCTTCATGTGAAGCAGCAATATACTCGGCCTCTGTAGTAGAATCAGCAATTGTTTCTTGTTGAGGGCATACGAGACCCACAACATAGCATACATGATGGATCTGATGGCTGATGCATATGGGATCCCATTCATACGCTCCCTCTCTTCACAATATTGGGGACATTGAGCTCTAGAGACGGTGACTCAATGTAACATGGGGATGTTGCCTCTCTTTGAGTTCTCCATGCTGAACCACTTCATCACTTTGTCAATGTACATGTTTTGACTTAGTCCAAGAAGCCTTTTAGATCTATCTCTATAGATCTTAATTCCTAGAATGTAGGATGCTTCTCCTAAGTCCTTCATTGAGAAAGTATTCCCAAGCCAAGTCTTTACCTTCTCTCAGACTGAGACATCATTCCCCATCAATAGTATGTCATCCACATACAATATGAGGAATGTGGTCGTGCTCCCACTTACCTTCTTGTACACACAAGGTTCATCTTCATTTTGAATAAAGCCAAACACTTTGACTTCCTCATCAAATCAAAGATTCCAACTCTGAGATGCTTGCTTCAATCCATAGATTGACCTTTGTAGCTTACAGACTTTATTGGCATTCTTTGGATCTACAAAACCTTCAGGTTGTGTCATGTACACATCCTCATTTATATTCCCATTAAGGAATGCAGTTTTAACATCCATTTCCCAAATCTCGTAGTCATAGTAAGCCACAATAGCAAGCATAATCCTGATGGACTTAATCATGGCAACTGGAGAAGACGTTTTGTCATAGTCAACACCTTGAACTTGTTGAAAACCCTTTGCAATCAATCTGCCTTTATAAGTTTGCACTTTGCCATCCATGTCGGTCTTCTTCTTGAAGACCCACTTGCACCCTATGGGTTTCACCCCTTCAGGTGGTTCCACCAAAGTCCATAATTTGTTGAAGTACATGGATTCCATCTCAGATTTCATGGCCTCAAGCCATTTCTCAGAATGTAGTCCCTCCATAGCCTCTAGATAGGTAGTTGGATCATCATCTATGATCAACTCACTGCCTTCTTGAGTCACAAGGTATCTAAACCTCTCAGGTTCAAGGCATGTCCTACTAGATCTATGAGGTCCTTATATTACTTGAGGAGACTGAGATTTCACAACACCTTGTGAATCTCTATGTTCCTCTTGTACATCTACTGGTTCAATGTTTTCTTGTTGGGCTTCAACCTCTTCAAGCTCTATTTTCCTCCCACTATTTCCTCTGGAAATAAATTCCTTTTCTAAGAACACAGCTATCCTAGCAAAAAACACTTTGTTGTCAGTAGGGTGGTATAAATAGTATCCCCTCGTTTCCTTGGGGTATCCAACAAAATAAAATTTATCAGACTTGGGTCCAAGCTTATTAGGAAACATTTTCCTGACGTAAGCCTCACAACCCCAAATCTTAACAAAAGACAAATCGGGATGCTTCCTGTGCCATATCTCATATGGTGTCTTTTGAACCGATTTAGGTGGTACTCGGTTAAGTGTAAATGCACACTACTACAGAAACAGCGTTCAATGTCGCTTTTAGAGGCGTCAGTGTTTTAGTAAAACTGACACTGTTCATATTAAATGTCAGTTAACAAGGACATCCGATGTCTATATTTGAAGACCAGCCAGACACGCGTATCGCTTTTCATTCAGTGTCAGTTGAAGAAAAGCAACCGACGTCTAAAGTAGCTCGTGAAATCCAATTTTTTTGAGCAAAAAAAAAATTGCGCTAAAGTATCAGATACAATGTCAGTGTTTTACCTAATAACCGATGTTAAATGAAGATAAAATTTGCACCAAAAGTTCCAATATGGGCGTTGATTGTCTTAGCATAACCGACGTTATAAGGGTGCGCGTGCCGTCCCCGCCAAAAAAATTAGGGTAAAGGAATGTCCAATTGGACGTCGGTTTGTTACTATCAACCGACACCTAAGGTTTTAGGTGTCGGTTTTATAGATAACCGACGCTGTTCACAAACTTAATAGACCCACGATCACTCGAGTCTTCCCCTTTCTTCTATTTCATCGTGAGAATTCTCCCTGCTACTCGCCTAAAATTGCCCGACGACGCCCCCGCCCACCCGCATTCAACCTGCTGGTCGCCGCCGCCGCTGCTGGTGTGTCTACTGCTCACTGCCAGCTCCTCTGTTGCTGCTTCTCTCCTCGCCGATGCCGCCACTGCTGCTGCTCTCCTCACCGGTAGTCTCCTGGTCCTCCTGCTCCTCCTGCCTCCGGTTGCCCTACTCTCCTCGTCAGTTGCCCGAAGGTACCTACTCCCGCTCTTCTTCCTCCACCCTTAAGAAGGTACCCTGCTCCGCGTGGGATTTCACCTCTTCTTCTTCCTCCTGCTCCCTCTCAGATGGTTGTTGGATTAAAGCAAGGCCACGACCGTGTGGGCTGGCCACGGCCGTGGCTATGTTGGCCTACCATGGTCGTGCTGCCCCTAGGCAACACAGTCGTGGTAGGCCAACAAAGCCACGGCCATGGCCAACCCACATGGTCGTGGCCTTGCTTTAATCCAACATCCATCTGAGAGGGAGCAGGAGGAAGAAGAAGATACATTTGCAATTGAATACTAATGCTTGACCTAATTATGTAAATTTTGATGCATGTTGAATTAAGATATTAAACCCCTAATACACATTTCACCATAATCTTGAATTAACTATATTGCTAAAATCTTGTGATCAATCTACGTAATATATTAAAACCCTAATGTTAAATCTCTAATTTTGTAGTGATGTGTCACCCTAACATCTACATGAATCCCTATTGTATGATGTAGATTGATGATAATGCATGAGCTAGTTTGAAATTTTGAAATCAATTATGAATCTCCCCATCCCTAGGTCATACTAATTTATGTGTAATCTTTATCTTGATGATGAACATGCATGGACACTCAAAATGTTGAAATCAATGTTATAGAATGACATCACATGTATTTGTTGGCCAAGAAACCCGTCCAAGATTTACTCATTAGGAGTAAATCTTGGATAGTCCCCGGTTTGGGACTGTTATTGAACACCTAATCTCACTTAGGATGTAAGTGTAAAATGTGTATTTGGTTTTCAAGAAAATTCCGGTAGCATTTCCCTATTTGTTCTCTAAGTACATTTGTACTTGGAGAACATCGGGGAAATGTTGTTGAAATTTTCTTGAAAACCCAATACACATTATACACTTACTAGTGAGATTAGGTGTTCAAGAATGGGATAGGTGGTACACATTTATTATATATAAGAATGACAGAACATGTATTTGTTGGCCTAGAAACCCGTCCAAGATTTACTCATTAGGAGTAAATCTTGGATAGTCCCCGGTTTGGGACTATTCTTGAACACCTAATATCACTTAGGATGTAAGTGTATAATGTGTATTGGATTTTCAAGAAAATTTTGGCAGCATTTCGCTATTTGTTCTCTAAGTACATATGTACTTGGAGAACAATGGGGAAATGCTGTCGAAATTTTCTTGAAAACCCAATACACATTATACACTAACTAGTGAGATTAGGTGTTAAAGAATGGGATAGGTGGTACACATTTATTATGTATAAGAATGACAACACATGTATTTGTTGGCCTAAAGTTTTAACCATGCAAAAACTCTAATCTGTTAACCCTAGACCCTAATCTTGTTGTAATATATACTTGTTTTCTTTTTTATCATAGAATGGATAGATCATGGATGTCCATTCACAATCTCTACACCCCATAGTTTATATCTGGTCTTGACCAATTTATTAGATTTGTCGAGGAACATAGGAAACAACCTGGAGATAGGTTCTACTGTCCATGTAGGCATTGCGGTAACAACTTAAAAGTCAGCACTGGTGATGAAATCAAAAGTCATATCATGTGCAACGGGATTATACAAGGCTATACATAATGGAACTGGCATGGTGAGATTTCAAACTCAAAACCAGTGGATATCGATAGTAGTGTTTGTGTGGAAGAAGAAATTTCCTCCGATGACGTAGATGTGAATGAACCAGTTCCAGTAGACATCAATTGATGCGATGCTGGATAGTTGTGGGGTAGAGCACATCGATCCACCTACCATTTTTAGAAACATTGTGCATGATGCTGAGATATCATTATACACAGGTTGTACTAAGTTTACGAAGCTTAGTGCTGTGTTGAGATTGTATAAGCTGAAAGCTAACAATAGATGGAGCGACAAAAGCTTCACGTCATTGTTGTCTTTGTTGAAAGAAATGCATCCTGAAGGAAACGAGCTTCCAATCTCAACATACCAGGTAAAGAAATTGTTGTGCCCAATGGGAATGGATGCCAAGAAGATACATGCATGCCCGAATGATTGTGTATTATTTCAAAAGGACTACATGGATTTGAAAGATTGTCCAAAATGTGGTGCGTCACGGTATAAATTGACGACTTTGGGGGAGTCCAAAACTGGTTCTCCTACCAAGGTGATGTGGTATCTACCTATAATATCACAGTTTCAACGCTTGTTTGCCAATTCGATAGATGAGAAGAATTTGATGTGGCATGCAGATATTAAGAAAAATAATGATGGAATCCTACGACATGCGTTTGATTCCCCACAGTGGAAGAAGATTGATCTATTGTACCCTAAATTTGGTGAAGAAGTCAGGAATCTAAGACTTGGGCTTTGTACATATGGGATGAATCCGTACGGGACATTGAGCAGCCAACATAGCACTTGGCCATTCATGCTTGTTATATACAATCTTCCTCCCTGGCTGTATATGAAAAATAAGTATGTAATGTTGTCGTTGTTGATATCGGGCCCTAAACAACTTGGGAATGATATTGATGTTTATCTTGAACCTCTGATTGATGACTTAAAGAAACTCTGGGGTGAAGGTGTGATGACCTATGATGCTTCATGAAGAGAGACATTTCGTTTGCATGCTATGTTGTTTTTCACTATTAATGACTTTCCAGCATATGGGAATTTATCTGGATATAGTGTCAAAGGAGCTAAAGCATGTCCTATATGTGAAGAGAACACTGATTCAACAAGTCTTCTCCTTCCTCACACACATGTCTAGGAGGATGTCACCTCTCAACCATGGGATCTCCATTGTAGTCAAGGTTGATCAAGGAACTAACAGACATCATTTTCCCTCAATTCTTCTTTTTTGGTAATTATCTCCCTCTCTGATCAATATTTAGATCAATATCTAGATTTTGTAAAAATCATATATTTTGATTCCTAACTCCAAAAATTATGAAAAAGTAGTCCATTTTGATAAAAAAAAACTAAGGATTCGTTTGAAAAATGCTTTTGATACTTGAATCTATATGTTTTTCTCTGATATCCCTAGATTTTGATCTCTTTCTTATACAATTTGTCTAAATGACTCAATAATCATGACTAATATTTGGAAACCCTAATATTTGACTTTGTTGATTATCTTGGGATTCTAAAACCATGACTTGACTAATAAAGGATCTAGATATAATTTTGTTGACTTCTTCACTCTTGAATATGATTTATATACCAAAACGCCATGATCAATATTGATGATGAGTTCTAATCCTATAAATGTGGTCTTTTGTATACAAAGGTTTTAAACCTAAGAAATCTTTGATCTTGACCACTACACTTCACCCTTGATGATTATGGGAATTAAGAACTTATTATAGAATAGGTGTGGATATCCATAATGATGATATGATGCTAGCACATGATTATTATACTTGATAATTTAGAATATCAGTCAATAAATATATATCATACCTAAGAATAATAATGAGGATTAAGGAACCTTAATCTATGGTCCTTGTGACCCCATATTACTAAAAAAATACTAATGCATGGATACCCATTATTGTTCCAGGACTTGACTTTGACCCAACTTTTGACTCTCAAAATATTCTCTTAGTCTAATCCTTGATGAAAGGTACATGTACTCTACCCTCTTAAAATTAGATGTTGTGATGTAGGGTATGATTACATTCCTATGGATGAAATCACTTGTCTATATACAAGGTTGAGGTACTTCGTTCCCTATGACTAGAGTTTCAAATTTATATATGTATCTATATGATTCACTTGTTTTTTAAATTTGCAAATGTACTCCTCACTATTGTTTCATCTCGTGCCTTCCCCCTTTTGTAGATAGGGGTCAAGTGGCAACCTTTTTCCTTTCCCTTAGGGTGAAGTAATCATGGTCTTCCCCTTAGGGTTAAATGGCTCCTCATAAACTTCTCACACACACTCATTATTGGGGTGATTGACTCTCATTACAGAGTATGTTGTGGTTGTTTTTGTATTTGAAACTTGCACTTGTTGATCATTTCAAAATTAGTTCTAGTTAATTATTGTTTTTTAGAGATATGTAAAGTGGTTTTTTTAGTATACATATATTGTTCTTCTTTTTCCATAATCGTACTTAATGCTTTTGCATTTGACTTTGGGTCATGATTTTTAATTTAGGAAAATAAGATGAATCACTATGAGGAATTGACTAAATTGCTTCCACGCTTGACAAACTCTGATGACAAGTACAAATCTTCAAAATCATAAATCAGGTTGGTTAGATCTTCAAAATCTTTTTTTATTGACTTACTATTTCTTTTTGTATATATGAGTGTGTGAGATCCATTTGGGGAACCTAGGGACATGCACTTCAATCCCTTTATGACTAGTACAATAACGGGAGGGACAACTCCATCATGTTCGTTCGTGCAGGATGACAAGAGTTCTAGTTGGCCCATGTGGACTACTCTAGAGGCAGGAGTATATTGGTTACTGCTAGGAGGGCAACATCAACTTGTAGTTTGTTGTGAGATCTAAGGACTCACTGTAGCAGTTGTCCATGTGTAATATCCGTAGAGGAGAAGTCAGATGAGTCTGAGTGTGAGTACTAGGGGCTGCAAAACCATCGTCCAAGATAGAGTGCACGTCTACATTAATGAGGATTGTTTCTGGACTTGATCTAGGATCAAGTATATCTTTGTGAAACAATCCTTCCCATTGCATAGTTATTGATGCGATCTGCTGGTTAATGGGAAATATGTCAGTAAATTTTTTGTTTGCACTGCCTACCTGATGCCGTATTTCTCTATAGTGGTAACAAATCCATGTCAATTAATTATATTTTGGGATAATAGATTTGATCGGATTTTGATTTTACCGAGTTTGTTTGTTGCATGTGATTTGAATATTTAAACGGGTTGATTTGCACGTCCATCTAAATAACCACATAAGAACCCAAATGAATATATATATATATATATATATATATATATATATATATATATATATATATATGTATGTATGTATGCAATTTGCACATGTCACCATAAAATCGATTTTGATGGTGGATATAAAGCATGGTTATAGACAAAACCCCAAATCTATGTGTGTATGGCTGTGGTTATTATTCTTGTTGTTAATCGGTCTGCGTACCGAGCCTCTCTCTCTCCCTTCTAAATGTAAATTAATGTTCTTCTTCCTATTTCACCTTAAATGTAAGTCGAGGTTTTCCCATATGTAATGTAATAAGAAATAAGATATTTTTAATTTATGTTTTGATTTGAGATAACGATCTATACAAAGGCAAAATGACTGGCTCGTGAGATGACACAATCAACTGGAGGATCGAGGAGACTATATGATAGGAGAATGAATCGAATGACTGGTTGCCCAACCAATCATCTGGAGGTCTCTAGATGTTTCTTGGACCTGAACACCAGATGATCGTTTCACAAGAGCCCAATCGAGCAACCAAGGGGCGAGCTGACATGTTCAAGAGTTGAATCGATCAATCTGGATTGGTTCGAGCACAAATCTTCACCAACAACAAGTTGCATATGATGTGAACCATAGGTGGGAGTAATTCCTTGTGGCTCCAAGGAATTACATTAGTATGGCCATAACCATCACTTGTGTATTTTATTTATTGCATGTTCGCATTTGTGGTTATAGCATGTATATGATACATACTATATATGTGGTGATTGGATAAAGTATATGTGTTTATACATACAAACTCCCTCAATTATAATATCAAGTCATAAATGCTTACCAAAAGAGACACATATGAAAAGTTTGATTGAACAAGCATGGGCCCTCCAAGGGAGGTGCACCGTCTATCTTGTGGAAGTGTGATGGTAGTTATGTGGGCCCACCAAGGGGGGTGCATTATTATCATGTCGGCTTTTGGGTTAGGCTTGACTGGTGATTCTGAAAGAGTCTGGGCCCAGAAGCATGAAGATGATTATGGTAAGGAGTTGTGCATATCATCTATCTAAGAGTTGCATATGATGCAATTAGCATGATAGCCTACCTTAATAATTGGTCATGAACGCGAGCATTGGCTGGGTATTGACTGAATTATTGTGGATCTTAGCCCACTAGAGTATTGTACGTTGCAATATTCCTAATTGATATTGAGGGCTATTGATTTGAATAAAATAGTGTGAGCAATAATAATTAAAGACCTAATTAATCTCGTACAAATTATCAAATCAAACCAAATAAAAAATGTTTTGAAAAGGTTGCAATATTTCTTTGTAGAAACAAATGTCAAACACAAACATGTTCAAATTGCGATCAGTCCTTAAGAAGGACAAAATGGGTAAGTTTCACAATTGGTTAAGGACTTTGAGAAATGTTCTCATCAATGAGTGAAAGCTCTATGTCCTTGATAGACCAATGCTAGTAGAACCCACTCCAAAAATAAGAGCAAACGACATAAGCACAACTATCTG
Source organism: Alisma plantago-aquatica (assembly GCA_963693085.1). Classification (NCBI taxonomy): domain Eukaryota; kingdom Viridiplantae; phylum Streptophyta; class Magnoliopsida; order Alismatales; family Alismataceae; genus Alisma; species Alisma plantago-aquatica. The sequence goes on along the minus strand of OY856410.1, from coordinate 41,341,873 downwards.
GATAAGCATATTTAGCAGTATATACATCTCTAGTTACAAAGGCATGGCTAGCATGCTAAACATAACTAACAACATGAAATAGCTAATATCATGATTATAATCAGCAGTAGTAGTATAGTTATCAACACAAGCATAGCTACTATATGTACGCATCTACAATCTTAAGCATATCCACAACCTAAGTATATCTACTATCTCTTGATTGCACTAAGAATCATATTTATGTAAAGATAAAAAACAAGGGTTATCATCTAATGTGAAACATTGTGTATAACCCTAAACAAATATGCTACACGGTTGTATTACATCTTTTATTATTCCCTGGAGAATTTGAATCATACCATTCAAAGTCCAACCGACTCCTACAAAGGGCTATTCAGCTCCGTACAAGATCTAGGAGTGATGGTATCCTAAGATCTCGTCCCCTCGGTCCGTATGAATAAAAAGACAGTGACATATCAGTCAAATATTCCACCACAACAGCATATAGTCATGTAACTAGCCCACCTTGGTACAGGATAAGGCGCTAGCATCTAGGGTATTCAAACCCAATCACTGAGGTACAATCGCAATTGTCCTCTAATCACATCATATTATAATCACTGAGACACGACCACAACCATTCTCAATCACATCATAAGTATGAGGCATGACCATAGCCATCATCTACAATCTACATTGTGGATGATAGGTATATATCCTCAAGCTACCATCCCCACATACTCAACAATATGTGCTCTGAGTTTCCCTTAAGAATACTCATTTCACCATCCAGCAAGTTCTGACACTGAAGATGGCTCTACAATACAGGACACTACATGAGTAGAGTTGCACTTGATTAGTTATGCCAATTGGGTGAATTAAGGCTACATCAAACAAGTGGACATACAAACCCTAATTCACTTCTATCAAGAATATAACTATCACAACTTTTAAAAGATATAAAATGTGTCAAACATAATTTCTCATCTCATCATCATATGGAACTATTCACTTTCCATTCATGAGACCACACCAGTCATCATACTATTACAAGATGTAAATCATTTTCACAATATCATAGGGTATCAACCCTTATCAACATAAGAGGATTACACCTCATTCAGGGCTCAACCAAGAACAAAAGTCATTGAGACCATCGTAGTATCATAGGATATAAATCCTTTTCACAATATCACAGGGTATCAAACCTTATCAAAACAAAGAGGGGATTACACCTCATTCCAGGCTCAACCATGCCTAAAGTTCATTAAGATCATCATATTATTCCCTACAAGATCATCATTATCTTTGCATACCTTATAACAAGGCTCAACAACATTACTTACATATAATACACGGATCAACACAATATTGCATGAATGAGCTAGGAGATATTCATAAACAATCATAGTAGGGATATAAAAACATTAAGAACATTCCTTTATTACATCAACATGCAAGGAATATAGATATGATTAACCCTCATCAGATTCATAATTAAACATGTTTAGCATAAGAAAGTATCAGCCATGTGTCTATGATAACCATCAATTAACACATTAAGGTTATGATCATATTAAGGAGGTTATTACACCATCATTACATGATATAAAAATGTTAAACATGAATACTCATCTTTATCTATTTGCATTAGAGTTAGGTTCAACATAATAAATTATATCAATGTTACTAATCAACACTTATACCCAAACCCTAATCACGACATCCCCATTCGATCATGGATGCATAAGGTGAAGCATCACCATCACATTCCATACTATTTTCAAGTATGAACCCACACATAAATCAAGGGATAACCATCAGGTTATAGCATACTAGGGTTTCAACAATAATAAGAGAGTACTCCATGATTGTATTAATCATTCAAGGACTATTCATACCCAATTACCACCATTTAGTTATATTAAAGATAGGTATAACAAGCTATACCTCATTAGGGTTACATATCAACACAATATGATTATCATCCCTTCTATTCATATGAGTGAATAGGTAAGACTACCTTATCAAGGGTAACCCTCCATTTGTTCCATCATATTTCAACCCATATCTCCATATTACTATGTCACCCAGAACCATTTGATGTTTAAAAGGTAAGACCATTGGTTGTTTACATAAGCAACCACCTTCAATGAATCATCTACAATGTTATTGAGTTGTGATCTATAAAAGTCACCATTTCACCCTAGACTTCCTTTGATTAACAACAATAAGGGTTTTGTAGAGAGTAGGATAAAACCCACAATCGACTGTTCATTTAAAACAAGCCATCCATTGTCAATAAGTAACTCCTTAAGTTGATTATATAAAGGAAACCATCTAAATCACATTATTAGGACCAACATATTAAATTATCCATCATTCCACTTTATTAGAGGAATAAACATTATATCTTGACCATTGGGTCTAGTTCATATTTTAAAACCATCAATTATAGTATAGGTCCGACCATTGCATCAAATGACCCAAGAAGCCATTGGTCTAAGGCCTAATTGATGCTACAACTATATGATTAACTAACCATAGATTTTGGATACCTGATACACCATAATTAGTGACCATTAAGTCACCATAGTTTTTTAGATCAGCATTATATTCATTAATCAAAAACAAATATTAAGCGAATGTAATAATTGATTGATAACATTAGTAGGGTACTTAATAGTTGATCATTAAACTTCTAATTGATCCAAAACCTGAACTAACGAGATGACCATAGGTTGTCACCATCATATGATACCTTTAATCCTGACCATCAATTGTCATGAAGACAGCACCATAGGGTTATTGCAGTGGTACCATCATCGGTTCATGGGTTTATAGAAGAAATCAACTTTAAACCCTAAAATTGACCATTGGTTGATAGGTGTTTAGCACCATAGGTTGTCAAACCAACCTGATCCAAGTCATTTTATACGTTAGAAATAATGTAGACATGATCACAGGTTCATATAGAACTGAAATCATAACATGGAACATTATAAAATCGAAATCCAAGTCAAGCATAGCTTTTTAGTGCATGAATCATCATTTTCAGGCAAGAACATGAGCTAGCAAGCTTATGATAAGCAATAAATGTGGAGAAAGTTATAAAACTTGCCTCTAATTAGAAGATGAAACTCAAAATAGAAGAATACTCAAGCAGGTAGCATAAAAAATCCAAGCATAGGTTGTGAACTCGTCCATCTAGCACCTTTATTCGTCAAATGAGCAAACCCTAATCATAAGGAGTAAGAAAGGTAGGGTTTTAGAGCTTTAGAGCAATTTCTACCATGGAACAGAAAGGTTTCGACCTGGTGAAAGGTAGAAGGAAGGACAAAAACGAAATAAATAGGGAAAAGAAGGATATTCTTACTCTTTTAGGTCGAGATCACTAGAAGGAAGCTTTTCAAACCCTAAAAGGAAGTCAATTTCAACCCTAGATTCTTTTTCCAAGAAGATCCCATCTTTCTTCTTCCTTGGATAGGAAATTCACAGAAGAACAAAGAGAGAATGAGTTTCATAGAAGGAGGGAAGTGGTGGATAGAAAAATGGCTCGTTTTGGTTCTTAGGGATAAGAATATGAAACTTTAAGATAAAGAAAAAGAAAAAGTTGAAGTTCTAGTATCTTTCCAAGTGTCCATGGCCTTGAAACTATTAAGCATATACAACAACACACACAAGAAGATCCCCCACTATCCATAGAGACATTATTATCCCTCGTTTCTTGAATTTATAGGCAAAACAAATAATTCATTAGTTCATAGCTACTAAAGGTAGCTCATCCATGAAGGGGTAAACCCTAAAATACCCTTGGAGAAAACACCTTCAATTCAAGGTTTAAATATGTGCCCCATGGCTCAAAAAGATTAATAATGATGATATAATATCCAAGGAACATAGTCCAAATGATAAATTGAAAAGAAAACCTCTCAATTGGGTAAATTGTAGAAAAGTCCAAAATGCACAGAAAATTGCATAACTTGCTCAAACAGTGTCCAAATTGGACCAAATTTGAAACTTAATCTTGTCTTATGATTTAAAAGAATAACACAAAATTATATTAGGGTTATAATAATTCAATTATGATAATTAATTTTATTCAACTCATTAAGCAAGTTTAGGGGCCTTACAACTATAAACCCCTAACATAGATTTTGCCCCCAAAATCCAAGGTAAACAAAGATGGGTACTTCCTTTACACATCATCCTATTACCTTCACATGGTTACTTTCATATCATGGTGATGTCACGTAATTCATACATATCTCCTCTTGGGTCAGCACAAAAACCCCCACCTAAGAAAACATTCTCAATATGGAATGTAGAAACTTGTTGTGTCATCTGCACAACTCCAGTAGTAATGCCCACAAAAACCCCCACCTAAGAAAACATTCTCAATATGGAATGTAGAAACTTGTTGTGTCATCTGTACAACTCCAGTAGTAATGCTCAACTTTAAATTCTAAATATCATCCTAAAATTATATCTATTGTATCAACACATTACTTAAAAGTTATACTTGCTAGATTTTTACCAATGATGGCATGTGTCCCATACCATTTCTTGAAGCATAAAAAAACGATGATGTGTCCATTATTTTTTTTATATATACACTAATACTAGAATACTTGTCAGTTCTTTTTTAGCATCAAAAGAAATGCTGACGCTGGCACCTATCATTCCATACAAGGAAAATCATTCCTAGTCAACCTTATTAGGGGTGAAACAACAACACTATCTTCACCTTACAAAGATTTTCACAACCTACTTAGAATACATATCATGATCCCATAAAGACATTTAATCAACCCCATCTCACTCTTGTTCAACTTGTCTCAAGGATATTGCTGCTTCAGCAACCCTAAGGTTTTTGAAGAAATATTGATCGTATTTTTTTACCATATTTAAAATACTTTGACATGTCATCATTCAAAGCTTGATATAACTTGTATGACATGACTGGAACACTCTGTTCCTGCTATTCATAAATTCTATTTGTACATTGGTTAGTCTAAAGGACATAACTCTAAACTCATCATGGTCACGTAACTTATGTCATCCACTCTAACTCTTACGCATTGATATTTGATCCTAGGTTTATCTAAAAGGAACATAGTAGCACGTCTACTGATCAACAAACCATCTATCCTTGATAGTGGTCTTGCCCAGCTATCACTAGACCATACACAACATTATAAAATAACTTTTGTTTTTCCTTCCAAACAACATTTAAAGGGTCATCATAAACTCTCTCTCTCTCTCTATAAGGGAGAGGAATAGTTGGAATGTTCATATAATAAGCATCTCCAACCTTCACATACCTCCCATATTGTTGATACATCTTGGATACTAGGATTCATTACCTTGGTATCCACCTTATGTTATATAAGGAACTCATGTCCTTATCTCATCTACTTTTACAAGAATAATAAATTTCAAAAATATAAGAGGAGTGTCCCAAATTATTGGAAGGCTCAAAAGCGAACTCATCACAGACGTTATGATCTTGGAACCATAGTCCAAGCAACCTTCTGTTATAAAGCCAACCAACCTCATGTTTACAATGAATCCACATATACCAAGTGGCAATGATCCACTTGAAAGATTTTCCCTAGAAAGGAAAGACACAAAGGGAAACACACTTCCCACATCATAGAAGCATTGTTCAAGGGTAACCAATTCTATTTTCACTATGTATGTTACAACTTCTTATGTATCATTTTACCTTTTTCATTTCGGGTTCCTTGCCATTAGCATAGGAATCATCATCATTAACATATCTCATTACTCCTTTCTAGATGACTATTTATCCCACTAGGGTATATTCTCTTATTTTATTATGTTTTTCAACCACTTATTAATGGGTAAATCATCATATTCTTCATTTTCTTCATTAAATAGGGATCATCTCCCTTAATTTGTTTCACATACCATGTTGATTTTACATTAACACTTTCTTACACCCATAGGTTCTTATGAGATTAGCTTAGGTTCCACCTTAATCCTTTGTCATTGTTCCCATTTATCTTCTCATTTTGTACTTGTTATATGAGTTCTTTCCATCTTATGTGGATTTCATACCTTGATGCCCTTTATAAGCATAGACTTATTTGTCTTTTACTTTATTATTTTCTTGAATCACATCTTCAAGAATACCTCTTTTTCTAATTTGTATTCAGATTTAGATTTCATGGTGTTGTATCTTTCTCTTATAGTTACCAAACATTCAAGTTTTGACAGGTTATGATGCAATTCACATATTCTTTAAGGTAGGATTTAGATATTCATACCATGACTTCTTATTCATTATGCTCTTTAGATTGTCTCAAAATGACTACTTGATTAGAGTAATCAGAAAGATAACAATATAAGAGTTCCATACTTACCTTTCTTAAATAATTGAACACATGTCCAAGGCATCCAAGTATTGAGATTAGGTAGTATGCACCATGTTTTTGTGTCACATCCCTAACTTAGATATCATCTTAGTCTTAAGTCCTAGTGTCCCTGTAGACTCATTGAACCTAATATTCTGATAACAACTTGTGATAACCTGTTACACTAAATGAGATTACTCAAAACATAAAACACAATCAATCACTAATTAATCACATACCCAAAAATATGGGTAAATTAAAATCGATTTCAACGTCAACACCCGCTCAGAAACAATTGCATAAGAGCCCAACATCTTTCTTATATCCATACTATGCCAAGAATTTGATACAAATTGTTCTATTTGATACAAATTGTTCTATTTGATACCCAGGAGAACAATATTCATATATGCCACACAAATAAGAATTAATATGCTAACAAAAGTCTGATTCGTTTGAAACACCATATACAAACTTTCCCTACCCAGACCTGAGAGTACAGGGATGACTCTAGGACACACTAGAACTTTCTCAAAGATTCATTACTATAGCTCCTCTTTGTTGCCACATGTTTGTTTTTGTCAGTTTCGATTACCTAAAAAAATGTTGCAAACCACAAGGGTGAGACCCAGTCCCAACAAGAGATATAACCTCCAATAATGTTTATTGATTACCACATTTTTAAGTAATAAAATAGTTAAGCAGTTTAATCAGATATAACAAATAAGCTCAGTAGTATTGATGATTAACAAAATACATAAAGGGGCATATAATAACTATCATCATTTGCCAGACTATCATCCTTTATCTTGTTGACAATATAAGCAATTCAGTAGCATATGCATATCCAGTATCATGAGCAAGTCTAGTAACATAGCATAGCTAACAACATGAGCATGTCTAATTAGTTGAACATATCAACATCATAAGAAGAGAAAACAACATAAGCACAACTATCTGGATAAGCATGATTAGCAGTATATACATCTCTAGTTACAAAGGCATGGCTAGCATGTTAAACATAACTAACAACATGATATAGCTAACATCATGATTAGAATCAGTAGTAGTAGTATACTTATCAACACAAGCATAGCTACTATATGTATGCATCTACAATCTTAAGCATACCCACAACCTAAGTATATCTACTATCTCTTAATTGCACTAAGCATCATCTTTATGTAAAGACAACAAATATAGGTTATCATCCAATGTGAAACGTTGTGTATAACCCTAAAAAATATACTACATGGCTCTATTACATCTTTTATTATTCCCTGGGGAATTTGAATCATACCATTTAAAGTCCAACCGACCCCTGCGAAGGGCTATTTGGTTCCGTACAAGATCTAGGAGTCTCGGTATCCTAAGATCTCTTCCCCTCGGTCAGTACGAGTAAAAATGCAGTTACATATCAGTCAAATCGGACACCACATCGACATATAGTCCTGTAACTAGCCCACCTTGGTACATGTCACAGCGCTAGCATCTAGGATATTCAAACCCAATCACTGAGGTACAGCTGCAGTTGTCCTCTAATTAAATCATGTTATAATCACCGAGACACGACCACAACCATTCTCAATCACATCAGATGTATGAGGCATGACAATAGCCATCCTCCACAATTTTCATTGTGGATGACAAGGATATATCCTCAACCTACCACTCCCACATACTCAATAGAATGTGCTCTAAGTTTCCCTTAAGAATACTCGTTTCACCATCCAACAAGTTGTGACACTGAAGATGGCTCTATGGAACAGGGCACTACATGATTATAGTTGAACTTGATTAGTTATGCCAATTGAGTGAATTAAGACCTCATCAAACAAGTGGACATACAAACCCTAGTTCACTTCTACAAAGAATATAAATATCACAACTTTTAAAAGATATAAAATGTTCTAAACATAATTTCTCATCTCATCATCACATGGAACTATTCACTTTCCATTCATGAGACCAAACTAGTCATCATACTATCACAAGATATAAATCCTTTTCACAATATCACATGGTATCAACCCTTATCAACATAAGAGCATTACACCTCATTTAGGGCTCAACCATACCCAACGGTCATTAAGACCATCATACTATCACATGATATAAATCCTTTTCACAATATCATAGGGTATCAACCCTTATCACAAGAGGATTACACCTCATTCCAGGATCAACCATGCCCAAAGGTCATTAAGACCATCATACTATTCCCTGCAAGATCATCATTATCTTTGCATGCCTTATAATAAGGCTCAACAACATTACTTACATATAATACACCAGATCAACACAATATTGCATTAATGAGCTAGGAGATATTCATAAACAATCATAGCAGGGCTATAAAAACATTAAGAACATTCCTTTATTACATCAACATGCAAGGAATTTAGATATGATTAACCCTCATCATATTCATAATGAACATGTTTAGCATAAGAAAGTATCAACCATGTGGATATGATAACCATAAATTAATACATTAAGGTTATGATCATATTAAGGAGGTTATTCCACCATCATTCCATCATGTAAAAATGTTAAATTTGAATACTCATCTTTATCTATTTACATTAGAGTTAGGTTCAACATGATTAATTATATCAATGTTACTAATCAACACTTATACCCAAACCCTAACTCACGATATCCCCATTGGATCTGTGATGCATAAGGTGAAGAATCACCATCACATTCCATACTAGTCTCAAGTATGAACCCACACATAAATCAAGGTTTAACCATCAGGTTATAGCATACTAGGGTTTCAACAACAATAAGAGAGTACTCCATGATTGTATTAATCATTCAAGGACTATTCATACCCAATTACCATCATTTAGTTATATTAAAGCTAGGTATATCAAGCTATACCTCATTAGGGTTACATATCAACACAATATGATTATCATCCCTTCTATTCATATGAGTGAATAGGTAAGACTAACTTATTAAGGGTAACCCTCCATTTGTCCCATCATCTTTCAACCCATATCTCCATTTCACTATGTCACCCAGAATGATTGGATGTGCAAAAGATAAGACCATTGGTCATTTACATAAGTAAACACCTTGAATGAATCATCTATAATTTTATTGAATTTTGATCTATAAAAGTCACCATTTAACCCTAGACTTCCTTTGATTAACAACAATAAGCGTTCTGTTGAGAGTAGGATAAAACCAACAATCGACTATTCATTTAAAACAAGCCATCCATTGTCAACAAGTAAGCTCCTTAAGTTGATCATATAAAGGATACCATCTAAATCGCATTATTTGGACCAACATATTACATTAGATATCATTCCACTTTATTGGAGGAATAAACATTAGATCTTGACCATTGTGTCAAGTTCATATGTTAAAATAGTCAATTGTAGTATAGGTCCAACCATTGCATCAAATGACCCAAGAAGCCATTGGTCTAAGGCTTAATTGATGCTACAACTATATGATTAACTAACCATAGGTTTTGGATACCTGATCCACAATCATTAGTGACCATTATGTCACCATATGTTGTTAGATCAACACTATATTCATTAATCAGAATGAAATATTAAGCTAATGCCATCATTGATTGATAACATCAGTAGGGTACTTAATGGTTGATCATTAAACTTCTAATTGATCCAAAACCTGACCTAAGGGGATGACCATAGGTTTTCACCATCATATGAAACCTTTTATCCCAACCATCAGTTTTCATGAAGACAACACCATAGGGTTGTTGCAAAGGTACCATCATTGGGTCATGGGTTTATAGAAGAAATTAGCTTTAAACCCTAAATTTGACCATTGGTTGATAGGTGCTTAGCACCATAGGCTGTCAAACCAACCTGATACAAGTCATATTATACCTTAGAAATAACATACACATGATCACAGGTTCATCTATAACTGAAATTAGAATAGGGAACATTATAAAAATCAAAATCCAAGTCAAGTACAGATTTTTAGTGCATGAATCATCATTTTCGAGCAAGAACATGAGCTAGCAAGCTTATGGTAAGAAATAAACGTGGAGCAAATTATAAAACTTTCCTATAATTAGAAGATGAAACTCCAAATAGAAGAAAAATCAAGCAGGTAGGGTAAAAAATCCAAGCATAAGTTGTGAACTCATTCATCTAGCACCTTTCTTCATCAAATGAGCAAACCCTAAGCATAAGGAGCAAGAAAGGTAGGGTTTTAGAGCTTTAGAGCAATTTCTACCATGGAACAGAAAGGTATAGACCTGGAGATAGGTAGTAGGCAGGATAAAAAAGAAATAAACGGAGTAAATAAGGAGATTCTTACTCTTTTAGGTCAAGCTCACTAGAAGGAAGCGTTTCAAACCCTAAAAGGAAGTGAATTGCAACCCTATATTTTATTTCCAAGAAGATCCCCTCTTTCTTCTTCCTTGGATAGGAAATTCAGAGCAGCACAGAGGAAGAATGAGGTTCATAGAAGTAGGGAAGTGGTGGTGATAAAATGGCTCGTTTTGGTTCTTAGGGATACGTATATGAAATTTTAAGATAAAGAAAAAGAAAAAATTGAAGTTCTAGTATCTTTCCATGTGTCCATGGCCTTAAACTATTAAGAATATACAAGCACACACACAAGAAGCACCTTAACCATCTATAGAGACATGTTTATCCCTCATTTCTTGAATTTCCAAGCAAAACAAATAATTCATTAGTTGATAGCTACTAAAGGTAGCTCATCCATGAAGGGGTAAACCATAAAATACCCTTAGAGAAAACACCTTCAAACAAATGTTTAAATAGGTTCCCCATGGCTCAAAAATCTCAATAATTATGATACAATATCCATGGAACATAGTGACAGTGATAAATTGCAAATAAAACCTCTCAGTTGGGTAAATAGCAAAAAAGTCCAAAATGTGCATAAAATTGCATAGCTTGCTCAAATAGTGTCCAAATTGGATCAAATTTAAAATGTAAGCTTGTATTATGATTTAAAAGCATATAACAAGGTTAGATTAGGGTTATAAGAATTCAATTATGATAATTAATCTTATTCAACTCATTAAGCAAGTTTATGGGCCATACAGTAGTTATTAATCTTGTAAAAGAATATGTTATTTTTATACTAGCATCATTTTAGTGTCATTGCATCTCTAATATTGATTTTTCACTCCTCTTAGTAATGGTTTTAGTAGCATCAATAATTCAAATGACATTCTAAGACATATATTATTGAATTTATTTTTTTTCTACATGTTAATGACTTCGATCCTCATTCCTCTGCATTGCAAAATATTCCAAGACATTGCGTGAAAAATCACCTTCAGTTTCTCTCTGGAAAGGTAAATCTTGTGCATCATGGATGAACTCCATGGGAAGTCATCTTGGGAGAAATTATAATAGGAACTTGTGCATGTGTATAAATATGGATCAAGTGGAAAGATAAGGTATGATGGTGGGTACTACTTACTTGGTAATTGAGATGATCTTGGTAAGTTATTTTCTCTCTTATATTGAAAAGAAGTTGTCAATCTTTATATGAGAATATTGTATTTCTAGGCCAACAATATTTTAGTGTGATCACTAATTTAATGCCACAAATGTCCTATAACTTTTATTCTAAGATGTTTATGTTTGTCTTAAGTTCACGTGTTGATTTCATATGCATATCTTCTCCCCAAATTGTGTAGGAAATACCAAAGGGCAATGCAAGTAGATGAAAGACACTACAAATCTTTGGCATGTTCTTGAAGTCATTTATGTACCAAGATATACTCAAATTTTCATTTTTTATTTTCGTTTGTGCAGGTTTAATGTAGTTTCTACTCTTATCTATATCTTGAATTCAATTTGGTCTGGATGTAGTTCCTGCTCATATCATTATATTCCTACTATTCATGAAGGTCTATTGCAAAGTCTCTTCCCTACCTCTAGACCTATATGAGCATGAGGAGATTCAAAAGGTTATCAAAATGGTTGTGGGCCCTTAGGCCCTCTATTTCTACCCTTGGATTACATACCTTTTCTAGGTACTAAGAGGACCTTGTGTGAAGATAGGAGTGTGTTCTTTAGGGTCTTGTTTTGTCACAGTGAAAGTCAAAAAAGCATAAGTAGTAGTTCCAACTAAATCCCCCTTATATTAATTTTGAGAAATATATTTTTTCTCAAAAAGTACCAATTCCAAGACAGATGAATCCCAACCTAGAATAAGATATCTCCATGCATCTTAAAGTTGTCCATGTTTTATAAATTCATGATCCAGATTATGCTATATAGCTCTTAATTAAATTTTATCAATTCATAGATTGCTGGAAATGTGGACTCTAATGTTTAATAAGTTCTATATATTTTTCTTGTATAGATATCAGTCAAGGGATGCAATTTGAATCCATCAGCCAGGCTGCTTGGGAGATTTTACTACCTTCATGATTTGAATATAATTCTATGTATGATTGTTCAGGGGTTGTTTGGGTGAACATAAAACTAGAACTTGTGTTGATGGTTTGAGTAAAAGAGAGTGTATTATCATGGGCACTAGTTCCTTGATAACGGGTATGATCTTGGTAAAGAGTACTCCCTCTTTTAAAAAAAAAATTGTTATTAGTATTCAATGAGTGTTGTTGTTGCCATGCTAGCAATATTCCAGTGTGATCATTGATTACAAGTCCCACACATATTGTAAAAAATTTACTTGGAATAATGTTTGTTTTTAGTTTAAGTGCAACTGTTGACCATGGTGTCAATGTCTTCTCTCTGATTGGCTCTGGGAATGAGTAGGTATACTATTTTCACATTGTTTCATCTCTCTCTGATCTCTATAGATTTTTTTATGTATTTCAGTTTTCCTTTTTGTAAGCTCTTAAAATAGTTGTGGGCTTATATATTCTACTTAAGGTTTATACTAAATCACCTCCCCTTCCAACTTATGAATTTTTCAGAATTTATACTCAGAATAGTACACAAATGGATATGAAATGGATATCATATAAAAATTTAATTGTAGTTGAAAATAACAATAATTAGGTTTAGTTTGTACTCATTAATTGACTGACCGCTTGAAAATTTTAAATGTACATGGAAATATAGTTGATGCAATGGGTTCATTCAATGGACTCAAACATGTTACAAGGTTTCTTGAGAACTATATACTTAACATAATGCATCCAATATAACACATCAAGTTAATTTCAGTAGTTAGTGTTATCAATTGAATAACTTTATTTTGCACATTCTTTCTAATGGTTTTAGATCCCACTTTCATACATGGCATGCCTTGTTTGCAAGTAAGATCTGTGAAGTAACATATCATCGGTTGAGAGTGAGATAGATACAAGGGAGTTCATTTCCTTTTCATGCAAACTAATATGTTGAAGCACATGTCAGAATTATTATAGCCCTTGTAAAAGTTGGGATTGTCTACTACTTAATATTTCCCCAATGCTTATTTTTTATTTGTTTCTTGGTCAGGTGTAAAAATGTGACATAATTAATAATGAAAAGTCAAACAAGAATTTGTGGAGAAAGTGAGGGCAGAAGTTCCAGGTGGTGAGACTATGTTTCCAAGAGGGATGGTCATTATGTTAATATAATGGAAGAATTGATTTCTAGAATGAAATATGGCATAGTTAGAACTGCCACTAACACAAGTTTCCATGTCTACCAACCTCACACGTTGTTTTGAAGTTTGTAGATATCATCAGTAAGATAGACAAACCTTTTAGTAAGGAGCTTGAGTAGAATCCTAAGTTCTTGAAGAATGGTGATGCATTTGTGAAAATATTTCCCACGAATCCCAAGTTTTTGATACCAAGACAACTCTCAACAACATACAAGTCTAAGAACATACATTTATAGCTTTCATTTATGTGGCCTAAGGATGTAGAAAGTGTTGTACTTAGTAGTTTATTGTATGAAAGAGTGTTTCATGTGTGTTGTATATAATATAAGGGTACGATAAAATGTACTCCCCGAAATTTTTGTTTGATTATATATACCCAATTTTAAATTTAGAATCTATGCTTTAAATAATATAAATTCAAATTGGAGTTCATATAATAATCTATGTAATAAAGTAAAAATAGAATCATTAAAAGCCATGAAAATACATCATATACAATACTTATGCCATTATAATGGCATTTTTATGTGCCATTATACACAACAAGAATAGTTCCATGCAACATCCTAAAGAACATAGTGATATTTTTATAAAGCCAATTCATGTTATGGAGGCATTAACATAAAAGCCATGTGATGTTATAGTGGCATTTGTCTACATTTATTGAAATCCATAAAAACTAATTGTTTTTTGGCATTTGCATCTTATGCCACTATCTCTACAATGGCATTGGTAATAAAGGCATTTTTCTAATTTCAACAAATGCCAAAAATACTTTTAAAGGCATTCATTTTATTTATCAGCTTTTTTCAAATGCCATGAATGGGTATGTTTGTTGTAGTAAATCCCCACATGTCATATTATACATGTGGTAGGTGTCTGATTTAAAGTAGAAGTTGTATGATTCTTCTTGCGCAACGAGTTCAACAAAACTTGAGTACCTTTTCTGCAATTATGTATGCAATGATAACACATCTTGAGTTTGCACACAATGGAAGAAAGTGATGGTCTACTTGATATGATTTTGTATGATGCACAAGGTCATGCATAAGTACCCTTAAGAGGAGACAAGGATGTCTTTGTAAGAGACTATACCTCCCGAAAGATAGTGGTTCCTCAATGGATGAATAAGTATAATATGTCATGGCAGTAATGTACTTATAACATCATTTGTTTGGTTTGAACTGCCTTTTACTAGTTAAATGCATACATATGTAATCTATGAAGGTTGAGAAACAAATTATTATGTTATTAATGAAGTTTACTCTATTAGACATCAATAAATACTTCACAAGTTCGAAGGTGTATGTGTAGTAATGTTGCCCCATTATGTATTAAAACCAAGCATGTGGGGTTGTATGACTTCGACATCCTCATTGGAAGACTAAGGGAAATGCATTATAATTGTTTGGCAAAATAGGTTCACTAAAGTATGCATGGATATATAAATGCAATAATATGTATATTATGCATACATTTCAGCAACACAAACCAAATATATTATAGGATAAAGACCGGTGCAAATACATGGACTAGGAAATTGTTCTTTCCCCAACAATACACTCTTTATAGGATGATATTCAGTTATTGAATGATTAGTGCAAGATGGAATGGGGTCAAATTTGAAGGACTTTGTAGAAATTCATCATGATGTTGAAGATGACTACAAATGATACTATTGATAGTATGATAAACTTTTGTTGAAGTGAATAAGTTGGAGAAGACATATAGCCTATTTTTAAATTCATTCTCATTCATTGACGCCATAGGGCATTTGATTTTGTACATATAAGTGTACAAAATTTAGTTTGTGAATATGGACTGTGTGTGGTGTTGTCAAACTTACATTATATGTTGCTTGTAAATTATGTATTCCTATTTGAACGATCATATCATATATGTATGTTTGCACAATTTTATGATTATAATGTATTACACACATAAAATATGGAAGGACCAGATAGGAAGCCACGTGGTCTATGGTCTCGGGATGCTGATGAGGCTATTCTTGATGCATTGAGACAAAAATATGATATAGGGAGATGTGTGGATGGTAACTTTATTTGATATGTTTAGAGGTAGATGGTTCTTGAGTTGCAAAATAGAGTGGTGATGTCTACGTGTCTATGGATCAGGTTAAAACCCAATGGAAGAACCTAAAGAGAGATTTTATTAGATATAATTGCTTCATGTTGGAGGACGTAAGGGATTTTCACCCACTAGGCTTGCACCAAAAACCTCACATAGTAGGAAACCATCAACCAGCTACTAACAACGTCAATGATGTAGTTGAAGGAGTTTGTAGTTGAGGCAGTGAATGAAAGTTGAAAGAACCCCTAATTAAAAAATGTATGCATGATTTTTGCTGCAATATTATGGCGTACTTTAAGGTGTTTGTTTAATACATTTAACTTTGTACTTGGTAGAATTTTTATGAACTAGTATATGCAATGTGAGCTAATAGTATCATTTTATTATAATCATGTTATAGGTACAAACTTCTATTTTAATTATGTGTCAACTATTTCATCTTCTAGATGTCATGCTCCAAGAAGGAAAAAAATGACTGGTCCAAAATTGTCTATTTTGGTAAGGATGCTCTCATTCTCCAGTATCGTGCCTTGAGTTGATGTATGCCAAAGAACACAAGGATTGGGTTAGTCACCATGTTCATCAATTGCCAATGTTGTTTGACTACCCAAAAGATCACATCTTGTACCATGACAAGGAAGTGTTGAAGAAATAATATGAGATCTTGTGGAATGAGTACGAAGTGTCCCTAAGGTGGGACAACTGGGATTACCCTACTTGGGATCAATGTAAATATTTGCCTCCATCATGTATGGGTCAACATAATAGTTGGTAATCATCTTACAGTGGATCTGGGCGTGCCGAGATGTGCATCCACCATGAGCTACTGGAACACTCAAAAACTATCAAAGGAACCTTCTGGAAGATAAGAGTTTGACTTTCCTCCATGTTGATCTTGATCAATCCCTTGAGTGAAAACATTTGTCCAGATCACTATGGGCCGATGAGGAAGAATATATACTGATTTTCGAATCCCATGAAAATGGTAACATGACACAATCCAATTGTATTAGGCAAATTGGATGTGGTTTGGTTCTATTTGGGAAATCGAATGTGTTGGTAGGTATGCCCAGAGAGACAATCATATGATCATTGCAATGGCATAGGTTGTAAAATATTTGATTAATAAGGGAAATATTCCATTTATTTTAAATTATTCAGTTATGAGATAATGTGTAACATAATAAGTGTCTAAAGAATGATACTACTCAATCATGTATGTCTTCAGGTTGATGACCTAAACAATGAGATCATATGAATGATGAAGAGTATATACATTCTTGTTATGTCCCTAGTCAGATTTTATTATGGAAGCAAGCAAGATAACTATAACACATAAGACTAGATTGTGTGTTGGTTGATGACAAAATCTCATTAGTCATGATATGCAATTTCAAACCAAACACATAGAAACTTGTTAGAGAATAGTGTATCAGCTAGACACAACTTGAGAGTGATACATGGAAACCATTGAATGGTAGTCAAAATCATATCTCATAGTGATGGTGATGATTGTGGTTCTTAGACTTGAAATCACTACGCTCATCACATGTTATTTGATGTACTTTTTCATCATCAAACATGACCTTAAATAAGTGTTGCCATAAAGGTGATGTTCAAATACATTATAGCGTATGGGGAATGACTATGAGTGATGTAGATGGGATTTTTCCCACCTACAGGAGTTTGATATCCAGACCACTTGATAAGTGAGACTGAGGAAATCATTGTCATGCGCATGTGAATAAGTATATGATGTTGAGTCACATATAACTCAGATAGTTTTCTCTATTTCAATGAACATGGATTGAACGTTGAAGAGGATGATGATTCCATGCCTCTAGTACAATCTAGATATCAGAGACAAAGTAACTATACAATAATTGTAACATCAATCACACATTAAAGGTTGAAGTTGTTCTCTAGCTTTTGGAATTACTTGGGTAGCAATGATGTCTTGCTAGATACCAATCGTTGCTTGTGATGTCATAAAATAGTTATGGACATTCACTACAAACATAACTTGGGACCTATAGGGTCACACTCATAGTAATGTACTTAAATAGGAGTATATTAATGAATTACATTTAAACATGATTATTAAAGAGTAAGGAAGTCAATTTAAACAACATTGGCAATCTGCACTCTGAAATGACTGGTTCAACAAGTGAACCAATCGAATCAGGTGCATGAATAGATAAGCTCTTTTTGTGACCGACCATTTGGTTGATCGATGAGATTGGATCAAGGATTGATGCTGACATCTTGTTCTGCATTAATCAAATATTCATTGCCAATACAATTGTGAATTGGAAAACAAAGTGAAATGACCGGATTAAGAGTTGAAATGATCCACTCACATTCCAAATGACTGGTTCACTGCTGAACTGACTATTTTATCATTCACATGTTACAAACATTCATGAAATTCCATCTCTTCAACTCCCAAATAGACTAGAAACCCTAACCTTGGCCCTCCTATAAATAAAGGGCTGCTAGGGGTTTCTCGGACACAACAATAAGCTCTGATAATTATTGTCTTCACTGGTTGTGGTAACCAGGAGAGCCCGAGCAATTTATACCTATCAAAGGGAGGAACGATAAGGGAGAGAATTGTGGGAGAGCAAGTTGACGCTAGCCCATCAACTAGAAAGGACAACTCCTTCCTGTCTATTCATCTAGAATGATAGGAATTCTTGATGGTCCACATGGACTACTCTAGAGACTAGGAGGCATTTTCCCCGCAAGGAGGATGCCACCAACTACCATATGTGGTGTCAGACCAGGAGGCTAACAACGATACATATTTAAGTGCAACTCGAGAATTTAGCACGTTGCAGCATGGTATAGTCAATGGACTTGCTCCAGAACATGGTATATACCTTGCAACCCTCTTTCCATCTCACAATTGTTGGTGCAATCTACTATATTAGGGGAATATGGCAAGTTTTTTTTTCTTTTCATTGCCATACCCAATGCCATATTTCCTAACAGTGGTATCAAAGCCATATCAATTTACTATGGTTTGGGATTTAATCATTGTGATCGAATTTTGGTTTTATCATTTATTTATTACATGCAATGTGAATACTTAAATGGTAAATGTACATATCTGATTAAATACCACTTACAATCCTTATACATATATGACATGGTATATATGCAAAATGTGTTGCCTTAAAATCATTTTAATGGTGATTGGAAGCATGGTTATGTCATGTACACCTAGACCTTTTTGTGATTAGTTGGATGGTTGTTGTTCCTATTTATATCTTGGTTTGCATACCGAGCCTCTCTCTTCTTTACATATGTAAAATATTAATTCTTTCCTTCATATGCTCCCCTTAAATGTAACTCGAGGTTTCCAAATTACAATGTAATATGTTAAATAAGATTAGGATAGTTTTATTTCCTGTTATGGCAAAGTGAATGTTCTACACAAGACAACCTGAACGGTGCAGGAGACAAACCCTTCATCACGAGGACCGAGGAGGCTGATGATAGGAGGAACCAACTGATCAGTTGATGGCCCAACCTACTAGCTGGAGGAGTGCAGACGTCGCAATGACCAGAGGCTAGGCAACTGATCCGTGAGGCCAATAGACTGACCAGGAGGTGAGCTGACTGGTTCAAGGGTTGAACCCATTGACCCAAACTGGTTCTAGTATAGATCTTCATCAACAATAGGTTACTACATATGATGTGGACCTTAGGTAGTAGTAATTTCTTATGGCTCCAAGTAATTATAATAGAGTGTCCATGACCATTTCATATGTTTATTATTGCATGTTTTCATTATGGTTATAGCATGTATATGATACGTACTATAAGTATGTGGTTTTTGGATATGTATATGTATTTATATAAAATCCCTCAATACAAAATTATATCTTAGATTATTTCCATATGCTACACACAAAAAACATGATTGACTAAGCATAAGTTACACCAAACCATGGTGTGTTTTCCATCTCATGGAAGTATGATGATAAATATTTGGATCTGCCAAAGCAGGTTGCATATTTTATTGTGTTGGCTTTTGGGTCAGGCCTAACTAGGTGATGTTAATGAGATTAAATACCTAGAAGCATAAAGACGGATTGTGAAAAAGAGTTGTGCACATCGTCTATACAATAATTTCATGTAGATGCAATTGGAAAAAGTTTCCTATCTAAATAGTCAAGTTGTGGTCTATCAACCAATGTTGACTAATGATTTGATGAAATATAGATCTTGGTTAACTACAAGATTGTACGATGCAATCTTCCAAATTGATATGTGAGGGTTATAAATTTGAAAAAAATAGTGGGAGTGATAGTTAACTAAAAGACCTAATTAAGAATCATATATTATTTTAATCAAATCAAATAAAAAATGTTTTGAAAAACTATAAATTTTCTCTTCTAGAATCAAATGATGACAAACAACACATTTTCCTTACGATTGGTCCTTGAGAATGGCAAGTTGAATGGGAACAAATTCCATATTGGGTCAATATGCTAAGAATTGTTCTCACACAAGAGCACAAGCTTTATGTCCTGGAAACACCAGAGCCAAATAAACTGGCTCCTACTATGCCTAAGGCTGACAGGGATGCTTATAAGAAGCACTCTTAAGATGTTTTACATGTCAAGTGCTTGATTTGATGCTCTATGAACTATGAGATGTAGATACAACATGAGAGAATGGATGTGATTGAGATGGTCACACGTCTTAAGAACATGTACCAAGATCAGGCAAGACATGAGAGATATGATATCTCCAAAGTTTTATTCAAATTTAGCACTATAGAAGGAGATCCAGTAGGTCCCCATGTGCACAATCTTATTGGGTTGTCGAGCACCTTTCTAGACTGTGATTTCCTTGGGTCAAGAGTTGGCCACATATGTGATTCTATAGTCATTGTCAGAGTCATACAACCAGTTTGTCATGAACTACAACACGAATAATTCTGACAAGCCATTTTCAGAATTCTTGGCATGTTGAGAAAGCTAAAGTGCAAATGAAGAAAGAAAATCCCATGTATGTGATGATGATCAGTAGAGAAAAAGGTAAGTCCAAGGGAAAAGGCAAAGCTAAGAAGAATTCTAAATCTAGCTAGAAGGCCAAGTCTTCTACACTCAAATCAAAGGGAGGGGTTACTAACGGAGGCATTGTCACCATTATCACCAGCATGGACACTGGAAGAGAATTTCCCTTGATATCTGGAGGAACTGAGGAAGAAGGAGGGAAGTATATACATTATTGAGATAATTTTTTCTATATCTTCATCTTAGGTACAATATACCAGATGTGGATCTCACATATGCTCGAATATGCATGATCTGAAAAGAAGCAAGCCTTTAAGAAAGGGCGAGGTTGAAATGTGCATTGCAAATGAAGCAAGAGTTGTTGTCATTGCAGTTAGAACCTATAATTGATCTCCACCCATGGGGCTTGTAATAGAGTTAAAAATGGCTATTTTGTATCTGCCATAAATAAAACATCATTTAAGTATCTTATATGGACAATGATCGATATATGAATTTCATATAAAGAATAGTCAATGTTCTATTTCAAAAGATGAGATCTTTTATGGTAGTTCCCCAATGTCCTATGGTATTTATTTATTATATCTTAATAAAAATGTTTATAACATAAATAATAAAATATGAAAACTCAAATACTCAAATAAAACATATCTTTGGCATTGTTGTCTAGGGCACATCAATGAGAATCGCATCTCTAGACTCCAAAGAGATTGATATCTACACTCTTGATTTTGAATCAATAGAGAGGTGTGAGTCTTGTTTGTTGGTCAAGATGATAAAGGCTCCCTTAACTAGTAATAATGAGAGAGCTAGTGATCTATTATGACTCATACATACTGATGTATGTGTCCCTTTTAGAACAAATGATAGAGGTGGGTATTTGTACTTCATTACCTTCAGTGATGACTTCAATAGGTATGGTTATGTTTACTTGATGAAACATAAGTCACAAACTCTTGAAAAGTTCAAGGATTTCATGAATGACGTACAAAACCAACTTGATAAAGGCATAAAAGAAATTCATTTTGATTGAAGTGGAGAATACTTAATCTAGGAGTTTTAGGAACTTCTGTGAGACTGTTATATCATATCATAATGGACTCCATCTAGAACACTACAACATAATGGTGTGTCTGAAAGAAGGAATCAAACGTTCCTAGATATGGTGCGATCAATGATGAGTTTTTCTAAGCTTTTGACTTCCTTACGGGGTTATTCTATTGAAATTGCAACATTTACATTAAATAATGTGCCATCTAAATCGGTTTAAAAGACACCATATGAGATATAGATTGGGAAATGTCCAAAAATGTCTTTTATGAGGATTTGGGGGCGTGAAGGTTATGTCAAGAATTTTTTTTCTAAAAGGATTGGCCCTAGATAAGATAAATGCTATTTTGTTGGATATCCCAAGGAAACCAAGGGATACTATTTGCATAACCCTTCTGACAACAAAGTTTTTGTTTATAGGGATGTTGCACTTCTAGAAAAGGAATTTATTTCCAACGGAATCAGTGGGAGCAAAGTAGAACTTGAAGAAGTTAGAGACTAACAAGAAAACATTGAAACTGTAGAGGTATAAGAGGAACATAGAGAGCCACAAAACATTGCAGAATCTCAAATTCCTCAAGTAACACATGAATCTCATAGATCTAGTAGGAGAAGCCTTGGGCTACAAATATTTGGTTATCTTGTGACTCATGAAGGCAATGAATTGGTCATTGATGATGAGACAATTACCTAACTAGAAGTTGTTAAGGGATGAGAGTCTATGAAATGGCTAGAAACCATGAGATCTGAGATGGAATCCATGTACACTAACAAGGTATGGACCTTGGTGGATCCATCTGAAGGGGTAAAACCCATAAGATAGAGGTTTGTCTTCAAGAAAAAGACTGAGACCCACGCATTGCAGACTCCCTACTGGTCCTCATTCCTAAAATTGCAAGTCCACAACGCTGTAGTGACCTACGACCCATCTCTCCTAACAACTGCTGCTTCAAGCTTATTTCGAAGATTATTGTGGAAAGGTTAAAGCACTTCCTTAGTGACTGGGTCTCCTTGAACCAATCGATCTTCATTTTGGGCCGACAAATCAGTGATAACATCATTCTTGTACAGGAAGTTGTCCGCTCAATGCGAAACAAACATGGCAGAAAGAAGTGGGTTACCATCAAACTGGACTTGTCCAAAGCTTTTGACTGGATGAGTTGGCCATTCATCAAGGACACCCTCAAGAAAATGGAAATCCCTGGAAATCTTTGTAAGATGATTATGCAGATCATTTCCATAGGTAGCACCTCTATTATGTGGGAAGGTGCACCCATGGAACCCATTAAATCCACACAAGGTGTCCGGAAAGGCAACCCTATCAACCCATACTTGTTTGTTCTTTGCATGGAACGCCTTAGTCAAGCAATTTCAACAGAGGTATCGCGGGGTACCTGGAAGCCTATTATGGTCACCAAGGCTGGCCCATCACTTTCCCATGTGATATTTGCTGATGATTTACTACTTATGGCTGAAGTATCTACTGCTCAAGCCTCTACTATCAACAAGGTCCTAAAAAAATTCTCCTTATTGTTCGGTCAAATGGTCTTAAAAGAAAATTCAATTTTAACCCCTCTTCTTTCTTCATTTTCTCCCTACGAAAAGGAAATAGAATTTTTATCTGAATACCATCTGTTAACCAATCTTTTGGAAAAATTGAATATTTAGATAGAATATTTACGGTTAACCAACATGTTAACTAATCGATTACGATAAATTGGATCGGATTTTGCAGTACAAACTTACAAAGGTCAATTGGTTGCAAAGTGTTTCAGACAAGTTCAAGGTGTTGACTATGATGAAACCTTTTTTTCAAGTTGCCATGATTACGTCCATCAAGATCATACTTTCCATTGCAGATATGATGACTATGAGATTTGGCATATAGATGTTAAAACCACATTCGGTAATGGGAATCTTCTTGAGGATGTGTATATGACACAACTTGAGGGTTTCATAAATCTAAATGATGTAAATAAAGTCTATCAGATACAAAGTTCAATCTATGGATTAGAGCAAGAATCTCGGAGCTGGAATCTTCAATTTGGCAAAAACGTTAGGGTGTTCGGGTTTAGTTAAAATGATGATGAACCGTGTGTTTACAAGAAGTTTAGTGGGATAATGATTATATTCCTCATATTGTATGTGGATGACATACTATTGATAGGGAATGACATACCTACTTTACAAATGGTTAAGTATTAGCTTGGAAAAATGTTCTCTATGAAGGATTTGGATGAACCACCGTACATATTAGGAATCAATATCTATAGAGATAGATCTGGAAAGCTTCTTGGACTAAGTCAGAGTACATACATTGACAATGTCTAGGTTCAACATGGAGGACTCAAAGAGAGGAAAGCTTCCCACATCTCATGGTGTTTCTATCTCTAGAGCTCAATGCCCTAGTTCTTGTGAAGAAAGGGAATGCATGATTAAGACTTCATATGCATCAGAAATTTGCTCTATCATGTATTCAATGTCATGTACTCGTCCTGATGTCGCATATGCCTTGAGCATGATGAGCAGATATCATTCAGTTATTGGTGATTCCCATTGGACAGTCGTGAAGAACATCCTTAAGTACTTGAGAATAAATAAGGATCAGTTCCTTATGTATGGTGATGAGGAAGATTTTGAGGTAAATGGTTACACCAAAGAAAGCTTCCAAACTGACAAAATTGACTATAAATTGCAATCGGTATTTGTGTTTTGCCTCAACAAAGGAGTTATGAGTTGGAAGAGTTCCTAGAAAGAGACATTCGTAGACTGTACAATAGAGGCTGATTATATTGTTGCATCCAATACATCAAAGGAAGTTGTATGGATCAAGAAGTTCATTTTTGAACTTGGGGTGGTTCCAAACATTTGCAATGCCATTGAGCTATATTGTGACAACAATGGAGCTATATCACAAGCTAAGGAACCCAGATCGCATCAACATTCCAAGAACATACAAAGACAGTTCTATCTCATACGAGAGATCATGCAACGAGGAGATGTGAGGATTTGTAGAGTGCCAACTAAAAGCAATATTGTTGAACCCTTGACAAAAGCATTGTCACAATAGAAGCATGAAGGTCATGTTATATCACATATGATTAAGTTCATGGGTGATTGGCTCTAAGTGCAAGTGGAAGCCTATTTGTATGTATGCCCAGAGAGCCAGTCATATGATGATTGTAATGTCATAACTTGTGAAAAATTTGATTACTAAAGACAATCTTCCATTTATTCTATATTATTCAGTTATTAGATAATGATGTTACATAATAAATATCTAAGGAATGATACTACTAAATGATGTATGTCTTCAAGTTGAGGACTTGAATACAGAGATCATTCAGACGATAAGAGTGTATACATTCTTGTTATGTACCTAGTTAGATGTTATTGTGGAAGAAATCTAGATAGAAATAACATGTAAGACTAGAGTGTGTGTTGGTTGATGACAAAATATCATTAGCCATGATATGCAATATCAATCCAAACACATAGATACTTGTTTGAGAATAGTGTATGATTTAGATCCACCTTGAGATTGATGCATGGAAACCATTGAATGGTAGTCAAAATCATCTCTCATAGTGATGTTGATGATTGTGGCTCTTAGACCTAAAATCACTACACTCATCACATGTTGTTTGATCTACTTTATCATCATCAAACATGAACTCGAATAAGGGTTTCCATAAAGGTGTTCAAATACATTATAGAACATGGGGAATGACTGTGAGTAAGGTAGATGGGATTTGTTCCTCCTAAAGGAGTTTGATATCATGTCCACTTATTAAGAGAAACTGAGAAAGGCATGTCCATGTGCGTGTGAATGAATATACGATGTTGAGTTTACATATATCTCAGATAGTCTTCTCTAGTTCAAGGAACATGGATTGAACATTGAACAGGATGAAAATCACATGCCTTGAGTACAATCTAGATATCAAAGACACACGAAATATACAATCATTGTAACACCAATCATGAATTTTAGTTGAAGTTGTTCTCTAACATTCCAAATTACTTGGGTAGCAATGATGTCTTCCTACATACCCATCATTGCTTGTGATGTCATAAAATAGTAATGTACATTCACTGCCAAAGTAACGTGGGAACTATAGGGTTACATGCATAGGAATGCACTTAGAATAGGGGTACATTCATGAATAATATTTAAACTTGAATACTAAAGTGTTAGGTATTCAATTTAAACAACATTAGCAATATGCACTCTAAAGCGACTGATTCAACAGTGAACCAATCATCTTAGCTTGTAAACCAGCTATTTTGGTTGTTCGATGAGATTGGACCTATGATTGATTCTGACATCATGTTATGCATTAATTGAATGTTAATTTCCAATATAATTGTGATTGGGAAACATCATGAAATGACCAGTTCAAGAGTTGAATCAATCGACTCATATGCCAATCGATCGGTGCACTATTGAACTGACCATTTTGTCATTTTTAGGTTACAAAAATTCATGAAATTCCATCTCTTTGACTCCCAAATCGACTAGAAACCCTGACCCTAGCCACTATAAATAGAGGGGTACTAGGGGCTTCCTAGAAACAATAATAACCACTAAAAATTGTTGTTTTCTCTATTTGTGGTAACCAAGATAGAACGAACAAGTTCTACCCATCAATGGGATGAACAACAAGGGAGAGACAATTGTTAGTTCATCTAGCACATCAACTAGAAGGGGCAAGTCCTTCCTGTTTGTTCATCTAGAATGACATGAGTTTCTAGTGGTCCACATGGACTACTTTAGAGGTGAGGAGGCATTTTCCCTTCCAAGAGGATACTATCAACTATGTCCCGTGGTGTCAGACCAAACCGACGATGATAGACATTCAAGTGCTACTCGTGAAGGTAGCACATTGTAGCAAGGGATAGTTGTTGGACTTGCTCCAAGACCAGGTATATACTTTGCAACCTTCTTTCTATCTCATAGTTGTTGATGTGGTCTACTGTATTATGGAATATGACAAGTGAATTTTTTTTGTTTCCATTGCCATATCTGATGCTATATTTCCTAACAGAATGTAGTTCAACTAGCCAATCTAGATTAGATTGTATCCTATTACTATCTTAATTGGATTCATCAACCGTATAGGTTCTTCATTGTTGTCCCATGGTGAATCCTATGTCTCCTTCCCTCAAAGGCTTCCTTAAGATTAACGAGGAGGAAGATGTAGGTTTCTCCACACCATATGGATCGTTTGACTTTCTTTTGGGCTATGAACCAACTCATGGAGAATGTCAATCTTGCCACAAGAACTTATAAGATGTTGTCCCTCCAACCTTTCCACATTTGACCATTATCTAGTCGGACTAAATTCATTTTGTGTTTACAAGTTTTACTCTCCAAAACAAGTGATTTACCCACTATTTATATGGAATAAGTATTTTTTTTAATGTGAATGACAATTATAAGTTGTTGATATTGAGTTTTTGTCCATCAATAGTTCACACGTTATTTCATCATTTTTTATACATCTATTAAATTATAAGTTGTCCAAATTTTTTGGTATACATCTAGTAAATTATCATTTGCATTGTTTGTTTCCCAAATAGTAATTTGAAAATTGTGCCTAAAGGATTAATTCAATTTAATCACAAAGTTTGTTAACAAATGGATATATACTACTAAAATTGGTGTTTGACAAACTATGTCAAATTTGTTTTAGATAACTCGAATCACTTTCAATGGGATGATGAGCCATATGTATCACTCGACACGTTGTTAGGACATCAAAACAATATGAATGTCTGGTCCTTCTCCACTTCAAGATTGGTGTGATGCCCTTTGTGATTTCCACACATTAATAAGGAGGATTGACATCAACATGAATATGTTTAAGGTGAGGTGGAGAGTGTTGACAATTGTAGAAGCAGTTCCACACATTTTTTGGATCAGTCCTCATACATACCCACTAGTCCTACAACAACAACATGAGCAAGTAGGAAGCTCTAAACCACATGCAACACTAGATGACGATGGAGATACTACACTGAATGGTGTTGTTGGAGGCTTTGATGGTGAAGACAATGAGTGAATGTCATATTAATGACTACCTAAACTGACATAATCAACTTTATGTAACTAAATTTTGTACTTGAAAATTGTCTTATGGTTTTCTTTATGTAATATTACATATTGGTATTAATAGTTTAACCGTAGTATTTCATATTAAATTTTTGGTTTCACTTATAATTTTATGTGTTCTTAGGTTCTATTATTTGGTTGTGTTTGGTTGTTATACACAACAACACATGTTTATGTATTACGTCAATAAAACTAAGTGAAGACACTATTTATTTACAAAGATAGATACAACTAAACATAGATACAGCAACACATATCCATGTATTATCTCAATATGTTGGTAAAATAATATCGATTTTAAAACACATACATCAAAAAATAGGCGTTCTCAAAATTCAATAGCGGTTAGTTAATTTTATTTTTATTTTTAATGAATATGTGTTGTAATCTACTGAAATATAAAATAGATCATAGTTGAATTATCAATTATATTATCTAAACAATTCCATATTACAAATAGATTACAGCTAGACTATATCTTGATTTGATTACTAAATAGAATTAGACCACAAGTCTTGTCTAGAATCTGGCTAGTCTTCCAAACAAAATCAGACCAGATCATCACCAGAAGAGAAAAATTAGACTAGTTTACCAAATAGAACCATACTAGATCCAGACCAGGATAATCTAGATATTCTGACTGACCCTGACTAATCGAAATCCTAACTAAAACATCCTGATCCTGAATCAAATATGGGAACAAGTATCCTTGGAATCATACAAAGCATAGGTAGGAATTCCATATTGTCTCCAGTTGGACAATTTTCTAGAAACAAGCTCATAAAAGTATGCACTCAAGGACCTAAGTCCATGGAACATATCTAAATATCAACGAGGGAGTACCCTTAATCAGTTCCACATTTATTAAAACTCAATGTTTTTATTCCATATAAAATTATTACAAAACCATGACTTCTTATTCCAATAAATAAAAAAAAGAAAAAAAAAGACATCAATATGGTTCTTTAGAAGAATCACAAGTCACTAGAAGGTGTTGATGCAAGCACCCCAAGTATTTGGAAGAGCAATCCCAACCAATGTGGAAGGAATCTCGGGTCAACCTAATCTGGTTGAACCACATATGTGTTGCCTTCTCATGGAATTTCTAAGAATCTATCATCAGCTTCTTGAAGAATGGAGGAAGAGGTACAACTTGATAAACACACTACCGAAGATTGTATTGCCTTAGTACTGACATAGGGTAGTACTTGGAACATCCCTCCAAACCTAGAAAGATAATAAGCCACTTAAAATTAGGCATGACCATGCCACATGTAAGGTTATCAAGATTGAACTCCATCCATTCCAAATGAACATTTTCAGACTTTAGATTCGTGAGCCGAGCCACATCTCCATGCAAATGAAGGGGCTCATCCACCTAGATGTGCTTTGATAGAAACTCCTTCACCACTCTACAATGAGGATTCAAAGACTCCATTAGTTCGGCAGGACCAATGCAAATTCCTTGATACATTTGCATAACTTGGAAGAGTCCCCTTATTTTTGCAATCAGTTGTGCTTCATATAAGCACTCATTCATCTCATCCAATATCAAAGGAATGACAATTTCCTTCCTCCATAAAATGGCCATGACTCTAGAAGCAACTGAAGCCACTCGTAGAAAATCTTCCAAGGAATATCTCCATCAAGATGATCAAACTATATGACTACAAGCAAGGAATATCAGGAGAATCAATGCCACAATCTGCTTCTCTCTTAAACAATCATCGATCAGCAATTGAGCAGGATGGGCTTTCTTCACTCCATGTAGACTACCTAGCTCAACAACCCATCTCAACTTCTTCGGTACCACCGATCATCAGTAATGTAAGGGATCTAGAGTGATCTTAGACACGTCATACAAGGTTATAACAACATCAACAAAATTGAAGGCATGACTCAGACATATCCCACAAGTGGATCGCCACCAACATCATTTCCCTCATAATAGTGACATAAACCAGATGATGAAGAAGGTGGGTCATGCGACATCTTTCTAGATCGACTTCTTCAGTCTCATAAAAATTAGTAATGCAATGTCATACAAAGACAAGTTGATATGAGGATGCCTCAAAAGCAGAATCTCTCATGTCTAGTTGTCTCCCATGACCCTGAGTCATAGGAGATAAGATGTGTTGATTGGGCATGGGATACAACCGTATTTATAGGTCTTAAATAGGGTAAATGCATTTACCAAAGATGTTGAGGAAAGAAGGACTTTGTGTCTCAAAAAGTCACACATCGCTACAATATACCATCTCTAATCACAATGCATATTGAGTCAATCTATTTATCCTCCAGATATCTTCCAAAGAAAAAAGTCCAGAAACCAGATTCCAAATCAACAATTACAAAAGCTCACATTTTTATACTCAAATTTAGACTTTGATTTAAAACTAAAAATAACCTGAAAAATACAAGTATAAACTAATACATGATTTTTCTTGTAGGAAAGGAAAATATAGCATGCCATTAAAATGCTAAAGACAACTACAATTTCTTCAACATCTTCTTCAGCCACCCCATCAAGTGCTTGGCCAAAGGCTGATGACCAATAGATGAAAACCCTGAAAGTGATGCCCTCATCTCACATTAGAGTCAACACACCGATAGACTAGTGGTAACTAGAAGAGGATTGGTCAGAAGAAACCTCCACAATAAAGGCAGCATCTCTACACCAAGAGGAGCCTACCCTCGTACCAACTGAAGGTGGATTTGCACCCTAAACTGAGACATTAGAAGATCTCCCTCCTACATTAGAAGATCTCCCAAAATGCTGAATCTACCCATCGACTGTGTGATACTCAAGTTGAAGAGTCTTCCTACCAGATCTTAAGCCTCATTAGTCTCTGCAAAGGATAATGTCTAACCAAGGTCACCTAGAAAGTGACAAGAACCTCCAGTACTGAAATGTTGATGAGGTTGCAACATGGGAAAATCTTCAAAGCCACAAGCATCACCTAGAAGAGAAGGTGAAGTCCTAGATAAAGAAACTACCTCAGGAGGGGGTGGACAATGAAGCTCATACCCCTAAACATCGTACTCCTCATCTGAGTCATAATCAATTACAAGTAGAAAATAGATGTAAAAGATAATGATAGCATAAAAAAGATAGTGTTGGACTTAGACACTCGCCACCGGCAGATGTCATAGCTGATTGAATGCCTCTCTAGCAAATAGAACAAGATTACCATGTGCATAGTACCACCTAAGGTACACTTCATGTGTCACATGGCCATACATTAGCTCCCTAGTAGCCTGACAAATTGTGAGTGTACGCGGGACCGGTTCTAGAAAAAGGTCAAAAGGGATGCGCCAAGCACCAACCCACTAACTTGCAGCATGCTCAATCATATACAACACACTCCTAGATGTAGGCTCAAATTGGATCTAGAAAGCATCAAGAGACAACCCCATAAAGATGGTTGCATAAGACATGGCTGCCTCACCACACTGAAAACTGGAGAAGATCTTGAATTGAACATGGTGATAAGAATGGATTGGAGTCAGTTAAAGTATAGATAGAAAATATTATATGGTGTGAATGTACTAAGAATACCACAACGACATTCATCATTCTAGTTCACCTCTCCACTAATCATACTACACCCTATTGTTACAACCAACCTAGTGATGATAAGTAGGGAGGGAAGCAAACAAATGGCCCTTAGTACCACTCAGAGTGGTAGGTCTATGAATACAAAAGTGCTCATAGAACCATTCATTTAAAAGATATGTCATTGGAAATCATCCACCACAAACATTTCAAAGCATGAAAAATATAAAAAAAATAGGTAAACAATTTCCTCCATAAAGCCTATGAAGCCCCCACAACCTTTCATAGCTTGGACCATCTCTCCTTTGAATTTTCCCATAAGACATCCCCACAAATGCATCAACAAATGGGCATGTAATCTGCCACTCCAGTCAAAGGAGGGAATCACATCCTGATCTATAAGAAAGTAGAACCAAAAACATCTCATCTATTCCCCGATTTGTTGCTAAATAGGCAACCAGTGATCAAGAGAAAAAACAACAGCTTGACACATAAGGTTCCATACAAAGGATCATTGGAACCCTGCCTTTTGACATCATGAAAGAAGGTGGACCTCATACAAGAAAACCTAACCTCATACTTAGAGGCCATGTCAAAATCTCTAGGGTTCACTCCTAGAATCCCAACAAGGCGGTAAAGACCCCACCCACTCCTTTAATGGGGGTAACCCAATAATCCTAATAAACTCACTCTAGGTGGTGGTCCTCTCACCAAAAAAAAAAGTATTGGTATCTAAAAAAAAGTGCTCAATTAGAGGAAGCAAATAGGGTCTATCTATGATCGTCCACCCACAAATGCTACCAAAGAGAGTCCCCTCCAACAACTCCTCCTCCTTCATCAGTAGGGTATCATACTAATAACCCAACACATTCCAATGGGTTCCTTAATATACATTTGACAATCTAAGACCTTAAAGGAACATGGATGAAGACAAAGTCAAAATTATTGCAACATGGAGAAAAGTCTTGATTAAATCTTGTCAAAGTAGAAAGAAAATAACATAGAACAAAGTTTTCCATTTATACCTCATGGCCCACTTGACACCAAGGTGTTGCAGATTTATCCACAACACATCTGGATGATGGAAAAATCTCTCAGCTGGAAACAGTTCCACCATAATCATGCTCGCACCATTGTGACACCTTCTCAAGGAAAAACTTCAAATAGAATACTCAAAGAGCATATACAAATTCAACCAAAAGGAAAGTACACAAACATTGGGTATGCCTCACTCCCTCCATCATTTCTAGTATCTTTCTCATCTACATGGGCATACGCCTCATGCAATTCATGAGAAGCCATCAACACATAAACAATGAAAATGTCATAAGCTTTCCATAACATCTGAAATTGGCTCGATCCAACAATGGATGACTAAGAAAATGACAAAATGAAAAAAAAGCCGAATTTATAAAACACATATACAAATCATCTTCAACCTATAGACCACAAGAATGCTAGGAAGACAAAATGTTATTTCACTATACAGTGTAAAAATGGTCGAACTGAAGTGCAAAAATAAAATATATACCTTCCTTGAAATAATTTTAGTTGAATTCTGGACTGAAGTGTCACAAGATTGGACAATATGAAGCCCTTCTTCCATTGTGATACTACTGTATGCAATTTTTTAGGAAGGCTAGAGGAATCTTTTACTTCGCTGGCTCTAAGCTTGCAAATCACCCTTGATCTATTGGCTTTTTCTCCCTCTTTCCTCACAGCCTTGGTTGCCCTAATTTCCCTGAGCTGGTCATCGCCACTTCTATTTTTGTAAGTAAGGGGTTAAAATGGGAAGGGTGATTGACACTCTTCCCAGTTCCCCTCTTTTAAATATAAAACTTTTTGGAAAAATTACAAATAGGGCCTTGTCAACAAAACTTCCAGAACCTTATAAAAATAACAAAAAATAGAAAAATATAGAAAATTTGGTAAAAATCAGAAATTGCCATATCTTGACCAAAAAAGAAAATAATACAACAACAAATATATATATACATCTCAATATAAATAGTTATCAAATATAGATACTATCATCTAGGGTCATAGATAATAACCTAAAACTAGACCAAAATCCCTAATCACTTTTTTCAATGCAGGCGAATGGACTATGACCTAAAACTGGACCAAAATCCTAAATTAATTTTTTCCCAATCGAGGGTCACAAACCATGACTTAAAACTAGACCAAAATCACTAATTGATTTGTCCAAGATAGGATCCTAGACCATGACCTAAAACTAGACCAAAATCCTAAATTACTTTTTCAAATCCAGAGTCCTAGATCATGACCTAAAATCAAACCAACTCAAAAGCTTCATTTTTCATACAAACATGGGGTCCATCATTACACTATGCATTGCTAAATTTTGTTGAGGTCCCTACTCATGACCAACATTTGAAATCCAAGTTACCCCTCAAAACAATCACGACTAGGGTTATCAACCTTGGTTTCACAAACACATCCTTTGACAATCCTAGATCATGACTAAAAAATGAAATGAATTGTTGACCCCACCTCGTGACCCTAAGTTATAGCTTGTTTTATAGATTTCATATATTGAGAACTAGAAAGTTGAGAATCATCACTTGTCGACAATGTAGTGGATGTAAGGTAAAACAATATGGGAACACGTCATGGTGACCACCTTTCACTAGATAATGACCAAGATACTTGATCTTAGATCAATCCTAGATGCCTCACAGATAGGTTTGTCAATAGGGAGGGTATGGGGAGAGTAAGGGCTTACCCTTACTCCTACCCAACAAGTGTGGTGGGAAATGGAAAGGGTAATTGCCCACTCCATCAATATTTATACCCTCCCCTTACTCTTACCCTCTTACACATAGGTCAACAATAATGACATGACTATTACATTTATGTATTTAAGTGAAATATATGTTGGATCCTAGATGGGTGATTAGATGCTCTAGAGGGGGGTGAATAGAGCTGAATGCACTTAAACAAAATTCATTAGACCTTCATGATATATCACAAAATAAGGTTGCTAAATAGGAAATTGTGTGCAACTAAAACATGCATAGCAAGGAAGAGAGAGATTGAACATACACCAATTGACAAGCTATTTAGAGTGGTTCCTCACTTCAAACTATAAGTGAGTCAGTACACTTACCTAGAGATGTCAACCTCTAGGATTTCCTAACCATTGCACTCTTATATTCATTTATAAGACTTACAATACATGACCACCAAAGGACTTACCTATGCAATACAAAGAGTCTTCAACCTTACCAAGGACTTACCCACTTTGCAAGAAGTCTTCTGCCTCTTCCAAGGACTTACCTACTCTTGCACAAGTCTTCAGACTTATAGGGATTACCCACTATTCTTGGATCTTCCGCCTTTGACTTCACCTTCACTCGGAGAAGATTCCACCAAGGACTTACCCACTTTAGCAAGGAGTCTTCTGCCTTCACCAAGGTCTTACCCACTTTTGCTCCAAGTCTTCAACCTTGATCTTCACCCAGGGACACCTTCCCTTGTTCTTCTTCACCTCTCTTAGCCAAGAGAGATAACCTTCATCTTCATGGTTGAAAAGAGAGATGGGGAGGTGGTAGAAGTGAGAGACTCACAAGATATACATGTAGGACTAGCTCTCTTATAGATCTCATACTCACTCTAATGGATGTAGCAAGTGATTAAGCTTAGAGAGAGAGAGGAGGTTGTAGGAAGCACTCAACTATAGAATAGGAACCTCACATAGAGTTTGCATTGAATGCTCAAACTTGGAATGAAGTCCAAGGGGTCCTATTTATAGTTGGGGATTCCTCTTAGCCTTTAGGAACACTTGAGAATGAAAACTAGCCATTTTGTGGCTTGTAATGGATATATTTTAACTTGTTGCAACTCCACAGTGGCTAGAAGCACTTTTCTGTACAGTGCAATCGATCGAGTTTCTATAAGGTTAACTCGACCAATAGAGTATAAGACAAAGCTGATATTTAGACCATCGGTCGAGTTTGTCCTGGGGAAACTCGACCGACCAATGAAAATTGAATTGATCTGGTAATCCATCGGTTGAGTTCTGTGTTGTGTAAACTTGACCGATCAAAAGTCATTTTCAAGATCCAATCAGGATCGGTCGAGTTTGCAACTCATAGAACTCGACCGATGAACAACCTAATGTGAATTTTGGAAAATGGGTTTTGAGTGACTAAACATTCAATCTAAGTGCTCCTAATTTTTTCTAAGCTTAATTAGAAGTCATACAATCATTACAAGTGATCTACAACATCATTCTAATGGATTTACATCATATTACAAAAATGTGCACTTGTATTGACTTTGACTTGTCTTTTCTACAATTTGAGATGTGCAAGTTAGGGCATTTGGAGTGTGTCTATATCTAATCTGAAATCACTCCAGTAGAGACATTAGACACCAATATGTGGAATGGTTAGTCATCATCAAAATACGAGTTTAGTCAATTTAGACATGAGAGTCAACATTGACCTAATTGACCTTGAGTCAACATTCTCCCCCCTTTTTGAAGATGACAAACCATTCCATAAATGTATTGAAAGCTTTTAAGTAAATCATACCTTCGGAGAAACCTAGGGATTTCAATAGGATTGAGCTCATATGCTCCCCCTCAATTGATGTGCATGGATTTCGCATACTCCCCCTCAATTGATGCTATTTCTCCCGCATGGTTAGCTTTCATAACATTTATAGAATATTGTGTCTTCTACTCATATATGTTCTACACATATATGTCTTCTCCCCTTTACCTTCTCCCTTTACATGAACATACTTCTCTTCTTTATGTAAGACATGCCTTCTCTGTGTTTTGTCAAAAGAAGACATACCTTTCTCCCCCTTCGTCATTTCAAAAAGTGGGGGTACGAAGAAATAAGAAACACCACTTATTAAAGGAAAGGAGATAACAAAACGTTATATAAGGACAGTAGAAGAGCACAGATAGGGGCTTGTCCAAGCATAAAAAGAAAACCAAGTTAAAGCATATACTTGAACAACCCAAAATGCAAGATTAAGTGCTGCAGAAAAAACCATAAATCGCAATTTTGACCCTTAAGATGACAGAAATTGCCCAAAAAGTACCAGGGCTCATGGCATAGCGATGAGCCTTGCTCAGAAGGTCGTTTCTGCATAAAAAATACTAGTCTTTCACCAAAAACTGAAATTGGAGCCAAATCTGCCTGAAAACCAAAAATATTCCAATTTCTACATATAATGTAGATCTATGTACCCTGCATCACAATGTTATGCAAGCAACTCAAGATAGTAGATATGCAATTCAAGGAACAAGTTTGAGCATGTATGAGACAAGATACAAGCATAACATATAGTAGAATACCACTAGATGAGCAAAGATGCCAATTATAAACAGGGTTAGAACTACATGTATACGAACTACTAGTAGATGTTATCACAAGTTAGGACTACTAGTAGGATCTAGATCATAGTGAAAGATGCACAAGATAAAGAATGTCTATGAGTAGATGTAGACATATATCCAAACAAAGAGATGAGAAATTTTAGAAGCATGAAAGGATATAACTCACTAACAAGTATGCATCATTGCCCAAAGATGATCACCACTAAGAACCTCAAGGTTGTATCAACACAAGATATACACCTATATAGATGTAGCAAGTTAGAGTACAATGGAAGCAATTTTAGACACAACCAAGAGATCGAAAGTGATCATCATCAAAGCCTACAAAACAACTCAAGGCAAGTAATTGCAAGATATAGATACACCAATTTAGAGAAATTAGTAGGATAGAGTTGTAAGCAAGATAGGAAATTTAGAACATGGCAATATGCATATATAAAGGTACCAAATGAGAGTGCCAACGAATAAGGCAATTGGTTGAGAAAATCTAGTTGAGAGGGAAATTCTCATTCAATAAGCCAAATGCATATTCTGTGCACAGTGTTATCGGTCGAGTTCTATGTATTGACAACTCGACCAATGACAGCTGCTGGCAACACCCATTGGTGCCTATCAGTCGAGTTTCAAATAGGGAAAACTCGACCGACAGAGCTACTGTCAAAAGGCACATATATTTCATAAAAACATATTTAAAGGCATGCAAAAAATACAAACCATATCCAAATATGTCTAAGCAAGTTAGTAATGCACTATAGAAGCATTAGAAAACGTTTTCGAGCAAGAGTGTGAAGAGAAACACAAAATACCACTATTGACTCAAAAACCATATGTATAGTGCACACTAACTTGACAAAAACAAGTTAGAAATGGTTATAAGCAATAAAACATTTACCTTTGTTCTTACCATTCCTTTTCCACTTGTTGTCACCCTCTACACATCTCACCTTTCTTCTTTAATGTGGATTGAGAAGTCAATTTGCAATTCAATAGCTCAAGGAAATCCATTTGCAAGTGCCTACAAGAAGAAAGATGAAATGGTCCCCAATCATGTTTTTGGGTCCGGAGGGGTTAGTTTAGCAACCCAAGTCCTATTGCTCATGGGTGCTTTCCTAAAAGGACAACAAGTATAATAATGAAAAATTTCATTGCAATAGTTTCATGTACTCGTAGTCTTGGAACTAGAGGATTCTCCATGGAATATTGGAGGTCCTTTACCTTTGTTGTTCCTTTGACTACTATCATATCCTAAACATGTCTACCAATTTGTTTAGTAGTATGGTGTAGGATATCATTAGGATTCCTTTTACCAACTAAGAATTTTTGCAAAGAAGATCTCAAGCTATGATTGTCATGCATAAGAGAAGTAATAGTGGAAGACAAATGATTTATATTATCTCTAGCATGCAAAAGATCATTTTCTAAGCAAAGAGCTTTAGTTAAATAAGAATCTCTAACAATATGAAGAGCAGCAACATCATTCTCTCTACTAGTAGAACTAGAACAAGATTCATGCACGTTGATTTTAGCAAGCAAGGAGGCATTTTCTATTTCTAATTCTTGCAAAATAAAATCTTTGTCCTTGTTTTCAGATTTAAGAACATCAATATCATGCATTAGAGAATCAACAATTAAAGTACGCTCTTCATTAGAACTAGACATGAGAGGTTGAGCTTCTAGAAATTTAATCTTATCAAGCAAACTAGCATTTTCAAGTTTAAGAGAATCTACTTGACTAAGACAATCATTTTTATCATCAAGCAAGCAAGAATTAGCATGTTCAAGATCAGATAGTTCTATATGCAAATTATCAACAATTCTAGCAAGCTTTTTCTTTTTCCTTTTATAAGAATTAAGAGAGGCACAAGTATCATGAATAATAGCAATCAAAGATTCTTTATCTAAAGAGTTTCGATTTACCTCACTTGAGTCCTTACTTGTTGATGCCATAAGAGAAAAATGGCATTCTCCTTCATCACTAGAGCTTAAGCTTGATCCTTCACTTGAATCTTCACTTGAACTTGAGTTGGGGAGCCACTTGAGCTTGAGTTTGATGAGTCACTTGAGCTTGGTGCCATTTCTCCTTCTTCTTGTACTTCTCTTCTCTTCTCTTGTGAAGATGGGTCTTTTTGCCTTGTGGGCAATCTTCCTTGTAGTGACCCTTCTTTCCACATGTGAAGCACCGGATGGAGGAGGACTTGCCTTTGTAGAGTTTACCCTAGGAGTACATGGCATCTTCTTCAACTTGAGAGAATGGAGAGACTTATTCCATGATAGCTTCAATTTGAGCCTTCATTTCATCCTTCTGCATTCTCTTTAGCTCTTTCTTCTCTTGTCTTTCAACTTCTTCTCTCTTATCAAGAGTGACTTCATGTGCTTGTAGATTTCCAATGAGCTCTTCAATAGGAATATCCTTAAGAGACCTTGCTTCTTCAATGGAAGTCACCTTGGGTTCCCATCTCTTGGGAAGAGTTCTAAGGATCTTTGAGTTGATCTCTCCTCTAGACATAGGATGACCTAGAGTCACAAGACAGTTCACAATGGTGTTGATCCTTGAGTACATGTTGGCTATCCTTTCCTCCTTTCCCATCTTGAAGTTCTCAAGAAGCCCTTTGAGCATGTAGACTTTGCTTTCCTTCACTTGATTTGTCCCCACATAAGTGATGCATAGCTTTCTCCATACCTCATAGGCTGTTTCACATGAAGAAATCCAGTTGAACTCGGTGGAGGTCATGGACGCATAAAGGATGTGCATGGCTCTAGCATTCAAGGTTGCTTTCTTCAAGGTATCATCATGCCATTCTTCAATCTTTGTCTTTGGTAGCTTGTATATGTTGTTCACCATTTGCCACATCTCAAGATTTGATCCTTGGATGCAGAATTAAAGCCTTCTTCTCCAATAGAGGAAATTGCTCCCATCAAAGATTGGAAGGCTGATCAAGTATCTCTGATAACCTCCAATTTTGTGATGATATCTTAGTAATATTCTTCAGTTTTCCACACTCTTTCTCAGATAAAGTAGACAAAATCTCTAACTATTCTCTTTTATTGCAAACATACTGCTTGATCAACTTTTCTCCCTTTTACTTACAGAGAAAGACACAAAAAAATCACAAAAGACCGCATGGAGTCATACGATCTCAAGACCGCATGAAGCCAAACGGTCTCAAGACCGCATGAAGCCAAACGGTCTCTAGACCGCATTGAGTCAACTGGTCTCAAGACCGGATGGAGTCAACTGGTCCCAAGACCGCATGGATTCAACCGGACTCAAGACCGCATGAAGCCAACTGGTCCCAAGACCGAATGGAGTCAACCGGTCTCAAGACCGCATGAAGCCAATCAGTCCCAAGACTGCATGGAGTCAACTGGTCCCAAGACCGCATGCAGTCAACCGGTCTCAAGACCGCATGAAGCCAACTGGTCCCAAGACTACATGGAGTCAACCGGTCTCAAGACCGCATGAAGCCAACCGGTCCCAAGACCGTAGGGAGTCATACGATCTCAAGACCGCATGGATTCAATCGGTCTCAAGACCACATGAAGCCAACCAGTCTCAAGACAGCATGAAGACAAACGGTCTCAAGACCGCATGGAGTCCAAACGGTCTCAAGACCGCATGGAGTCCAAATGGTCTTAGGGTCCAAACGGTCTTGAGGTCCAAATGGTTTTAGAGTCCAAACGGTCTTCACTTAAAGCCTATAAATAAGACCCAAGGGGTCCTCCCATGAGGAGAAGTTTTTAGATGTCCAGAGGTTGCCTCTATCACTCTAGAGCAAATCCAACTTCCATCCTTCGCCCAGGGGCCGTCGGTCTGAGATCCACACTTCATCTTGAAGCTGCTTTCTCTCTCTCCGCCAAAGAAGGTGGGAAGAGGGGATCTCGTCATCAAGCAACATGTGAAGCTAGAAGATCATTCCTCTCTCTCTCCAAGGGGTTGACTTTCCTCTCTCCTTTGTGGGGATGACACTCTCTCTCTCTTCTTTCCTCCTTCTTTGTCCTAGCTATGAGCGAGTAGTCTCTTTCACTAGGGTGCGGGGAGTAGCCCCGCTACCCATGCTTTCATTTTATGTAATGTAATCCATAGTTTGCAATATAGAGTTACCTCCTTTACAGTTCAACATCAATCGTTTAGTGAATGCTTGTTGCTTGATCACCAACTTGTGTTATCTTTTATCTCTTAGTATGAATTGTCTATGTTTGTACTACTTGATTCGAAACTCGATTGAATGTTGGTTCTTGGTGCATGTATCCACCATGTGCTTGTTTCGATATCTAGGAGTGCTTTTGAGAGGTGGATTGAACTCACTTCCAAATGTTGTACTTTCATACTATGAAATGGAATCAGTTGACGTATGAAAGTACAACTTTGGTAAGTCGAGGAACACACTTTGAGAGGGGAATGATGCAAAGCAGTTGACCATTCGTTCGGGGATGGCTGGCGTTGCATCATTCCCACACTTCTTGTAGTTAGTTCTCTTAAAGGAAACTAAATCTACAAAGATACTAACTGTTTAGACTCTTTTTGCAGGTTGTGTTTTATGTTGCATGTCTTGATCCATGTGTAGTGGTTGTGAAAACCGATCACATCCTAGTGATTCCTTATCATTGTTGACAATCTAAGTTTACTTTCTTTCTTTTACTTTACTTGCATTTAGTTTAAAATAATCAAATCATACTTCTTGATCTAAATACCAACTATTGAGTGATTAAGTGAAATTCTAGTGTTTTCTATCTTGTTGCTCCCAACAAGGCCGTTGTCCCGTGGATTCGACCCTTAACTATACTACGATAAGACTTCCACGTATCTTAGCATACGTGGGTGGAGTTCTCTCTCTAGTATAAGCAAGGCTAACCCTAAGGATTTACCATCTTTAGGATTTTTAGTGGTGCATGCAATTCCACATAAGTGGAAGCTCCATCAAAAATTGGCGTCGTTGTCGGGGACAATGGAACGTTTTAATTTCATTTAGTATCTTGCTAGTTGGTTAGGGTTTTACACTTTCTTTTAATCATTAATCCATATCTTCTTGAATTCACTATATCTTTGGCAGCATCTAAAAGGTGTATTCTTCTATCTACTCAGGTAGAAAACGTGTATGCGATCATCGCATAACCTAAGATTCTCCCCTGATCCAGAGTACGACTTTGAGGTAGAGAGAAGCTTCCATCGCCGCATCAGACTCAATCACCAAAGAGCCAGGAAAATGGCTGAGGATCAACGCCAAGCTGTATTGGTGATGGAGAGGGTCAACGCCGCCATCGCCGCTCAAAGAGCACAACTCATCGTTGATACCGCTCAAAGAGCACAACTCATCGTTGAATCTCCCAAATCCAACTAATAGAAACATTCTATAGGGGAGTGAGTGATGACATCAAGCAGTTTCTGGATTCCTCATCTGGAGGAAATTTTATGAGAAAGAACTACGAAGATGCCTGGAAAATAGTCACACTCGGAGCTGAGAATCAGTCCAACTGGGGACGATCAGCTGGTAAAGGAGTCCTCAAGGTCTATAAAGCTAAAGAATCAATGGAGATGAAGGCTATTGCTGAAGCCTTAAAGACCATAGCTCATTAGCAATAAGCTCTTGAAACTTCTCTTGGAGAATTCGACAAGAAGAAAAACCCTCAGGTCCAACAGGTCAAAGTTGCCACAGGAACCTATGAAGGCTTCCATGCATCTGATCATCCAACTCTTTCATGCGGTCTGCTTTACAATGTGATGATGGATATGCATCTACCACCACAACAGTTCGAACAAATCATGGAACAGCCTGAAGAGAAATTGCCAGAACAAGTCAATTCTATTCATTCCATTCCTTGACAAGTTTATTATAATCCTAACCAACCAAGAAACCACCTAGGATTTCAATACGGGAACCCTGCTGGGACTGCAAATCCGTAACACCAGACGCAGGGCGGGTCCTCCAGTAGGTTGCCACCAGGATTCCAAAGCAACTTCAATCAAAATCAGGGGAACCCCATAAATAACTTCCCGAGATCCAACTACCCCAAGAATCCATTCACCTATTGTCAGTATACTCATCCTCCTCTACATCCACAGCTGCACCCTCAGTTGCAGCAACCTTAGATAGCGCTTCCTCCGCAATAACCTCAACAAGGACAACAACAACTTCCTCAGAAAAATACTCCTGACATGTATTTTACTACGCGCTTAAACGCAAGTATACGCGTCGAGTAATATAGGCCTTGTGAGGCCCGAGTCGAACTCAGGGATACGTGAATTATTGGAGACTTCTACTAACTAATCGCAATCAGCTAGACCGATTAACAAAATAGGGTTTTGTGTTCAAATTAAAAAGAAAATAAAAATCAAACAAAGAAAGCAATCGATTAAAGGTTAATTTAATCAATTCAAAGGAATATCTTTAGGATGGCGGTTTCACCACGGGTCAACATTGTATTAAGTTTCATATAATTCCTCACACTTCTCTCTCTATCCGGGTAGTGGCCTGAAAACAGAATTACCCACTGTCGTGGTGTAATTCACTACTTAGATTTAGGTTGATTCCACCGTCGTAGTAATCATTCCCCTAAACTAAGTGCATTATAAACGGTCTCTCAGTTCCCACCATTAATTTTACAACTCCTTTGTCAAGGGTTTTATGGATTAATGTAGAATTCGTCTCTTTTCAACCGTTAATCCTTCTGTCGAAGTGATTAAGGGTGTTAAATTATTATTATGGTGATCAAGCATAACAATAGAAATGGAGAAAACGAATCTATACCACGGATTTGAGAGAAAAATATGAATTATTATTATGAAAATGTCATACAATGCATTCCCGGGCTACTCCCGGTCCTAAAGATTGAGGTTTTTAGCCTCTCATGTTCATCTCACACGAATACATGGTAGAAATTGGGGAATTCATAAGAAAAATGGGAAATAAATGGGAAAACCCCTGAACGGAGAAGAACCGGTGGATCCTTGGCGTAGAACACGAGCTTCCCCCGCCTGTCGGTGGTGGAAATCGTCTTCGGCAGTGTCCGAATCACCCGGGATGAGCTTGTCGGCTTCCGTTCTCCTTTCTCTCCTCCTCGGCACTCGTGCAATCCAAACAATCAGATCCTCCTCACGTCTGGGCGGCCGTCATTAGGTATAAGTCCCTAATTAGGTCGTCAAATAACAACAGCCATCCGATCGAGATCAAAACAGATCCAACGCATATCTGTCGGCGTCGATACCATCGACACGGGTCGATGGTATCGACCCGGCGGATTAGCGGCAACTTTCCTTTCTTTTATTCTGAACGCCTGTGGTGATGTCGATACCATCGACTTGGGTGTCGATGGTATCGACGCCTTTAGCGTCGGTTGTCGTCATTTAGCGACGCTGTAGCTCCCCTTGTGTCGATGGCATCGACTTGGGTCGATGGTATCGACAGTTTCCTCGCCAGCAACTTGAAGGGATCTCGATACCATCGACTTAGGTGTCGATGGTATCGACTCTGTATTGCTCTTCTCGGCTGACAACCTGTGGCTTGGTCGATGGTATCGACTTCCGTCGATGCTATCGACGGAAGCAGATACTTATTTTTCCTGAAATTTCACAACAAGACCAAGTAAATCCACACAATCTATAATAAGATGATAAATAATGCTCAAAATAGTAAAACAAAGGGAATTTGATATAAAATGATGGCAAAGACCAAATAAAGTGAATTATGCAATAATATCCATAAAAATGAGTAATTAAAGCACAAAACACATATGAAATAGGTCTCTAAATGTGACTCAAAATCATCGCATCAAACTCCCCTAAGCTTAAACATTGCTCGCCCTCGAGCAAATA
Organism: Alisma plantago-aquatica; assembly: GCA_963693085.1. NCBI lineage: Eukaryota > Viridiplantae > Streptophyta > Magnoliopsida > Alismatales > Alismataceae > Alisma > Alisma plantago-aquatica. Next base: position 41,296,880 of record OY856410.1, on the reverse strand, counting down.
ATCCTTAGAATAGGATTGCAGATGTCAACTAACAATCAACACATCACCCCACATTCCACATGACTCCCACTGAACGTTCTCAAACCGGCCTTTCCTAATCACAGAACAGTAATTACCCTACAGGCGACAATAATCATCAATAAAAGAAATTATCCTTCAAACCGATGAACACTATCACATAAGGCAGTTAACATAATAAAATTTGCCGATTCAGCATTAGTGCATCTTGTGATCGCCTACACTACGTTGCTCGCCCTAACTACCATCTACATGGAAGCAGTTCTCCTTTTAAACATGAGTGAGGAGAAAATCACGTTGGCCTACCAATCCGAGAAACGGGTGGATGGAATGGGTGGTTCATGGAAGAATTTGGAAGTATTACACAGTTTCAAAATGCATAAAACAAAATGTCCTAAATGATGCAAATGCACATTGAAAATGCCCTAATGCTTAAAATTAGGTGGAATGATGCATGCACTAACCTTCCACCTCAAAAAGAGATAGAAATCTAATTAAGCCACATCATGTACTCAGTTTCCTTGTTATGCAAGTGATATCATGTTCCTTTCTCCCTCTTATTCCATTTCCTTCTAAATTCTCTTTTTTTTTCTTTTTTTTCAAATATTTTTTTAGATTTTCAGATTTTTTTTTCTTTTAGCCTCTTAGCCCACATATTCATAATTGCTTAGAGATACATGTGTTAGGCTATTTTCTTCATGATTGGAAATCTTTGTACTATTTCGAGGGTATGGGACAATTTAGATCACTTTTCAAGACAAACTGAGGTACATGGTGTACTTACGCATGAAAATCATGAAAGTTATGAGTGCAACTACATGACATGCACCTAAAGGTAATGTGCATGAATCACTATACATTTTTTCATTTTATGCAAAAATATGAAAATAACAATGCAAATCCTATCTACATGCTATGCACGCAAGAAGGAATTAAAACTGTACTTTACTTCCAATTCTTTGGTGGATTAAAAAAAATATGAAGTGGAATGATCACAAGATTAAGTTACTGAACCTTAGAAAAATATCATGTGTCCCTCCTTATTGACATGTGTAGTAGTTCAAAGGGTTCTTTCTCGTATATCCAATTAAGGTCTCATTACCATTTGATTAGGTTAGGCTCAAACAACCGTTACTATCCACTTTTCATGAGTCAATGGGGGTGTAGGTGTGACATATTGCTTCAAAGTTGACATAATCAATCATTTTCATAGGACAAGTTTCCCAAGGACAACCAAGTTAAGCTATCCAAAAGACCCAGAAATTTTGAAATTCCCTTAAATTTCCCATGAAAAAGTGAGATGACAATTTTTAAGACATCCACAATTACACTAGATAGATGTGGATCCTAAACAAACTAAAATTGCAAGAACAAATTAAAGCAAAAACTAAAAATAACTAAAGAAAAAAATAAAAGATAGAGCTGTTCCAGCCACCCCCCTAAGCTTGAAATCGACTATGGCCTCATAGTCAAAAACCAACTTAAGGGTGGAACAGTGATACCCTGATCAATCTTGTGGAGGCGGTGGTGGGTATTGTGGTGCCGTAGGATCCCAAGACGGGTACTCCCCCTGGAATCTTGGATCATATTGGGTCCTCGGCGGAGGCTGTGGATAGCCTCCAAAGTAGTCTTGACTCCAGTAATGGTCAAAGAAGGGCTCCTGTTGCGTCTCTATCCGCTGCAACCGGGTGTGCATGTGCTCTTGGTTGGCGAGGATGAGCCGCTCGTTCTCGAACATAGCCCGTTGGTTGTCAAGTACCCGGCTCGTAGTCTCATGAATGCCGGTATACATACCCATGTGCTACTGCTAAGACTGCTGGATGTCCTGCAGCATGGTGTACATCCCCTGCATGGAATAGGGATCCGCAGCTGGCTGCTCATACTGTGGTGATGGCGGCGGGGGCTGAGATGATGAAGATGCACCCGGATGCATCCTAGGACGCTTCCGTGGTGCCACACGTGCTTGAAGAGGTGTGAAAGCCTCCTCTTCCTCTGCAGCCTCACCTTCTTGCTCGTCACCACCGCCGTCTTCCTCGGAGGACTCGATGGCTATGATTGGCCACCGGAAGTGCTGCTTGCCCTCTATGTTGAAGACGTCGTCCGGTAGGGAGCTCTCCTGATAAGCTTGGTTGACGTGGCAATGAGCGTACGCCAACCCGTCCCGAAAAAGAATAAGGTTTGAACGGTGCAAATGTTGCACGTTCACCTTGCTCCTCGTAAAGATCGGAGTCATGGACTGAAGGTTCAGCCCCAAGTAAAGCGCCAACTTGGTGACAAGACCACCAAAATGGATTGGAGCCTTCCTTGTGCTCCTCTTCACCGCCAGGACGCGCTGTAGCCAGAACGCCCCCCAGTTAAACTCTTGACGCTTCAGGAGTGTGTAGAGAAAGAACAGGTCACTCTCCTGAAACTTGCTCAAAGCAAGATCGCTTCGAGCGAAGAAAGTCAAGCTCAACATCCTATGCAGGACCCGGACGAACGGGTGCTCAAAATCCGCTACCGCTGCATTATGGTAGCTCACAGTCTTTCCTGCCGGCACTGTAACTAGCTCGGCGAAGATTTTGTCATAGTCGGTGTGTGCGTCGGGGCGTCGGTGATCATTGCGGCTGTGGTTCCAGTTGAAGATGTCGTTGAACTGCTTCAACGTGATGTTGTAATTGTTGTTGAAGAGTCGGAAGGACACCCTTCCCCTGATCCACGTCTGGTCCGATGGTACCACGTCATTTGGTAAGACGCAGATCTGATTGTTTGGATTGCACGAGTGCCGAGGAGGAGAGAAAGGAGAACGGAGGCCGAGAAGCTCATCCCGGGTGATTCGGACGCTGCCGAAGATGATTTCCACCACCGACAGGCGGGGGAAGCTCGTGTTCTACGCCAAGGATCCACCAGTTCTTCTCCGTTCAGGGGTTTTCCCATTTATTTCCCGTTTTTCTTATGAATTCCCCAATTTCTACCATGTATTCGTGTGAGATGAACATGAGAGGCTAAAAACCTCAATCTTTAGGACCGGGAGTAGCCCGGGAATGCATTGTATGACATTTTCATAATAATAATTCATATTTTTCTCTCAAATCCGTGGTATAGATTCGTTTTCTCCATTTTTATTGTTATGCTTGATCACCATAATAATAATTTAACACCCTTAATCACTTCGACAGAAGGATTAACGGTTGAAAAGAGACGAATTCTACATTAATCCATAAAACCCTTGACAAAGGAGTTGTAAAATTAATGGTGGGAACTGAGAGACCGTTTATAATGCACTTAGTTTAGGGGAATGATTACTACGACGGTGGAATCAACCTAAATCTAAGTAGTGAATTACACCACGACAGTGGGTAATTCTGTTTTCAGGCCACTACCCGGATAGAGAGAGAAGTGTGAGGAATTATATGAAACTTAATACAATGTTGACCCGCGGTGAAACCGCCATCCTAAAGATATCCCTTTGAATTGATTAAATTAACCTTTAATCGATTGCTTTCTTTGTTTGATTTTTATTTTCTTTTTAATTTGAACACAAAACCCTATTTTGTTAATCGGTCTAGCTGATTGCGATTAGTTAGTAGAAGTCTCCAATAATTCACGTATCCCTGAGTTCGACTCGGGCCTCACAAGGCCTATATTACTCGACGCGTATACTTGCGTTTAAGCGCGTAGTAAAATACACGTCCTCGCGAGTATCGACGGCTGACGTTTGCGGGATCGAGAAACCCAGATTGCTGACGTGTCGATACCATCGACGGAAGTCGATGGTATCGACGCAGCACCCGGATCGCTGACGTGGCTGTTGCGATCGTCGTCGATGTCTGTATGCGGATCGGTGACATGTCCATCGATACCATCGATGGATGTCGATGGTATCGACTTGCTTTTATTGTGACACCGCCGTTGTGTTGCATTCAACCTGTGATGATGTCGATACCATCGACGAGGCCGTCGATGGTATCGAGTTGACTGAGCAAAATTCATCTGAATATCTCCAGAGATCTCGATGGTATCGACTGGGGTGTCGATACCATCGACACTTTTATTGCGACCTGTCTGTGACCATGTCGATACCATCGACGGGGGTGTCGATAGTATCGACGCAGTGCGATTTTTGCTGGTGTCAACCTGAACCCATGTCGATACCATCGACGGGGGTGTCGATGGTATCGACCCTGCCTGTGCCTGCACATTCAACAAACGGATCAAGGTATCATTTTTAAACTAAAATTCAAACGAAATAAAAGCAATCTATGACTAAAATTAAACTATCCTAGTGTATCGATGGTTGGGTTGCCTCCCAACAAGCGCCCTTGTTTAGCGTCTTAGGCTAGACGTCTTCCCTTCATCTCATTCATGCACAAGTGAAATGAGTTTGACCTCATTCACTTTCCTCTTGTAATTCTCACCAAAATACAACTTCAAGCGTTGCCCGTTCACCATGAACGTGGCATCTCCATCATGCACGAGAATCGCTCCGTGTGGTTTCACCTCCTCCACAATGAAGGGTCCACTCCACCGGGATTTCAGCTTCCCGGGATGCAGTTTGAGACGGGAGTTAAACAATAGAACGTTGTCTCCCTTCTTGAACGTGCGCATCTCAATATGGCGATCGTGTATCAGCTTTGTGCGCTCTTTGTAGATGCGGGCATTCTCATATGCCGTCATGCGTAGCTCATCCAATTCATTCAATTCAAACATCCTTTTTCTCCCGGCCTCATCATAGTGCAAGTTCAACCTTCTTAGCGCCCAATGGGCCTTGTGCTCTAATTCCACCGGAAGATGGCAAGCCCGGCCATACGCCAACCTAAAAGGCGTGGTGCCTATAGGTGTTTTGTACGCCGTTCGATAAGCCCAAAGTGCGTCCGGTAACAATACACTCCAATTCTTCCTTGTGGATGCTACGGTCCTTTCTAAAATCTTCTTGATTTCTCTATTTGATACCTCTACTTGTCCTTGCGTCTGTGGATGATATGGGGTGCCGATGTTGTGCTTGACCCCATATTTCTGTAAAAGTGTCGCGAATTTCTGATTTCGAAAATGTGTGCCTCCGTCACTTATGATCATTTGGGGAATCCCGAACCTGCAGAAAATGTTCTCTTTGACAAACCTGCACACTACGTTCGAATCATTAGTTCTTGTTGGGATTGCCTCCACCCACTTCGACACATAATCTACAGCAAGTAAGATATAAAGATTTGAATTTGAGGACACAAAGGGTCCCATGAAGTCAATGCCCCATAAATCAAATACCTCAACTTCCTGAAATACATTCAGGGGCATTTCCTGTCTCCTTGAGATGTTACCTGTGCGCTGGCACGGGTCACATTGCCTAACAAAATCATAGGCATCCCGGAACAAAGTGGGCCAATAAAGGCCGCTCTCCAACACCTTAGCTGCTGTCCGTGAGCTGGCATGGTGTCCTCCTATAGGCGACGCATGACAGTGGTGGAGAACACTCTCGTACTCCACCTCCGGCACGCACCTGCGAAGAATACCATCCCTGCACTGCTTCAAGAGAATCGGGTCATCCCAAAAATAATATCTCAATGAATGAAAGAATTTCTTTTTCTCTTGATAGGACCAATCCTCCGGGATGATCCCGCAAGCCAAATAATTCACAATTTCCGCAAACCATGGTTCTTTAGAATCAATTTTTAAAATTTGCTCATCGGGAAAGGTCTCGGTAATGGGTATGTGCAAACCTTATTCATCAACCCTCTCTAACCTAGACAAGTGGTCGGCTACCACATTTTCAATTCCCGACTTGTCCTTGATTTCAATATCGAATTCTTGTAGGAGCAAAATCCACCTAATTAGTCTAGGCTTCGCATCCTTCTTCTCCATCAAATACTTTATTGCAGCGTGATCAGTCCACACAACCACCTTAGAACCCACTAAGTACTGCCGAAATTTTTCAAAGGCGAACACGACGGCCAGTAACTCCTTTTCCGTAGTTGTGTAGTTCAATTGAGCATCATTAAGCGTTTTTGAGGCGTAGAAAATCACAGCAGGCTTGTTATCTACCCTTTGCCCCAAAACAGCTCCCACAGCATAATCAGACGCATCACACATCAACTCGAATGGCTTTGTCCAATCCGGCGTTTGAACAACCGGAGCTGAAATCAACTTCTCCTTCAAAACCTCGAATGCGTGAAGACATTTCTCATTGAAATCAAAAACTGCGTCTTTTTCCAACAATTCCGATAATGGCTTTGCGATTTTCGAAAAATCCTTAATAAATCGCCGATAAAACCCGGCGTGTCCTAAAAAACTTCTCACCCCTTTTACAGAATTTGGTGGGGGTAACTTAGAAATCACCTCAATTTTTACGAGGTCTACCTCAAGACCCTTGCTAGACACCTTGTGTCCTAGAACAATTCCTTCCGTCACCATCATGTGACATTTCTCCCAATTGAGGACCAAGTGTGTGTCCTCGCACCGCTGCAACACCTTATCTAAGTTATAAAGGCATTCATCAAAAGACGATCCATACACCGAGAAGTCGTCCATGAAAACTTCAAGACACCGCTCTACCATGTCAGAGAATATGGCGAGCATGCAGCGTTGAAAAGTCGCCGGCGCATTGCATAAACCGAACGACATACGGCGGTAAGCAAACGTCCCATAGGGACATGTAAACGTAGACTTCTCTTGATCCAAAGGATCAATAGAAATCTGGTTGTACCCCGAATAGCCATCTAGAAAACAAAAATGCGACCGACCAGCTAGACGTTCCAAAATCTGATCGATAAATGGCAATGGAAAATGATCTTTAAGAGTTGCGGTATTCAATCGGCGGTAGTCAATGCAAACACGCCACCCGGTTACCAATCGGGTGGTGACAGGTTCATTCAAAAGATTAGTAGTGACAGTGATTCCCCCCTTTTTAGGGACTACCTGTGTGGGACTCACCCACGTTGAATCGGATATGGCATAAATGATCCCTGCAGCAAGAAGCTTTATGACTTCCTTCTTGACAACCTCCATCATGCTTGGATTTAGACGTCTTTGAGGCTGTATGATTGGCTTGGCTCCCTCCTCGAGCCGAATCTTGTGTTGGCAAAGTGTAGGGGAGATCCCCTTGATGTCCGCCACAGACCACCCAAAAGCTCCACGGTGGTTCTTGAGCACTATCAGTAGTTGCTCCTCCTCATCCGCACTCAAGTATGCAGAAACAATCACTGGTAACTTGTCCTCCTCAGCTAGAAAGACGTACTTCAGATGCGGGGGCAAAGGCTTCAATTCCAGATCAGGTGGGCAAATAAGAGATGATTGTAGCGGTGGGGGAAGTGTACCCAAATCTTCATAGTGCCTCGTGTAGAAACATGGAAGCATTTGAAGCATTTTGGCGCACTCCTTGAGTGAAGTACTCCGCATCCAATCATAAGTGACATTTAACAAACACGCCTCCAAAGGCAATTCCGGATATGCATCAAAGACGGAAGTAATAATCACATCATCCTCCCATGAAGATGGAATGTGCTCATTCTCATCATTTGGAAACCCAAAAGCCTTGCATAAAGAGACAACTTTAGTTTGCTCCATAAGGTCCACTGCTAGGGTCCCATTATCTATCCTGCTCATAACATGAGCCACATCCAAAAATGGCTTCCCAAGACAAAGTGAGATATTTCGTTCCACATGCTTAACCATGTTGCAATGTGCTTTTACTTTATTAGATGCATTACCATTGGGCATGACCATCTCAAAGCGATCATCCGCAATGCCCAAGGTCAAGCGACCTCTCCCCATCTCCAAGATCATATCAGCTATAGCTTGGAATGGGTGACCAAGTAGTAACTCATTGCCGTGCTCGTCCTGCATTTCCATAACGACAAAATCGGCCGGAAAAACAAAGCGGTCTACCTTTACCAAAACATCCTCACAGATTCCATACGGTTTCACCACAGAATTATCGGCCAATTGGATGGTCATGTTACTTGGTCTCGACTCCTTCAATCCAAGTTTCTTGAATGTAGAAAGGGGCATCAGATTGATGCTTGCCCCAGAATCACAAAGTGCTTCGCCAAATTTGAACTTCCCGATAAAGCAAGAAATATTGAAACAACCGGGATCCTGTCTCTTTGGCGGAAAAGTGCCCATAATAAAAGCACTCACTTGCTCCTTCAATACCACGACCTCAGTGTCGGGTATCTTTCTCTTCTTGGTGATTACATCTTTGAGAAACTTCCCATAAGACGGGATTTGTTCAATCGCCTCTAGCAAAGGAATATTCACTGATAACTTCCTAAAGCTGTCCAGAAATTTCTTAAACTGTGCATCCACCTTTCTTGCTTTTGCACTATTGGGATAGGGGACCGGGACGGTATGTGCCCTTTGATGAGGTGGCACATAGGGAGTTAATTTCTGTGGTTCCTCCTCAGTGGCTTGTTCTTCCTTACCATCTTCAGCTATGTCCTCAGTTTGCTCTATGACAGGTGCGGGCTGCTCTTTGACCGTTGCTTCTTCAACTATGTCCTGCAGTGTGCTTGTGTCATCCGCCCTTGGATTTAACACTTTCTTACCGCTCCTCAATAAGATGGCCTTGGCCTGTTGGTTTCCCCCGGGAACATTGGTGTTCCCCGGAAAACCCGGATGTGCCGGCTTCTTCAAGCTTGCAATCTCGGCTGCCATCTGCGTCATGGAAGTCTCTATAGTTCTCATTTGAGCCTCGTGGCTCTGCAAAGTCTGCCCAAACTGGTTCATAAACTCACCCTGCTGCTTTATTTGCTGCCCAAAAGTGTTCATCAACTCTTGATTTTGCTTTATGACTTGATTGAGCAACTCCGTGCTCTTGTCCTCCGTGACCGGTGCAGGCTTGGCGTCCGGATCCTGTAGAAAGTTATTTGGATCCTTCCATGAAAATTTCTTGTCCTTCCGCCATGAATAATCATTATTCCTGTACCCCTGCTATTGCCTCATGTACTTGACCTGAGCCTCATCCTCGGACTCATTGTCTTCCTTCTACAGCAACTTCTTTGTGAGAAGATCCATCTTCTCGTTCAGCTCTCTCATTGCCTTTGACTCACTGGCAACTCTTGCTTGCTCAACTGGGCCTCTTTCTCTTTCTCCCCAAGATTGCTTTCGTGCCATATTCTTCAGTATTTCCCAACATCTTGTATCAGTGTTATTTAAGAAAAATCCGGAGCCAGCCGAGTCCAAATTGCTTCTATCATGCTCGGAGAGAGCAAAGTAGAAGATCTTCACTTGGGTTTCCTTGTCCAGTCCATGGTGTGGACATCTCCTCAACATGACTTGAAATCACTCCCAAGTCTCAGAATAAGTTTCACCCGTCTGTTGGGTGAAATTGTGGATCTTCCGGATCATATCATTGGTCTTCTCAGGAGGGAAGAACCTCTCGAAGAAAACCTCCACCATGTGATCCCATGATTCAACAAACTCATCGTCGAGGTTATGAAGCCACTCTCTTGCCACTCCAGCCAAGGAACTCAGGAATAACTTGAGGTAGAGCACATCCTGTGGAAATCGATCTATCTTCACCATATCGCAGTTCTCCACGAACTGGCTGATGTGGGCCACTGGATCTTCATTTTTTAATCCGTGAAATGCGTTTGATTTAACCAGGTTAATCAGTGCTGGATCGATCTTGTAGGTTGGAATGTTTAGCCCTTGTTTCTTTATAGGCCCCTTTGATGCCGAGGAAGAAGACGCCTTGATCTTCTCCCATATTGTCTGTGCTTCAGCCATTACTTCTTCTTGTTCTTGCTCAGATTCAGAATTTATATCACTGTGGTGTTCCTCCTCGTAGTAGTCCTCGTCCTCTGGTCCCGCAGATGGAACCTCAGGTGTGCGATTCACGTAGTCTCGACTACGTGTGTGCACCATGCAAAGTACCTGAAAAATGGAAATAGGGGTTCAGTACAATGCTTTGAACGAGTCAACACAATTATAGAGAAATAAAGGAATTTTTGAAATTGTTTTAAAATAAAAAATGTGGCCTAGAGTGGCCGCTCTTAGCACTCAAAGTGCCAATAATTCGCTGTATCCCCGGCAACGTCGCCAAAAACTTGACGTGTATTTTACTACGCGCTTAAACGCAAGTATACGCGTCGAGTAATATAGGCCTTGTGAGGCCCGAGTCGAACTCAGGGATACGTGAATTATTGGAGACTTCTACTAACTAATCGCAATCAGCTAGACCGATTAACAAAATAGGGTTTTGTGTTCAAATTAAAAAGAAAATAAAAATCAAACAAAGAAAGCAATCGATTAAAGGTTAATTTAATCAATTCAAAGGGATATCTTTAGGATGGCGGTTTCACCGCGGGTCAACATTGTATTAAGTTTCATATAATTCCTCACACTTCTCTCTCTATCCGGGTAGTGGCCTGAAAATAGAATTACCCACTGTCGTGGTGTAATTCACTACTTAGATTTAGGTTGATTCCACCGTCGTAGTAATCATTCCCCTAAACTAAGTGCATTATAAACGGTCTCTCAGTTCCCACCATTAATTTTACAACTCCTTTGTCAAGGGTTTTATGGATTAATGTAGAATTCGTCTCTTTTCAACCGTTAATCCTTCTGTCGAAGTGATTAAGGGTGTTAAATTATTATTATGGTGATCAAGCATAACAATAGAAATGGAGAAAATGAATCTATACCACGGATTTGAGAGAAAAATATGAATTATTATTATGAAAATGTCATACAATGCATTCCCGGGCTACTCTCGGTCCTAAAGATTGAGGTTTTTAGCCTCTCATGTTCATCTCACACGAATACATGGTAGAAATTGGGGAATTCATAAGAAAAACGGGAAATAAATGGGAAAACCCCTGAACGGAGAAGAACCGGTGGATCCTTGGCGTAGAACACGAGCTTCCCCCGCCTGTCGGTGGTGGAAATCGTCTTCGGCAGCGTCCGAATCACCCGGGATGAGCTTCTCAGCCTCCGTTCTCCTTTCTCTCCTCCTCGGCACTCGTGCAATCCAAACAATCAGATCCTCCTCACGTCTGGGCGGCCGTCATTAGGTATAAGTCCCTAATTAGGTCGTCAAATAACAACAGCCGTCCGATCGAGATCAAAACAGATCCAACGCATATCTGACGGCGTCGATACCATCGACGCGGGTCGATGGTATCGACCCGGCGGATTAGCGGCAGCTTTCCTTTCTTTTATTCTGAACGCCTGTGGTGATGTCGATACCATCGACTTGGGTGTCGATGGTATCAACGCCTTTAGCGTCGGTTGTCGTCGTTTAGCAACGCTGTAGCTCCCCTTGTGTCGATGGCATCGACTTGGGTCGATGGTATCGACAGTTTCCTCGCCAGCAACTTGAAGGGATCTCGATACCATCGACTTAGGTGTCAATGGTATCGACTCTGTATTGCTCTTCTCGGCTGACAACCTGTGGCTTGGTCGATGGTATCGACTTCCGTCGATGGTATCGACGGAAGCAGATACTTGTTTTTCCTGAAATTTCACAACAAGACCAAGTAAATCCACACAATCTATAATAAGATGATAAATAATGCTCAAAATAGTAAAACAAAGGGAATTTGATATAAAATGATGGCAAAGACCAAATAAAGTGAATTATGCAATAATATCCATAAAAATGAGTAATTAAAGCACAAGACACATATGAAATAGGTCTCTAAATGCGACTCAAAATCATCGCATCAACTCCTCAGCCAGAAGATGAGATGACTTTGATAAGGCAGATGTTGCAATCCCAACAAACTATGCTCGCTAATCAACAAGCTCAGCAAAAGGCAGTAGAAGCTCAACTAGCCCAAATTGATGCACAACTGAAGCCTCCAGCAGGCACATTTGCTGGGCAGCCTGAATCGAACCCTAAACATGGATAGAATAGGCCTGAACAATTGAATGTTGTTACTACGAGATCTGGACGCACCCTCCATGAAACTACAAGGATCACTCTTGATGATGATTATACACCTGCCTTTATGCCAAATGAGAGCCCAAAGCCAGGAATGGAGAAGTCCACAGAAAGCGTAAAGGCCAAAGAAAAAGAACAAGTGTCCACAGAGCCAGAAATCTTGCAGTATAAACCAAGGATCCCATATTCGGGAAGACAGCGAGAAACGAAAATGGATACCAGGTTCCAAAAATTCAAGGAGGCGATGAAGAAACTTTACATCGATATCCCACTCCTTGATGCTCTCTCTGAGGTACCAGCTTGGGCTAAATACCTCAAAACCCTGTTATCAAGGAAGTACATCACGGAGGAACAAGAAACTGTCAAACTTGCCCAAACCACCTCTGATATCATCCACAATAAAATGCCAAAGAAGAAGAAGGACCCAGGTTCCTTCGGCATTCAATGTTGTATTGGAAATGCATCAACCAAAAAGGGATTAGCTGACCTAGGGGCCAGAATATCCATTATTCCCTATTCTATATGCAAACGATTAGGTTTCACCGAATTGCTGCCCACAGCAATGACAATTTAGTTAGCTGACTCTACCATCACCGCACCTCTTGGAATTATTGAAGATATTCCAATTAGGATAGGCAAACATGCCTATGTCTCGTGTGACTTTGTCATCATGGACATCAAGGAGGATCTGAGATACCCGATAATTTTTGTCAGACCTTTCCTCGCCATAGCTAGGGTGCTTATTGATGTTGAAGCTGGCACGATCATTCTAAGACTCGGAAAAGAAGCAATTCAATTCAGAGTTCTCAACAGCATGAAAGGCCCCATCATTCAAGAGGAGGTCTTTCTCCTAGACGCAATATATCAAATGTTGCAATTAGAAACATCTGAGCCATTGGACGAGCTAGAGAATGTTCTAACCAACCTAGAAGTTGAATTCTCTACAAATGAATTGGTTCAACAGTGTCTACAACACTTAGAGAAGGCCGAAGAAGCACCGACGGACACCTTTGAAGAACTCAAAGCTGTCACCATTTTAGAAGCAACAGAGCCACCTAAGACTCTTGAGATGAAGTCTCTACCCATGGGACTTAAACATGTCTTCTTGGATGAGGAAAAATTATGTCTGGTTATCATTAGTTCCACCCTAACAGAAAATCAGGAAGAAAGGCTTCTTGATGAGCTGAAAAAACACAAGAAGGCCATAGGGTATAAGATAAGTGACCTGATGGGCATAAACCCAACCTTATGCATGCATAGACTGCCCATGGTCGAAGAATTCAAGCCATCACGCGAACATCAGAGGAAGCTGAACCCTAATCTCAAGGAAGTGGTTCGCCTTGAAGTCCTCAAATTACTGATAGCCAGCATAATCTACCCGATTTCTGACTCCCAATGGGTCAGCCCCGTTCAAGTAGTTCCTAAAAAGGGAGACACTACTGTTGTGCTTAATGAAAAAAATGAGTTAATACCCACCAGGACGGTGACGGGGTGGAGAATGTGCATCGATTATAGAAAATTAAACAAATCCACGGGAAAGATCACTACCCTCTGCCCTTTCTCGATGAGGTCCTAGAACGTTTATCCCATCAGAAATACTTCTGCTATCTAGATGGTTATTCTGGGTTCTACCAAATACCCATACACCTGAAAGACCAAGTGAAAACTACCTTCACCTGCCCTTTTGGAACCTTTGATTTTAGAAGAATGCCTTTCGGGTTGTGTAATGCACCCGCTACTTTCCAAAGGTGTATGTCCGCCATTTTCATAGGATTAACAAAATCCATAATGGAAGTGTTTGTGGATGATATCTCAGTTTATGGAGATTCTTTCGATAACTGTCTAATCAACCTTGGACAAGTTTTACAATGATGCGAGGAAACGAACCTTATATAGAATTGGGGAAAATTTCATTTCATGGTAACTGAAGGTGTCGTCCTCGGGCACAGAGTGAGTGATAGAGGGACCGAGGTCGATAAGGCAAAAATTGATGTTATCTCGAAGCTGTCTCCACCGAAAGATATAAAAGGAGTACGTGCTTTCTTGGGTCATACGGGGTTCTATAGAAGATTTATTAAGGATTTCTCAAAAATAGCAAAACCCATGACCCAACTCCTGACTAAAGATACTGAGTTCATCTTTAACCATGACTGCTTGCAAAGTTTCTCAATTCTCAAAAATGCTTTAATTTCTGCACCTATTTTGAAAGCCCCAGATTGGTCGCTACCATTTGAAATCATGTGCGACGCAAGCGATTACGCCATAGGAGCTGTATTAGGACAGCGGATCGACAAGAAACCTTACGTAATTTACTATGCTTCTAAAACGCTAGAGGAAGCACAGAAGAACTACACTACTACAGAGAAGGAGTTCCTAGATGTCATCTATGCATTTGAGAAATTCCGCTCCTATTTGATTGGATCCAAAGTCATCGTCTACACTGACCACTCCCCCATTCGATACATAATTCAGAAGCAAGGTGCCAAACCCAGACTTATTCGCTGGGTGTTGATGCTTCAAGAATTCGATTTAGAAATTAAAGATAAAAGCGGAGTGGAAAACATCGTAGTCGACCATCTCAGTCGTATTGAAGTGGAAGACGAAGATAAAATCCCTATCCGAGACTCTCTTCCAGACGACCAACTAATGAAGGTTACCCATGGATTCCCTTGGTATGCGGACATTGTCAATTATCTAGCTACAGGAATCATTCACCCCTCTGCTTCCTACCACGACAAAAGGAAATTTCTCCACGATATAAAGCAATATTATTGGGATGAACCTTATCTGTTTCACCTATGTGCTGATGGACTTTTCCGTCGCTGCTTGCCGGAAGAAGAAATTAACCCCGTCCTAGAGCATTGCCATTCAGGACCCACGGGGGGGGGACATGAATGCAAAGAAAACCGCTATAACAGTTTTGCAATCAGGCTTCTTCTAGCCAACCATAGCAAAGGACTCCTATGATTTTGTGAAATCTTGTAACAAATGTCAATTTTCTGGTAGAATATCCAAAAGGAATAAAATGCCCCTCACAATGTGGCAGGAAATTGAACTTTTTGACGTATGGGGGTAGACTATATGGGCCCCTTTCCTTCTTCTTATGGTTTCTCCTACATCCTGGTTGTGGTGGACTATGTCTCAAAATGGGTCGAAGAAATACCCACTATTTCCAGCGATTCCAAACCAGTTATTAAATTGTTTAAAGATATCATTTTCCCCACATTTAGAGTCCCCAGAACTATCATATCAGATGACGGGACCCATTTTCTGGAATGAAGTTTTGAAGCCCTGTTGAAAAAATACGGAGTCAACCACAAAGTAGCCACACCTTACCATCCACTGACTAGTGGTCAGGTTGAGGTATCAAATAGACAACTAAAGGCGATCCTAGAAAAAATAGTTAATAGAAACCATACTGACTGGTCCACCAAGCTTCCCGATGCCCTTTGGGCTTATCGAACAGCCTATAAAACACCAATCGGGACAACCCTGTTCCATTTAGTATATGGGAAGTCATGCCATCTTCCAGTAGAACTGGAACACAAAGCTTGGTGGGCCATCAAACAACTAAATTTTGATCTTAAAAGTGTCGGACAAAACAGACAACTCCAGTTACAGGAGCTAGAGGAGCTCCAAATGACCGCTTATCAAAGTGCCAGGATTTATAAGGAGCAAACTAAAATGTGGCACGACAATCATCTTAAGAGGAAAGACATCGCCATCGGCGACAAAGTACTCCTGTTCAACTCCAAGCTCAAGTTGTTCCCTGGAAAACTCCGAACAAAATGGTCCGGGCCCTTCACCATAAAGCATTTATACACAACTGGAGCTGTCATAATTGTCGACAATAACAGAGGAGAAAGGACGATCAATGGCCATCAATTGAAAAAATACTACACTCCAGCAGATAAAATGCCAAGATAGACCATTGAAATCAGAGACGCCACGACATTAGCATAACAACATCTCAGCTTCATCGAGCCAGCGACGTAAAACCCAGGCGCTACTTGGGAGGCAACCCAAGATCTGAGTTTCTTCTTTTATTTTCTATTCTTCTCATTAACTTAGGTTTGTCTTTCCGAAAAATATAAAATTCACATAACCAAAACAAAAATACAAAAATCAAAATAGCAACCCTTCCAAACGGTCCTGAAACCGTTTGGAGCCAAACGGTCTTGAAACCATTTGGAACTAAACGGTCTTGAAACCATTTGAGCTAGGGTTTTTGTGAGGTCAACCCCCCGAATCCTATAAATATAACCCCCACCCTCCTTCTTCTTCTTTCTTTTGACTCCCGAGCCTTCTGAAACCCTTACGCAATCGTTGTTCCATCGCCCCTGTTCTTCTTTCCCACGCTTCTTGCAACCTTTCCTTCTGCCACCGTCACCGACACCCCCCCCTTGTGTGCCGCCGCTTGTACTACCTTGCCCACGTCGCTGCAACGCCTTCATCACCTCCTCAGACAGCCGCAAGGTAACCCACCCTGCCGCGTCATCGGCGACTCCATCTGTATACCGCCACCGTTTTCACCTCAACCAACATCTTCTTCACCTCAGTAGCTCCCTTAGTCATCCTTCTCAGCGCCACCGCGGCCGTCATCATTTTATCAGTGCCGCCGCTATCACTGTCGCGCTAATCGTGCTTATCATCGTCTTTGTCGCATGCTGTTCCCTGACGCTCTACCTTCCAAACAGTCTTCAAACCGTTTGAAACCAAACGGTCTTCAAACCGTTTGGGACCAAATGGTCTTGAAACCGTTTGAGGCCAAACGGTCTTCAAACCGTTTGGAACCAAACGGTCCTGAAACCATTTGGAACCAAACAGTCCTGAAACCGTTTGGTCTTTTCAAAATCGTTTTCTTTTAATAAAAACACATAAACACATCTTTTATTTTAAATAAACTTCTCTTTCTAACACATGAGGATGCTCCCTTCTGGACACCAGAGGAACTCATAGTGGATGGAGCTAAGCTTCAAAAGATCATATATAACTACAATGCGACTGGAAAGTCCCCTCCAAACGTCAAAATCATGGCGGTTCTGTGCGAAATTGACCGCATCAACAAATGCCTAGCCGAGGCACCTGAAGAAGAAGTGGAAGAAATTTCTTCCGATGATGATGAAGGCTCAGAATATGAGCCGACTCCTGAGGCGGAATCCCCCACCACAAAGAGAAAGGGGAAGAGGAAGGCCCAGGAAGCAGCTACAACTCAACAACAAAAGAAACGGACAAGGAAGCAAGTTCATCATGCCACTGCAAGGGAACAAACCCTAGCTGGGTATGTCCCACTAACCACTACCACCACCATTACCCATCCCCCTTCTACCACCACCATCACTACCCCTGTATTCTCAATTATCACCACCACTGCACCACCACCAGAAAACCTTTTCATCTACACCATCCAATCCACCGACAAAATCCTCAAACCCACAAAGTACGTTTGCTCAAGCATACTACTAAAAATGGGGATTTATGATAGAATCCTCACACTTCTTGACAATGCAAACCTTTCAAAACTGTGTTTTGTCCCCGAACCCTCTTTTATCGATCCTACTACTGAATTCTTCACCTTCCTTGCTAAAGAAACCATCGACATCATGGATAGATCAATGGATGGCGGTGACCGTAAACTAGTCACTAAACTTTTTGGCAGCAAGGTCGTCATCACAGAAAACATGTTGAACGAAATTTTTATAGACAACCAGGAGTAGCTCAAGAAAGCCAAAGTTGTTGGAACTGAGAATTCCTAGTTCAACAAACATAACTTTTGGAAGTCCTTGACAGGAATCCCCAACTACGATGCAAAAGCATGCAAAGCCTCGAATATACAATCTGGTTTAGTGTGCACACTACATAAAATTCTTACCAGCGCATTCTTCCCCAGGACAGAAGGCGGTAATGTCATCACTTCAGATCTTTTTGTCCTCTGGTCAGTCCTACATGGGATGCCAGTCAACATTGGACGTCTTATGATTCAAAAGTTATCCACATATGCCCTGGGGAAAGAAATCTGCATGGGGGGTTATATCACATCCATCATCAAATATCTCAAGATGGATAGACTTCTACAAAGATGCAAGCAGATAAAGGGCGACATCCTAACCAACGAACAAACCTTGAAGAACTCCTACATCATCAAGGAAAAGGATGTGAAGTTATATTATATCTTTTTCCCTACAGTCAGATCTTCTAGAACTCTCCTCCTGGTTCTGGAGCTCGCAAATTATGACACAGAAAAGCTCCTCTTCTCTGACGAGGAGCTTACACAACTTTTAGCTTCGGTTAAAACAACCGAAAAGAAAGCAAAAGTGGGATAGACGGAGCTAAGTATCGCAGCCCCGACAGCTCGATCATCAAAAATACCTGTAAAATGACCTTCCAGAAGGCAGTTGCAGGCATAACAGTTGTCGGGGACACCGACATCAAGGCCACATCTAGAGGTCGAACCCCTCCCCAAAGAAAACATAACCACCTCATCAATCGACTCTTTTATTAGGAGTCTGAATGTTGAGCTCTCCTCCACCACCCCTTCCACACTACCACCCACCACCACCACAAACTCCACCTCTACCCCACCAGCATCCACCCTTCCCCAATCCACTGCTCTCCCATCATTCTCTACAATAATGTCCACATCCCCTTTTCCTGACTCATCCCTTTTCACTTCTAACATCCCCTTCTCAGCTTCAACGCCCTACTTCACCACCTTCATCTCCATTCCCACCAATCTTCACCCAACATTTTCACACCCACCACCCTCACCACCTTTTCCGTCCACCACCACCCCGACACCGCTGGTTACCCCATCTATGGTCACCACGCAGTTTGCGGGACCATCATTAGTGTCTCGTCCGCAAGACACTACCACCCCTCCACCTCGACCCCAACCATACCACCCTTCTGCATCTGGGGTCCCTTTTTTAAATGTCGGTGAGGAATTTGGACGTCAATTCGACACCCTCCCAAACCTCCTCACCGACCCTTCTAACATAATGCAATCTATTTTTTCATGTGTGCAGGGTATTTCTGAACAGGTCGCCAAGATCAACGAGCAAAACATCACCATGTGAGGCATCCTCCAAAGCATCCAGCAATGATAGGACATAGTGGCCAAGCAAATCGATCATATCGATGACCACTACAAACACCTGCCTGAGAAGGTACTTAGAGTAAAAAGCCAGCATGAAGCGCTGGCTAAGCAAGTTGATAGAATCTCAGCGCAGACTCAACTCCTGCCCGAGACCCTGTGCGAGCTTAAGCAGCAACAAACTTCTTTAAGCACGCACCTGGACGACATCACCAATACCCTCACAAAGCTATACAACCGCTAAGAGGAGTCAGCTAACACCGAGCTTCAACAACTACGTGCTCAAGTAACAGATCTTACAGCACGACTCCTCTCCGTCGAGGGCTGCTACAACAATCTCAAAGAAACACACGACGCACTGCTCGAAACACACGGGCATGTGCAAGTGGCGTTCGATGAGTTACAAATCATCCATCGGCGGTGCAAAAAGAAAGAAAACAAGAAGCTAGCGGCAAAGGAAGAAGCTGCCAAAGACAGTGATAATGAAGACAAAGATGACTCCAACTCCTCCACCGATTCTAACAACGATACCTCCTCCTCAGATGACAAATCTGATGATGGCGAGGGCCCAGGACACGAGGCAGACCCCCCTCAGAAAGGATATGACAAAGGCCACCAAGAATGTGGACATCATCCCAAGTCCCCCACCCACAACGAACATGTAAACATATCATATGGGGACCAATTCCTTGATTATTCTACTTTGGGATCCATAGGGGAGTCTGCAAAAGACGCCACTTTTGCTGAGTTCCACCAATGTATCTTAGGAACCAGCACAACCACACCAGTAGGGGCCCCTCAACCTTTCTCCGCACTTGACCAATCAGTGCCCTTTCCTCCAGAACAGGAAGATTCAGAACGAATACGTTTAGATATTGACGAAGAACTCGATTTTGCTTCCGACTCAAATGTAGACATGCAATTTTTTTAGATGATATGGAGCAAACCTCTTAACCCCCTCCGCAGGAGCTTCCCCCACCACCACCTCTGCCACATAAGATGCACGATCTAGATATGGCGGCCATCTCAACACTAGATGCTCAGGATATCTTCATCCTGAACACTATTGTCGACGATGCCAAAGAGGGAGGCGACATCATCTACCCTAACACAAAGACTAAGCGCAAGTTAACACGCGAAGACTTCCACAACATCTTTCGACCACGGTCAGCGATGTCAATGGCAATCTTCCGTGTCTTAATTGCCAACTGCATAGAAGTCTACAGAAGCTCAAGGAGGTAGCATCCAGTGTTTAATGCCTCACCGGCTCTATCCATAGGCTTGTTATACAAAGAAATACGAGCCAAGTCAATAGAGCGGCTACATGCCGACCTAGCACGGAGGGCACGATATCTTACAGTACCATTCCAAGTGTCCGACCACTAGTTGTTTATGATTGTGGACACCGAGGCTTGTGACGCCAAGGTGTACAATTTCTATGTCACGGAGATGCCAGCCAAAACAATAAACTTTGTCGGAGAAGGAGCAGGAGAAGCATGATGTATACCCTTCTGCCTCCTTAATCTAATTTAGGCTGCACGCCCGTCCCTCCGTCAGGACTGGAGACAACCATGGTTCCAAATAATAAACTCGTAAGTCCAAACTGCTGAAGGCTCTGGGGATTGCGCTTTTTGTTCTATCCGTCACATTCAAGCACTAAACCAAGAAATCCCCTTCAATGAACTAGCCGCTGAAGATTTTCACTCCTTGCGTGGGCGTTATGCCATGGAGCTCATTTGTGATAGACGGTTCTTCAAGGACCCGACAATGGCACCAGATGACGTCCCCCATTACCTCTTTTCAGTAATTCAACGTCCACAAAGGCGACCTTTCAGACAAACCTTAAAGGAATTAGAAAAAAACAAACATCCAGCCATAGTCCCCGCGCAAAGCAAATGGGACCCTTCCCAATTTGATCTGGCTCAGGATAAAGGGGACATAGATATTTTGTCATGAGCAACCATCAGGAGATCCTCATCACAAATGGTGCCCCTATCTGCCATAGAACCAACTTTCCCATACTTCGACCTCAGTGCCTGCAAAAGTCTTTTGGACAATGAACTTTGTCTCATCATGTCAAGGGTTTACACCGAGAAGGATGACCTCGTTTTCATGTCCGGTGACATTTTGGTCATGGCAGACGCATTACGAGAAACAATACAATTCAAGGGGTCTCTATCTGTGAGCTTGATGGCTACCTATCAGTTTCTCCTCGAATGGAATCACCCCACAACTTATATAACATCTGCTTATATGAAGGACGATCTGCTAAAGCTCAAGAACTTCAGAACAACTGAAGCGCTTATTTCCTTTCTACAACATACAACACCGAAGTTTATAATGCTCCCTTTCCTTCATCATGAGCACTGGCTGCTTCTGGCAACAAACCTACATGAAGGAACAACTATCATCTACAATAGTTCTGACGGCCAGTTCAACCCAAAGCAGAAGAAATATGTAGTGACACCAAAGACGCCGACAGAAGAAGTAGAGAAGGAGTGTGCGGACAGATTAATCGATGTTCTAAGTCAGCACACAAGGGCATACGACAGAGAACACTTTCATCGCCCATCCTTTAACCACAAATGCCCCCAAAAAATTCAGGAATCAAATATCTGCAGCTTCCACGTCCTCTATTGGATGTACACAATCATGACCCTTCAAAAACTAGTAGAGGATATGACAGACGTAGATTACCACGCCTTACGTGGAAAGTTTGCTGCTAATCTCCTTCGCACACATGGCGCAAATAAAGGACTAACGGGCGCCTGATGCCCTTGTCCTTGAACTTCTCAATCTATGTCTTTGACACTCTGAGGACAGAGTGAGTGATAAGTTAGGTGGGGGAGTACACTGGACAAGGGCGAGGTATCAATTCTAAATCCTTCCCTTTCTATCTTTTTTTCAATCTTGTATAAAATTTTTAGTTTTCTTTGCACATACTTAGTTTTCACTTTAATCTCTTTCCGGATAATAAAACCTACTTGGAACAAAGCCATCCCCAGCTAACTTTAGAATCCAGTAGCCCTCAAGAGCAATAACAAGAATAGCACATAGACATGCAATGGCGAATTAATAAATCATCTTCACTCAATTTTCATGCTTCTGTTCAATTCTATATCTGACTCTCCACAGGACAACATCAAGGCTGCAATAAGCCAAAACAATCTCAAGGTCGAGAGGGACATCAGGTGACATCTAAATCATGAAGCCTTGCAAGTGGACCACTAGTAGAAACCAATTAAGTGCATGTCGAACAACTCTAAGAACAATTTTCTTCTCTCCAAATAAAAGAGGCTTGGCTGCCCAAATCAAAATCCCTAAATATCCAAATCCCAAGCCTGTGAGTTTACGAATAAAAGCCAGAGTGTTGAATAAAACCATGAGAGTTGTGCCATAAATAAGGATCTATATGAGGAACCAACAAAGGTTTTGCCCGTCCGGTACATCCAGTTGCCCTCACAAAGACATATGTGTCGTGCCCGATAGTGAAACCCTAAGGTATCTAAATATATGAAAGGCTGGTAAAGGACTCGCCCGACCGGTACATTCAGCTGCACTCAAGAAGGCAGATGTATCGTGCCTGGTAGTGAGATCCTAAAAGCATAGACAACCCCTCCCCCACTTGAAGGGGGAGTTACACACTAAGCCTTTAGCCAACCCTCATACCCACTCTAGTTCCCGGTAGGATTTTCAGAGGAGTATAAAACTGATTAGAGTCAACGACATGCACCGAATAATGAAAAAAAGTGGTCCCAATGCGGGCTAAGATATGGAAGAAACCTGAGATCCAAGCAACTCTTAAATACATGAAAGATTTAAGGCAAAAAGCTCCGATACAACCTGAAGAGATCTCAGGTTTAGAATTGAAGCAAGAGTATGGAAATCTTAACTGAATAAAATCGCCTCACCATTACATGCCCCAGCTCTATCTAACTTGAGGACAAGCTAGACTCTAAGTTAGGGGGGTGATAACCTCCAATTTTGTGATGATATCTTAGTAATATTCGTCAGTTTTCCACACTCTTTCTTAGATAAAGTAGAAAAAATCTCTAACTATTCTCTTTTATTGCAAACATACTGCTAGATCAACTTTTCTCCCTTTTACTTACAGAAAAAGACACAAAAAAATCACAAAAGACCGCATGGAGTCATACGATCTTAAGACCGCATGAAGCCAAATGGTCTCAAGACCACATGAAGCCAAACGGTCTCTAGACCACATGGAGTCAACCGGTCTCAAGACCGCATGGAGTCAACCAGTCTCAAGACCGCATGGAGTCAACCGGTCTCAAGACCGCATGAAGCCAACCGGTCCCAAGACCGCATGGAGTCAACCGGTCTCAAGACCGCATGAAGCCAACCGGTCCCAAGACCACATGGAGTCAACCGGTCTCAAGACCGCATGAAGCCAACCGGTCCCAAGACCGCATGGAGTCAGCTGGTCTCAAGACCGCATGAAGCCAATGATAACCTCCCATTTTGTGACGTTATCTTATTGGTTCTCCTTAATTTTCCATACTCTTTCTTAGATAAATTAGATAGAATCATTAACTTTTTACTTTATTGCTGATATACCAATAAACTAAACTTCTCTTCTTTATTATTGCAGGAAAACACAAAAAATTATTACAAAGACTCCATACGGTCCCAAGACCGCATGAAGGTCATACGGTCCCAAGACCGCATGAGTGTCATACGGTCTCAAGACCGCATGAAGGCCATACGGTCTCAAGACCGTATGAGCCCATGCGGTCTCAAGACCGTATGAGCCCATTCGGTCTCAAGACCGTATGAGCCCATGCGGTCTCAAGACCGTATGAGCCCATGCGGTCTCAAGACCGTATGAGCCCATGCGGTCTCAAGACCGTATGAGCCCATGCGGTCTCAAGACCGTTTGAGCTCATGCGGTCTCAAGACCGTATGAGCTCATGCGGTCTCAAGACCGTTTGAGCTCATGCGGTCTCAAGACCGTATGAGCCCATGTGGTCTCAAGACCGTATGAGCTCATACGGTCTCAAGACCGTTTGGGCTCAACTTAAGCCTATAAATAAGACCCCAAAGGTCACTTCAAGGGGGGATCGCTCAGACGCCCAAAGGCTGCCCCTCCAGTTCCAGAGCAATTCCATCCTTCATCCATCGCCCCAAGGCTGCCGATTTGAGGTCCACGTCTCATCATCAAGCTACCTTCTCTCTCATCAACAAAGAAGGTGGGAAGAGAAGATCCATCATCAAGCTGCCACGAAGTGTGAAGATCGTTGCTCTCTCCACCAAGGGTTCAACCTTCCCTCCTCCGTGGAGATGTCGTTCTTTCTCTCTCTTCTCACCTCCTCCTTTGCTCTTGAGATGAGCGAGTAGTCCTTTTCACTAGGGTGCGGGGAGTAGCCCCGCTACCCATGTTTTCATTTCATGCAATGTAATTCAATCGTTTGCAATAGAGATACTCTCCTTTTTGGCTCAACATCAATCGTTTAATGAATGCATGTTGCTTGATCACCAACTTGTGTTACTTATTGTCTCTTGGTATGAATTGTCTACGTTTATACCCTTAGATCTGAATATCGATTGAATGTTGGTTCTAGATATATGTAGTCACCATATGTCTGTTTCGGTATCTAGGAGTGCTTTCATGAGTGGAGTAAACTCACTCCCATCGTTGCATTTTCATACTATGAAATGGAATCAGTTGACGTATGGAAGTGCAACCTTGGTAAGGTCGAGGAACACACTTCATGAAGGAGTAATGCAAAGTAAGTGACCATTCGTTAGGGGATGGCTGGCATTGTAATACTCCACACTCCTCGTAGTTGGTTATCTGAAAGGAAGCTAAGTCTACAAAGATACTAGCTGATTAGTTTCTCTTTGCAGGTCTTTTTATTATGTTGCATGTTTATGATCCATGTGTAGTGGTGTGAAACCCGACAACATCCTAGTGGTTTTAATCATTGCCTACGACTTTAATTTCTACTTTCTTTCTTTTACTTTCCTTGCATCTAGTTTAAACAATCAAATCAAACTTTCGGTCTAAATATCAATCGTTAAGTAGTTAAGTACGGCTAAAACGTTTTCCATCTTGTTTAACTCTAAACAAGACCGTTGTCCCGTGGATCCGACCCTTAAACTATATTACGATAAGACTTCCGCGTGTTTTAGCACACGCGGGTGGAGATCTTACCATAATACCAGCAAGGCTAAACTTAGAGATTCATCATCTCTAGGATTTTTAGTGGCGTTGCAAAACTCCATCAAAAATTGGCGTCGTTGCCGGGGACAACGGAACGTTTTAGCTTTTACTTAACAACTTCTTGTTTGATTAGGATTTTACACTTTTTCTTGATAACTACTCCAAATCTTCTTGATTTCTTCGTTTCCTTCCATCATCTTAACGTGTGATTTTCTTTCTACTTAGGTAGAAAACGTGTATGCAAACCCCGTATAACATCGGATTCTCCCCTGAACCAGAGTACGACTCTGAGGTAGAAAGAAGTTTCCACCGAAGGATTAGACTTAATCGCCAAAGAGCCAGAAAAATGGCTGACGAGCAACACCTCGTTGCGGAGAGAGTTAACGCCGCCATAGCGGCACAAAGAGCACAACTCATCGCTGACACTCGTGCTCAAGTGCAAGCCGAGATTCGAGCTGAGGAACAAGCTCGCATCCAAGCCGAGAATGCTGCTGCTCAATTAGAATTAAGAAGCAAGCAACTTCGGGATTACGCAGTCCCAAAGAATTATGAAGATGATCACCTAGTCTGACCACCAATTATCAACATTCCAAACTTTGAAATCCAGACGCAATGGATCCAGATCATGCAAGGCATTTCTTTCTCTGGAGGACCGGGAGACGATTGCATGGATCATCTTAAGAGATTCAAGTCACTCTGCCGACTTGTACCTCAAGAGGGAGTTGCTCTTGAAGCTATAATGTTACACCTCTTCCACTTCACCTTATCTGGGAGAGCTCTAAGCTGGTACAATGCTTTGGATAGGCATCCTATCATCACTACTTGGACTCCTTTAGAAGAAAAATTTCTTGAGAAATTCTTTCCACCTTCACTAACCTATGAGATCAGGGGACAAATTAATCACTTTGCCCAACTACCGGGAGAAACACTTGCGGATGCTTGGGAAAGATTCAAGGAACTCCTGAGGAAGTGCCCTCACCATGGCATATCTCAAAATCAACTGATAGAAACATTCTATAGAGGAGTAAGTGATGATATAAAGCAATTTTTAGATTCCTCATCTGGAGGAAACTTTATGAGAAAGAATTATGAAGATGCTTGGAATATAGTTACGATAAGGGCCGAGAACCAATCTAATTGGGGAAGGTCATCTAATCAAACCAAGGGAGTTCTTAAAGTTTACAAAGCTGAAAAATCCATGGAACTCAAGGCTATTGCAGAGGCCCTGAAGACTATTGCTAACAAGCAACAAGCTCTCAAAACTTCTTTCGGAGCGTACGACAAGAAGAAAAGCTCTCAGGTTCAACAAGTGAAAGCTGCTACCGGAATTTGTGAAGCTTGTCATGCATCTGATCATCCCACATTATCATGTGGCATGTTATACAATGTTATGATGGATTTACAACCACCAGTGCCACAATATGAAACCATTATTGAACACCCCGAGGACCAAATGCCGGAGCAAGTCAACTGTATTCACTCAATACCCGGCCAAGTGTATTACAATCCAAACAAACCAAGAAATCACCCGGGATTCCAATATGGAAATCCTTTAGGAACTGCTAATCCTCAACAACAGACACAAGGTGGATCTTTCAGCAAACAACCACCAGGATTTCAGAATAACTTCACCCAAAATCAAGGGCATTATAGAAACGGGTTCCAAAGATCCAATTATCCTAGGAATCCCTCTTATCAATACCCAGGACTGCACCCACAGCTGCAACAACCTCAGTTGCAGCAGCCACAACAACCGCAGTTGACAGCACCTCCACAGCAACCCCAGGGGCAACAAGTCACTCAATATCAACAGAGGAGTGCTCCTCCCCAACCATCTGATGAAATATCTTTGATTAGGCAGATGCTGCAATCTCAGCAGACCATGCTTGTGAATCAACAAGCTCAACAAAAGGCTGTAGAGGCCCAATTAGCACAGATTGCTGCTCAGTTGAAACCACCAGCAGGTACCTTCACTGGGCAACCAGAAGCAAACCCAAGGCATGACCAAAATAGACCTGAGCAACTGAATGCTGTCACCACAAGGTCTGCTCGTGTCCTTCCTGATACCATTAGAATCATCCATGATGATGATCATGTAGCTATTCTCTCACCAACAGAAAGCTCAACTCATGAAAAGGAAAAACCCACTAAAACTACTGAAAGAGAAAAAGAAAAGGGACCTATGCCAGAAGTTCCACTTAGAATTCCTTATCCGGACAGGCTGAAAGGAACCAAAATGGACACTAGGTTCCAAAAATTCAAAGAATCTATGAAGAAACTGTATATCGATATCCCATTTCTAGATGCCCTTTCTGAAGTGCCCGCTTGGGCCAAATACCTGAAAACCCTACTGTCGAGAAAATATATGACAGAAGAGCATGAAACAGTGAAACTAGCTCAGACCACTTTAGATATTCTGCTTAACAAAATGCCAAAGAAAAAGAAGGACCCAGGTTCCTTCGGTATTCAGTGTTTGATTGGAAATGGCTCTAGCAAAAAGGGATTAGCAGATCTAGGAGCAAGTATATCCATTATGCCCTATTCTATGTGTAAAAGATTAGGCTTCACTGATTTGTTACCTATGTCAATGACAATTCAGTTAGCCGACTCTACCATAACTGCTCCCCTTGGAATTATTGAAGATATACCCGTCAGAATAGGAACAAATTCTTATGTCCCGTGCGATTTTGTTATTATGGACATACAAGAAGATCTAAGATACCCGATAATCTTCGGAAGACCCTTCCTAGCTACCGCCCGAGCACTCATCGATGTAGAAGCGGGAACGATTATACTAAGACTTGGGAAGGAAGCTTTCCAATTCAGAGTCCTTAACAGCATGAAAGGACCAAGCATTCAAGAGGAAGTTTTACTCCTAGATGCTATATATCAAATGTCCCAGTTAGAAATGTCTGAACCCTCCGATGAGTTGGAAAGTGCCTTGACAAACCCAAAAGTATAATTTTCGGCAAATGAACTAGTGCAACAATGCCTTCAATATTTAGAAAAAGCTGAAGAAGCCCCAACAGCCACCTTTGAAGAACTCAAGGCTGTCACCGTTATAGAAGCAACCGAGCCACCTAAGGCCCCTGAAGTGAAGACCTTACCCGAGGGACTCAAACATGTCTTCCTTGACAGTGAGAAACTTTGTCCAGTGATTATCAGCTCTACTCTGGAAGAAGACCAAGAAAATAGACTTCTTGATGAGCTAAAGAGACACAAGAAAGCTATCGGATATAAAATGACTGACTTAACTGGTGTAAACCCAGCTTTATGCATGCACAGATTGCATATGGTGGAAGAATTCAAACCGTCGAGGGAACATCAAAGGAAGTTGAACCCTAATCTCAAGGATGTAGTTCGCATCAAGGTTCTCAAACTTCTGAAGGCAGGTATCATCTACCCAATCTCGGATTCTCAATGGGTAAGCCACGTGCAGGTGGTCCCTAAAAAAGGGGGGACCATTGTTGTTCTCAATGATAAGAATGAACTGGTACCTACCAGAATAGTAACTGGGTGGAGAATGTGCATAGATTACAGAAAACTTAATAAAGAAACAAGGAAAGATCATTTCCCTTGCCCTTCTTGGATGAAGTTCTCGAACGTCTCGCCCACCAAAAAATTTTCTGTTATCTTAATGGATATTCAGGATTTTACCAAATTCCAATCCACCCTGAAGATCAAGAAAAAACAACCTTCACTTGTCCTTTTGGAACATATGCCTTCCGAAGAATGCCTTTCGGGTTATGTAACGCACCCGCAACTTTCCAAAGATGTATGACTGCTATCTTCGCCGGACTAACAAAATCTATCATGGAAGTCTTCATGGATTATTTTTCTATATACGGAGATTCTTTTGATAACTGTTTACTCAATCTAGGAAAAGTATTACAAAGATGTGAAGACACCAACCTGATCTTGAATTGGGAAAAATGCCACTTTATGGTGACTGAAGGTGTGGTCCTAGGACATCGAGTAAGTGCAAAAGGGATTGAAGTAGATAAAGCAAAGGTCGATGTCATCTCAAAGCTAACTCCACCTAAAGACGTCAGAGGAGTCAGGGCATTCCTTGGTCATGCAGGATTCTACAGAAGATTTATAAAACATTTCTCAAAAATAGCAAAGCCAATGACTCACTTGCTGACCAAAGAAGCATATTTTATTTTTGATCAAGAATGCCTTAATAGCTTCACGACTCTGAAGAATGCCCTTATCTCTGCCCCTATTCTAAGAGGTCCTGACTGGACACAACCATTTGAAATTATGTGTGACTCTAGCGATTATGCTATAGGGGAAGTCCTTGGATAAAGGATCGACAAAAAGCCTCATGTTATATATTATGCCTCCAAGACGCTTGATGAGGCACAAAAGAATTATACTATTACCGAAAAAGAGTTTCTGGCAGTTATCTATGCTTTTGAAAAATTTCGGTCTTACCTAATAGGGTCAAAAGTCATAGTATATACTGACCATTCTGCTATACGATACTTGATCCAAAAACAAGATGCTAAACCCCGACTTATCAGATGGGTGTTAATGCTTCAGGAATTTGATCTAGAGATTAAAGACAAAAGAGGGATTGAAAATGTCGTCGCGGATCACCTCAGTCACATTAAAGCTAAAGACACTGACGAATTACCCATCCAAGACTCTCTACCGGATGATCAACTAATGAAAGTTACTACTGGATTTCCTTGGTATGCCGACATTGTGAATTATTTGGCAACAGGAATCATCCATCCATCTGCATCATATCATGACAAAAAGAAATTCCTTCACGACACTAAGTAGTATTTCTGGGATGAGCCCTACCTATTCCGCTTATGCGTTGATGGACTTTTTCGCCGATGCATTCCAGAAATAGAAATCATCCTAGTTTTAGAGCACTGTCACTCAGGCCCTACTGGGGGGCACATGGGCTCTAAGAAAACCTCTCTTAAAATTCTTCAATCTGGTTTTTACTGGCCAACCATCGCAAAGGATGCACATGAATACGTGCGATCATGTGACAAATGCCAACTCTCCGGAGGAATAACCAAACAGAACGAAATGCCTTTGAATATGTGGCAAGAAGTCGAACTTTTTGATGTTTGGGGAATAGATTACATCGGTCCCTTCCCCTCATCTTACGAATTCACGTACATTCTAGTTGTTGTGGATTACGTCTCAAAATGGGTGGAAGCTCTACCGACCACTTCCTCTGATTCCAAACCAGTCATCAAAATGTTTAAAGAAATAATATTCCCCAGATTTGGCGTTCCAAGAACAATAATATCCGATGGCGGATCTCATTTTTTGGAGCGAAGTTTCGAAGCACTTTTAATAAAATATGGAGTCAACCACAAAGTTTCCACACCTTATCACCCACAGACTTGTGGGCAGGTTGAAGTCTCTAACAGGCAACTCAAAGCTGTTTTGGAAAAAAATGTTAACAGGCACCGCACGGACTGGTCTACCAAACTTCCTGATGCTTTATGGGCCTATCGCACAACTTTCAAAACACCAATTGGAACAACACCATTTCGATTGGTGTATGGGAAGTCGTGTCATCTACCAGTAGAATTAGAACATAAAGCTTGGTGGGCTATCAAGCAATTGAACCTTGACCTCAAAAATGCTGGTGAATCTAGACAACTTCAATTACAGGAATTGGAAGAACTGCGAATGACAGCATACCACAATGCCAGAATTTACAAAAAACAAACCAAGATGTGGCATGATGGCCACATAAAAATAAAGGATATAATCATCGGAGATAAGGTTCTCCTATTCAATTTCAGACTGAAATTGTTTCCTGGAAAACTATGTACAAAATGGTCGGGGCCTTTCACAATCAAACATATTTACCCGACAGGAGCAGTCATTATCCTTGATGATAACGGGGGAGAAAGAACCGTCAATGGTCATAGATTAAAGAAATACTACACTCCAGCAGACAAACTACCAAGACAAACTATAGAGATCCAAGATCCTATAACATCAGCATAACTGGAG
This sequence comes from Alisma plantago-aquatica, assembly GCA_963693085.1. NCBI lineage: Eukaryota > Viridiplantae > Streptophyta > Magnoliopsida > Alismatales > Alismataceae > Alisma > Alisma plantago-aquatica. Next base: position 41,265,734 of record OY856410.1, on the reverse strand, counting down.
CAGAATTTTGTCGAGCGAGCGACGTTAAACCAAGGCGCTTCTTGGGAGGCAATCCAAGACCTGAGTATCACCTTTTCTAATTTTCTAGCCTTTTATTTTCTTTTAAACTTTGTTTACTTTCTTTACGTTCTTTCATCATTAATCTAAAAATACATAAAAATTCACATAATCTAAAAACAAATATAAAAACACAAGGTCTTTTGCGGTTAGGGGCACATTCCATAACCCTTAAATACCCCCCTCGCCCCCCATTCTTTCTTCCACTTTCTCGAATTCTCGGCTTCCCTGTTTCATTCCCGAGCTTTGTTTTCGCGCTCGTTTCCCTCTCTGACGCTGCCGTCGTCTCCACTGCCGTTTCATCACCTTGCAGTTGACTCAGCTTCTTCGTTGTCGTCTCCGGCCCAATCGTCATCCCCGCGCATTGTCGCACTCCTGCTCTGCTGCTCCCCGCGCCTAGCATTCTCACCGCCCTCTTTACAGGTAGACCACCCAGTAGTTCGTTGGTTTGCACCACCGCCAGACGGTCACGATTTTTCGAACTCTGTCGTCGTCACCATCATCGTCGGTAACGTCGGCATGCTTACCCTTCGTCGCCGTCGCAGTTCCCTACCAACAAACGGCCGCACATTTCGTCTCCCACGCGGTTCATCTCACATTCGGTCTCCAAACCGTATGGAACCATTCGGTCTCCAAACCGTATGGAACCATTCGGTCTCCAAACCATATGGAACCATTCGGTCTCCAAACCGTATGGAACCATTCAGTCTCCAAACCGTATGGAACCATTCGGTCTCCAAACCGTATGGAACCATTCGGTCTCCAAACCGTATGGAACCATTCGGTCTCCAAACCGTATGGAACCATTCGGTTTCCAAACCGTATGGAACCATTCGGTCTCCAAATTGTATGGAACCATTCGGTCTCCAAACCGTTTGGGACCATTCAGTCTCCAAACCGTATGGAACCATTCGGTCTCCAAACCGTATGGAACCATTCGGTTTCCAAACCGTATGGAACCATTCGGTTTCCAAACCGTATGGAACCATTCGGTCTCCAAACCGTATGGAACCATTTGGTTTCCAAACCGTTTGGGACCATCCGACCTCCAAACCGTTACTTTGTTATAATTTCAAATTTAATAAAACCAATCTAATAAACCTCAAACTCCAATAACATTACTTTGTTATAACTTCAAATTTAAACATTCTAACTATTGTTTTCTTGTCAATAAATTTAGAATGACATCACCTTCCAAGCACCCTCAAGGAACAGATGATGCCCCTTTCTGGACAAGGGAACAATTAGAAGCTGAGTGTGACAAACTACAACAAGTCATAGATAACTATGAAACGACTGGACAGCTCTCGGCAAAGGTGAACCTGCTCAAAGTCTTGCATGAGATAAAATGCCTCAACAAATGCTTAGGTGAGGTGCACTCCGAAGAAGAGGTCGAGACAATTTCATCCGATGAGGACTCGGAATATCAGCCTTCCCCCGAGGCAGAATCACCCACTGCAAAGTCTAAGGAGAAAAGAAAAGCCCAAGAAACCACATCAGAACCAACACCCAAGAAAAGGGCCAGGAAACAAGTTCACCCTGCCACTGCAAGGGAACAAACTCTGGCAGGGTACATCCCATCACCCATCACCACCACCACCACCCCTGCCACAATTATCGTTCCTATTTTTCCCCCCATCACCACCACATCACCACCACCTGAAAATCTTTATCTCAATAGCATCCCTTCCATCAGCCAAATTCTTAAACTAACAAAGTATGTCTGCCCAAGCATACTTATGAAGATGGGGATCTATAATAGAATCCTCACACTACTTGACAATTCCAATCTTGCTTAGTTATGCTATGTACTCGAAACACCCTATATTGAGCCAACAACAGAATTCTTCACCTATTTCCACAAAGAATCGGTGGACATCATGGATAGAGCAAGGGACGGTGGTGACCGTAGAATAACCACCAGAATCTTTAACAACGAAGTGGTCATCACTGAAAATATGTTGAACGAAATCTTCATCGATAACCAAGACCAGCTGAAAAAAGCTAAGGCCGCTGGTACAGAACACCCTAAGTTCAACAAACATACCTTCTGGAAATCACTAACAGGGATACCAAATTTTGACGCAAAGACAAGCAAGGCCTCTAACAATCATTCTGGCCTAATGCGCACACTTCACAAAATCATCGTTGGCGCACTCTTCCCTAGATCAGAAGGAGGAACTGTACTCATATCTGATCTCTATGTTCTCTGGTCCGTCCTAAATGGAATGCCAGTTAACATTGGACGTCTTATGCTCATCAAGCTATCAGCCTTTGCCCTACGAAAAGAAATTTGCACGGGTGGTCATATTACATCCATCATCAAATATCTTAAGATGGATAGACTTCTACCCAAATGCAACCCAATAAAGGGCGACATCCTTACCAACGAACAGACATTAAAGAACTCCTTTATCATAAAAGAAAAGGATGCAAAGCTACATTACGTGTTCTGCCCCACAACAAAATCTTCCAGAACCCTGCTCCCACTTCCAGAACTTACTGACTATGACAAGGACAAGCTCCTATTCTCAGACAACGAGATCTTCAAACTCATAGCCTCCGTCAATGCCACAGCAAAGAAAGCAACAGCAGGGCAGGCAGAGCTCAACATAAATGCCCCGACAGCCAAAATAACAAAAGTTCCAGTCAAACGACCTTCCAGAAGGCTTCTGAAGGCGCACGAGTTGTTAGGGACACCAACATCAAAACCCCACCCCGAATCTGAACCCTCCCTTCCAGACGAGCATATTACAACCTCATCACTAGACTCTTTTATAATGAGTCTAAATGTTGAGCTCACTACCACCTCTCCACCTTTCACTACCCCAACATCCACTACCCCACCACCTTCAACCACCCCACCATCTTCCATTTATCCACCATCAACCACTCCTCAATCATCCTCCACACCACTTTTTACCACACCACCCTTCTCCACAACCATACCACCACCCCCACCCTTCTTCACTTCGGGCATCCCATTCTCCACTATAACGCCTGAATTCACCTCCGTCACCTCCAATGCCTTTCCATCAACATTCCCGGATCCATTCCTCTCTCCGGGTATGTCACCACCTTTTCCATCCACCACCACCCCGACATCGCTAGTGACCCCATCCACAGTCACCACGCAGTTTGCGGGTCCATCAATAGTGTCTTTTCCGCAAGACACTACCATTCCATCCCGACCCCAGCCACCTCACTCTTCATCTACTGGGGTCCCTTTTAGTAACGTCGGTGAGGAATTCGGACGTCAATTCGACACCATCCGAAACCTCCTCACCGATCCCTCTAACATTTTAAATTCTATTTTGTCTTGTGTGCAGGGTCTAACACAACAGGTCGCCAAGATCGACGAGAAGAACCGCGCCATGCCAAGCATTCTCCAAGGAATCCAACAATGCCAAGATTCAGTGGCCAAGCAAGTCGACCACATTGACAACCACTGTAAAACTTTGCCCGAGCTGATCCATGGAATACAACGCCAGCATGATGCATTGGCAAAGCAGGTCGATAGGATCTCTACGCAGACTCAACCTCTGCCAGAGACCCTCCGCGAGCTCAAGCAGCAACAACAAGCTTTCAGCACGCACCTGGACGACATCAATAACACCCTCACACAACTACATAAAAGCCAGGAGGTGTCATCAAACAATGAGTTTATTCAACTACGAGCTCAAGTAACTGACCTCACAGCACGACTCCTCTCAGTCGAAGAGCGTTATTCTGATTTAAAAGAAACCCACGAAGCACTGCTCGAAGCACACGAGCACGTGCAAGTGGCATACGATGAGCTACAATCCCTCCATCGTCAATGCAAGAAGAAAGCACATAAGAAAACAACTGATAAATCAGCAGCAGATGAAGCTGATGAAGATGACGACGAAGATTCTGATTCCTCTGCTGACTCAAACAACACTACCATCTCAGCTGATGACTCCGATAAGCCAGATGATGCTGGGGCGGGCCCCAGCCAAGGAACACAACCAAAACACCAGAAAGATCACCAAGCTGGTGATAAAGATCCCAAATCCCCTGCTCCCACGGAAAACGTCAACATATATTATGGGGATCAATTCCTAAACTACTCCACGGGATCTTTAGGGGAGGCTGCGAAAGAAGTGGCTTTTGCTGAGTTCGAAAAATGTATTCTGGGAACCAGCAACAGTATACCAGCCACAACAGCTCAAAAACTCTCCGCACCTGAGCCTTCAGTGCCTGAGCAGGAAGAATCAGAAAGAGTATGCCTAGACACTGATGAAGAACTAGATACTCCTTCTGATTCTGACAGAGATGAAGATCTGCAGCATTACATGGACGACTTCGAGCAGACTTTTTCCCCCACACCGCAAGAACTACCCCCGCCGCCACCTCTACCTCATAAAATGCACGACCTTGATATGGCGGCCATCTCTACCTTAGACGCACAGGATATCTTCATCCTGAACACTATAGTAGACGATGCCAAGGAAGGGGGGATGTTATCTATCAAAACACAAAGACCAAGCGCAAGTTGACACGTGAGGATTTCCGCTCCATCCTCCGACCCCGTTCTGAGGCGAAGATGGTGACCTTCCGCGCCCTTCTTGTAAATTCTATCGAAATTTATAGAAGTCCCAGGCGGAAGCAACCAGTTCTGAACACCTCACCAGCTCTGGGTTTGTGCTTGCTATACAAAGAACTACAGCACAAATCCATTGAGCGGTTGCATAGGGGAATGGCCAGAAGACCACGTTTTATAACCGTGCCATTTCAAGTCTGTGGTCACTGGCTACTTATGATCGTGGACACCTCAGCTAGAGACGCAAAAGTGTACAACTTCTGTGCTAGTGAACTGAAGGCCGGAATAATCAACTTTGTCGACACTGAAGATGGGGAGGCAAGATGCATCCCTTTCCGGCTTCTAAAACTCATATGGGCCGCATGCCCTCCTCTCCGCCAGGATTGGAGTCAACCCTGGTTTCGAATAATCAACTCCCAAGTCCAAACCACTAAAGGATCAGGGGACTGCGCTTTCTACGTTATACGACACATTTTAGTGCTCAACCAGCAAGTCCCATTCACCGATCCCATTAACGAAGATTTCCACTCCTTACGAGGGCGGTACGCCATGGAGCTTATCTGCGATAGAAGGTTCTTCAACGACCCTACTATGGCGCCAGATGACGTCCCTCGTTACCTTTTTTCATCCATCCAACGTCCGCAGAGGAGACCATTCAGACAAACCCTAACGGAGTTGGAAAAAGAAAAGCAGCCAACCAAAGTCACCAAGCAAAGACAATGGAGCCCTTTCATCTTCAACCTGGCCCCAGATAAAGGTGATGTTGAGTTGATATCCGGGGCAATCATCAAGAAATCCTCACTACATATGGTGCCCCCATCTGCCATTGAACCATAATTTCCAAATTTGATCAAGAAGCTTGCAAAAATCTTTCAGACAATGAACTCCGGCTCATAATGTCACGGCTATATGCCAAAAAGGACGACCTTGTATATATTGACGGGGATATCTTGGTTATGGCAGATGTCCTCCATGAAACTGTACAGATCAAAGGTTCCATGTCTGTAAGTGTAATGACTGCTTATCAATACTTGCTCGCACGGAATCACCACACAGTCTATATGGTATCAGCTTACATGAAGGATGATCTTTTAGGGCTGAAGAACTTCGGAACAAAGGAGCCACTCATCTCTTATCTTCAGCATACAACTCCGAAGTTCATCATGCTACCTTTCCTTCATCAAGAGCATTGGATGTTACTGGCAACTAATCTTCATGAAGGAACAACAATAATCTACAACAGTTCGACAGCCAGTATGATCCGGAACTGAAAGAATATACTACAACTCCAAAGACACCAACAGAGGAGGTGGCAAAGGAGTGTGTTGACAAATTACACAATCTTTTGGGTCAGCACACGCGGGCATATGACAAAGATCACTTCAAACCACCAGCCTTCTACCATAGGTGCCCCCAGCAAATTAAAGAATCCAACGACTGTGGCTTCCACGTCCTTTTCTGGATGTATACAATTTTGACCCTTCACAAGCCTATAGAGGACATGACAGAAGTGGACTACCACGCACTACGTGGAAAGCTCGCAACCACCTTACTCAGAACTCATGGGGCAAATAAAGGATTAACAGAAGCCTAATGCCCTTGTCCATGCACTTCTCCACCTATCACTTTGACACTCTGTGGACAGAGTGAGTGATAAGTTAGGGGGGGAGTGCACTGGACAAGGGCGAGGTATCATTCTTCTTCAACCCTTCTATCTCTACCCTTTCCCTTAACTCATACTTTTCCGCACATCTTTTTCAAAACCTTCTGTTCATATTTAGACTTTTTCCAGTAACTTCTTCAATAAAATAACTCTTAAGTATAACTTTCATCCTGGAAAGATTCACCCCTAGCTAAGTTAGAGATAAAGTAGTCCTCAAGAATAAATAACAAGATTAGCATATAGGCATGAATGGCGAATTTATACATTACATTCACAATTGGTTTTTATGCTTTTACTTCAATTCTATCTCAGACTCTTTACAGGTCAACTTCAGGGCCAAAGCAAACCGAAAACTCTCAAGGTCAAGAGGGAAATCAGGGGGAAATCCAAAATCAAGAAATCTCACAAGCGGACCACCAAACAAAAATAAGTGCATGTCAGGAACCCTAAGAACAGTTTTCTTCTTTCAATAATAGAGGCTTGGCCGCCCAATCAAAAACCCTAACAAAAATCCATTTCCTAAGCCTGTGAGTTTCGAATAAAAGCCAGAGTGTTGAATAAAAACATGACAGTTGTGCCACGCATAAGGACCTATATGAAGAGCCAATAAAGATCTCACCCGGCCGGTACATACAGCTACCCTCATGAAGGCAGATGTGTCGTGCCCGGTAGTGAAATCCTAAGGTCTCCTAATATATGAAAAGGCTGATAAAGGACTTGGCCGGCCGGTACATTCAGTTGCCCTCATGAAGGCTGATGTGTCGTGCCCGGTAGCGAGACCCTAAAAACTTAGGACAAAACCTCCCCCACTTGAAGGGGGAATTACACAATAAGCCTTTTAAGCCAACCCTCATACCCACTCTAGCTGCCGGTAGGTTTCTCAAAAGAAGTATAAAACTGATTAGAGTCGATGACATGCACATAAAAAAAAGGGTTCCAATGCGAGACTCACGATATGACAGGAACCTGAGATCCATTCAACTCTTGATACCCAAAAGAGTTAGTGTAAGAAGAAGCCCTGACAAGACCACGGTAGATCTTTGATCTAGAATTGAAGCAAGAGTATGAAAACCCTAACTAAATAAAATCGCCTCGCCACTGCATGCCTTAGCTCTATCTAACTTGAGGACAAGCTAGACTCTAAGTTAGGGGGGTGATAACCTCCCATTTTGTGACGTTATCTTATTGGTTCTCCTTAATTTTCCATACTCATTCTTATATAAATTAGATAGAATCATTAACTTTTTACTTTATTGCTGATATACCAATAAACTAAACTTCTCTTCTTTATTATTGCAGGAAAACACAAAAAATTATTACAAAGACTCCATACGGTCCCAAGACCGCATGAAGGTCATACGGTCCCAAGACCGCATGAGTGTCATACGGTCTCAAGACCGCATGAAGGCCATACGGTCTCAAGACCGTATGAGCCCATGCGGTCTCAAGACCGTATGAGCCCATTCGGTCTCAAGACCGTATGAGCCCATGCGGTCTCAAGACCGTATGAGCCCATGCGGTCTCAAGACTGTATGAGCCCATGCGGTCTCAAGACCGTATGAGCCCATGCGGTCTCAAGACCGTTTGAGCCCATGCGGTCTCAAGACCGTATGAGCTCATGCGGTCTCAAGACCGTTTGAGCTCATGCGGTCTCAAGACCGTATGAGCCAATGCGATCTCAAGACTGTATGAGCTCATACGGTCTCAAGACCGTTTGGGCTCAACTTAAGCCTATAAATAAGACCCCAACGGTCACTTCAAGGGGGGATCGCTCAGACGCCCAAAGGCTGCCCCTCCAGTTCCAGAGCAATTCCATCCTTCATCCATTGCCCCAAGGCTGCCGGTTTGAGGTCCACGTCTCATCATCAAGCTACCTTCTCTCTCATCAACAAAGAAGGTGGGAAGAGAAGATCCATCATCAAGCAGCCACGAAGTGTGAAGATCATTGCTCTCTCCACCAAGGGTTCAACCTTCCCTCCTTCGTGGAGATGTCGTTCTTTCTCTCTCTTCTCACCTCCTCCTTTGCTCTTGAGATGAGCGAGTAGTCCTTTTCACTAGGGTGTGGGGAGTAGCCCCGCTACCCATGTTTTCATTTCATGCAATGTAATTCAATCGTTTGCAATAGAGATACTCTCCTATTTTTTTCCTCAACATCAATCGTTTAATGAATGCTTGTTGCTTGATCACCAACTTGTGTTACTTATTGTCTCTTGGTATGAATTGTATACGTTTATACCCTTAGATCTGAATATCGATTGAATGTTGGTTCTAGATATATGTAGTCACCTGATGGAGCTAGGACTTACACCAAAAGATTTTCATTCTTCCAATGGGAGTCCCAGAATTCTATCACCAAAAACCCTAGAGAGGATTGATGTCTTCCCTAGGTTTACCTAGAACTGGTGCTTAGATAACAACTCCAACCCCATAAGAGTATGGAAGCCTTATCATAGTACAGATTTAGGATCGAACCCAAAAGACAACGGTCTTGTTGCGAGCAACAAGATGGAAAACGTACAGCACTTCACTTAGTTATTTTACTAATTGGCACTTATATCAAAAGGTTGGATTTTGATTGGTTTTTTAGACTAAAGCATGAAAAGTAAATAAAGTAAGTAAAACTAAGATTTAACAAATGATGATGAGTCACTGGGGTTAAGCAGGTATTCACCACCGCTACACATGCATTGTATATGTACTAAGCAAGCAAGACTTATAAGCTAGATGCATGGATGTTCCACAAGACCGATGCCTTATAAGACAAGAGCGATGCATTGCATCCAAGGATGTTCCACAAGACCGATGCCCATATAAGACAAGAGTGATGCATTGCATCCTTCGATGTTCCACAAGACCGATGCCCATATAAGACAAGAGCAATGCATCGCATCCTTCAAGGGTTAAGTAGCTATCATTCGGTACATTTCTACGTGTCAATGAAGATATGTAGTCTTCCAAAGAGAGAATCTTACTCAACCTCATGAAACGTGCATCTAAAACTAACAAGCGAGCGATAATTATCAAATTGAATAGCATCTTTGTAGGCCTAGTCTCCTATTCGGATAACCTAGCTACGAGAAGTGCGGGAATGTTGCAACGCCAGCCATTCCCGATCAAATGGTCACATGCTTTACATCATTCCCCTCGCAAAGCGTGTTCCTCGACTTACCAAGGTTACTTCCATACAGATGGAAGTGCAACGGATGGTAGTGAGTTTACTCCACTCTTTGAGATACACTCCTAGACACCGAAACGGATGCGTGGTGGATACACACATCGGAAACCAACACTAAATCGGTATTCGAGTCTCGAGAGCGGTCGTAGACAAACCACAACAAAAGACAATAGATGCATACAAGAATGTGGCCATCATTCAAGCATGTATGAAACGATTTAGTATTAAAACGAAAGGATAACATCTTTTTAGTACAAAGTGTTGACCTAGGTGTCGCATATTGCCCATATTTTGATAATGACTTAACCATTCCACTCATATGTATCTAACATTTCTAATTGAGATCATTGCAGACATTAGATACAAGAAAAGAATCAAAATTCACTCAAAGCTACTCTCCCGGCACATGCAAAACATGTGACTTTCACCCGCTTTGTAATATAGCCCTTAGAGGCTTAGAGCAATTTTTGTAATCACTTAAATTCATGTTTTGCATTGTATCTAAGATGGATAAAATGATTGGAACTCAAAAATCCATCATTTATACAGTTTTTGAAAATTCCAAAATACCCCTTAACAGGGATTTTGTCGGCCGAATTACAAACTCGGCCGATCCATGTATTGAGGAATTTTCTGGGCTGTCGGCCGAGTTTCAATGCCAGGAAACTCGGCCGATCCACTGGTCAGTCAAAACCAAAGGAAGACTGATCGGTCGAGTTTCCCCCTGGAAACTCGGCCGACAGATTCCCTGTTGGTTTTGTCACCTAGTGTGTCGGCCGAGTTGCCTTTATTGAAACTCGGCCGATCGAACTGTACTGGAATGCAGAAAAAGCAATTCCAACCGTTGGAGGAGTTGGTGGGACTCAAAATAGATCCGTTGCAAGTTGTAAAACGGCTAGTTTGTGCCACTTAACTCACCCAACCTCAAAGGGACACCCTCAACTATAAATAGGACCTCTTGGACTTCATTCCAAGGTTGCTCATTCACATATGCTTGGTCCTAGCCTTAGTTGAGTGGTTTCCAACCTTTGAGCCCCCTTTCTCTCTCTACCTTCAATGCAAAAACGTGAGTAAGAGTGAGTTAGGATCCCTTTGTAAGAGAGCTACCATTTGTTCATTGTAAAGCTCTCCATCTTCATTCTCCCACCTCCATTCCATAATGAAGACTGTTTGAAGCTACTTCTCCGAGTGAAAGAGGAGTTGCTGCTGTTCTTCTCCGAGTGAAGGGGAAGATGTGTTGCTGATCTTCAAGGGTGAAGATTGATCGTTGCTCCAGCTCCCTTGGTGGAGGGAAAACGTGAGCAAGCTCTCCGAGTGAAGGAGAGGTGCAAGGCGAAGGGCAAGCAAGATAGGTAATTCCTTCAAGGCCGAAGACCAGAGCAAGAGTGGGTAAGTCCTTTAGAGAAGGCGGAAGACTACTTGCTTGGTGGGTAAGTCCTTGGTGAGGTAGAAGATCTTGGCTTGTTATATAAGACCTTGGATGGTTGGTTGTTGTAGCTTGTAATCTTATTTTTGTGAGAAATATAAGAGCCTCAAGTTACAAATCCTAGAGCCTAACCAACTCTAGGTAGTGGACTGACTTGATCCTAAGTTTAGGACGAGGAACCACTCTAAACCACCTGTCCAAGTGCATGTTTATCCATATCTCTTACCCTTGCTATGAATGCTAGCTTAGGACATCAAATTACTGTTTTGCTTCATATTACACTCGTAATATAATTTGGTGGTTTAATCTATCTTGTGAAGTTTGTGAAGCTCTATTCAACCCCCCCCTTCTAGAGCCCATTGATCCAACAAGTGGTATCAGAGCGGGTCTTCTCCAAGCTACTTCAACAAGTAGGAGAAGATGGGCGATTCGGCTCTCGGTTCACTCAACCTTGAGGGAAGCTACTCCACAAGACCCCCGGTCTTCGACGGCACCAACTTCCTATATTGGAAGAGAAGGATGCAGTTCTACATCCAAGGAGTTAGCTACGAGATGTGGAAGATAGTCCACCTCAAGTACGACGAGCCGAAGGGGAACATCACAACATGGACGGACGAAGAGATGAAGCGTGCTCAACTAAATGCTAAAGCCATTAGCATCATCTACGCTGCCCTCTCTCCATCGGAATTCAACCGCATCTCTTCATGGGACACCGCTCATGAGATTTGGCACAAGTTATGTGTCACCTATGAAGGGACGGAGCAGGTCAAGGAGGCCAAGATCTACATGCTCGGAGGCCTACTTGAAAATTTCAAGATGGGGAAGAATGAAAGGGTTGCGGACATGTACACAAGGCTCAACGTCATCCTCAACAGCCTTGCAGCCCTTGGGAGTGTCATGGATCGAGGCACCATCAACGCCAAGATCTTGAGGTCTCTTCCAAAGAGATGGGAGCCGAAGGTGACTTCAATTGAAGAAGTCTACAAGCTTAGCGAGTTGTCAACCGAGGAGCTGGTTGGTAACCTACAAGCTCACGAACCAAGGCTCGACAAGCAAGAGGAAGAGGAGAAAAGGGAAGATAAGGAGACAAGAAAGATGAAGGACACGGCCTTCAAAGCTCATGTCGAAGAAATGATGAGGCAACAACAGCTTGCCATGAAGTCTCCTTGCCCCTCCTCAAGCGAAGACGAAGGTGCTAATGACCATGAAGCCAATTACTCCAAAGGAAGACACTTCAAGGGAAAGCAATCCTCCTCCACTCCTAGGTGCTATGAGTGTGGCCAAAAGGGCCACTACAAGAATGATTGCCCAAAAGTCAAGAAGGGCTATCATAAGGGCAGTCACAAGAAGGATGACAAATACAAGAGAGAATCCAAGTACAAGAAGAAGGACAAGAAGGAAAGACGATCCAAAGATGCAGCTCATGCGGCATGGGAGGAGTCTTCTACTTCAAGTTCATCTTGTTCCGAGGATGGAGAATGTCATCTTGCACTTATGGCATCTACTAGTGAAGAGGTAATGGAGGTAAGTGAGGTAAGCAATGTAAGTGATGAAGCTTTACTTGAATTATCTAAAGAATCTATCATTGAAATGCTTAGTGAATGTCAATCATCTCTTGCTAAATGTAAAGCTAAAAGAAAGAGATTAGGAAAGATAATAGATGATCTATATACCAAGATTGACATTCTGGATGAAAATGAAAAGTTACACCTTGATAGTATAGATTCTTTGCAAGAGCAACTTCAAGACCTTGAACTTCAATACAATGGAGTAGAGGTTGAGAATGGTGCTTATCTTAAAACTATTGAAAGTCTTAAGATCGAGAACCAAAATTGCCTAGATGAGTTAGATGTTCTAAAAACTGAAAATGTTGAACTAAAACTCATTGATGATGCTAGGAGAGAGGAAGTTCATTGTTATCAAAAAGAAATTGCTATGCTTAAATCTGAAAATGCTAGATTGCTTGCTCAAACAAATGATCTATCCTCTAGACCTATCTTGCCTAGGAATGAAGTTGCTAACTTAACTATTGAAAAAGATTCTCTTCTTACTAAAGCCCTCTGTCTTGAGGCCGACCTGTTGCATGCTAGAGAAGATCTTGATAGTTTATCTACTACTATTAAAAATCTTAGTGATGATAATGCTAAATTAAGATCTACCTTGCAAAGGTTTCTTTCCGGTAAAAAGTCTCTAAATGATGTTCTAGAGCACTCTACCAAACAAATTGGTACTAGTGGTCTAGGATACGATGAGAGTATCCCAAAAGGTAAGAAGAAGAAGAAAGGTAAGAAAAAGAGTGTGGAAACTCCAATTCTCAATGGAGAGTCTTCCGGCTCTAAAAATCCCATGGTATGTATGCATTGCAAATGTGATGATCATTATTCTACCTATTGTCCTTACAAGCCTAAGGGGACCAACCCAAATATGAAATGGGTCCCCAAGCTAACCCCGGACCCCAAAGTTTGAGTTGGGTTCCGACATCCTCTTTTCTTGCAGGTCACAAAGAAATGGATTGTTGATAGTGGCTGCTCTAAGCACATGACTGGAGAAATCAGCCATTTCAACAAATTTGTGAAGAAGAAAGGAGGATCGGTAACCTTTGGGGACAACAAAAAGGGTAAGGTTATAGGTGAGGGTGATGTAGGTAATGATTTGTGCATTAAAAATGTTTTGCTTGTTGATGGCCTACATCACAACTTGATTAGTGTGAGCCAATTATGTGATAATGGTTATCTTGTGCTCTTTACTTCCTTAGAATGCTTGCTTCTAGATTCCCTGTCCTATAATGTCATATATAAGGGAACTAGAAATGGTAATCTATATGTGATTGTTCTTGATGCTTTAAAGCCCATACTAAATAGATGCTTAGTCGTGGATAAAAACGATCTTTCGCTTTGGCATCGACGCTTGGGTCATGTGAACTTGCATCAAATGAAGAAACTAGACAAAAAGGACTTGGTTCGAGGACTTCCCAAATTGGATTTTGAAAAGGATGAGGAATGTCAACCTTGTACCCAAGGGAAACAAACCAAATCCTCTTTCAAGTCCAAAGGGGTCATGAGTACCAAGAGAGTTCTAGAGCTTCTTCATATTGATCTCTTCGGACCTATGAGAACACAAACGCTTCGCGGCTCCAAGTATTGTCTTGTTATCGTCGATGATTTTTCTAGATATACTTGGACTTTCTTTCTTGTTTCCAAAAGCGACACCCTTGACGTTTTCTCGAGCTTTTGCAAACGAGTCGAAAACGAAGCTTCTTGTCATGTTGTTTCCATCCGTAGTGATCATGGGGGAGAGTTTGAAAATGATCTTTTTGAACGTTTTTGTGAAAAATCGGGTTATTCGCACAATTTCTCTTCTCCTCGCACACCCCAACAAAATGGAGTTGTTGAGAGGAAGAATAGATCGCTACAGGAAATGGCTAGGACCATGCTTCTTGAGTATGATACTCCTAAGAAGTTTTGGGCTGAAGCCGTTAGCACCGCATGTTTTGTGCAAAACCGAGTTTTCACTCATCCGACGTTTAAGAAAACCCCCTATGAACTATGGCGTGGTAGGAAGCCGTCGATTGATTTCTTCCATGTGTTTGGATGCCCTTGTTTTGTTTTGAACACCAAGGACTCTCTCGACAAGTTTGATCCGAAATCTTACAAGGCTTTCTTCCTAGGCTATAGCACTACTAGCAGGGCTTTTAGAGTATTTAACATAGAACTATCTAAAATAGAAGAATCCATAAATGTTAAATTTATTGAAACTAACCCTGTTGTTGGCAAGCCTATTGGTGATAATGATGTTGCAGATGAAATCATTCCTATCCTCAAAGATCTCAACATCAAAGATAAAGGTAAGCAGGTTCAAGAAGAAGATCAAGAAGAAGAAGAGAAAGAAGAAGAAAGGAAGGATCCCACTCCCCGCTTCGCCAAAGATCACCCCAAGGAGTTGATCATAGGCAATCCATTTGAAAGAGTAAGGACACGGGCTGCACACAACAAAGAACAAGCAGACAGCGCCTTCATCTCTCAAATGGAGCCGAAGAACATCAAGGAGGCCCTTGGTGATGATGAGTGGATCCTTGCCATGCAAGAAGAGCTTGAGCAGTTCGAGAAGAGCCGAGTGTGGACCTTAGTGCCAAGACCAAACAATAGAAAGATCATTGGCACCAAATGGGTCTACCGCAACAAGCTTGATGAGCAAGGAAAAGTGGTAAGAAACAAAGCAAGGTTAGTAGCTCAAGGTTATAATCAACAAGAAGGTATTGATTTTGATGAAACCTATGCGCCTGTTGCTAGATTAGAATCTATTCGCATGCTACTTGCCTTTGCTAGTTATAAAAATTTCTTGCTTTATCAAATGGATGTTAAAAGTGCGTTTTTGAATGGTACAATTGAGGAGGAAGTATATGTTGCTCAACCTCCGGGCTTTGAAAATGATAAGTTACCCAATCATGTTTATCTCTTGCAAAAAGCTCTCTATGGTCTCAAACAAGCACCTCGAGCTTGGTATGAGAAACTAAAGAACTTTTTGTTAGATAATGGGTATATCATGGGCAAAGTTGATTGTACCTTGTTTCTAAAACACACTTCTACCCATTTTCTCATCATTCAAATATATGTTGATGATATTATATTTGGCGGAACTGACCTTGATCTTTGCAAAGAGTTTGGTTCTCTTATGCAGAGTGAATTTGAGATGAGTATGATGGGTGAGCTGACCTTCTTCCTAGGCTTCCAAATCAAGCAGACCAAGAATGGTAACTTCATCAACCAAGGCAAATACACGCTTGAGCTTCTAAAACGCTTTGGGATGGAGAACATGAAGCAGATGGACACGCCCATGTCAAACACTGCCAAACTTGACAGGGATGAGGAAGGTGAGAAGGTAGATGAGAAGCTCTATAGAGGTATGATTGGAAGTTTACTTTATTTAACTGCCTCTAGACCTGATATAATGTTTAGTGTTGGCTTGTGTGCCCGCTTTCAATCAAGCCCTAGGAAATCACATCTTATTGCCGTCAAGAGGATTTTGAGGTATCTAGCCAAAACTCCAAATTTTGGACTATGGTACCCTAAGTCAAGGGACTTTACTCTTGTGGCATATAGTGATGCTGACTACGCAGGTTGCTTAATTGATAGAAAGTGCACAAGTGGCACTTGCTTCCTCTTGGGACCATGCTTGGTGTCTTGGTTCTCCAAGAAACAGAGCACAGTGGCATTATCAACTACCGAAGCTGAATACATTGCAGCCGGAAGTTGTTGTGCCCAGGTCCTATGGATGAAGCAAATGCTCCAAGACTTTAACATTCATTTTGATGCTTCTCCTATTTTCTGTGATAATACTAGTGCAATTAATCTTTCATATAATCCAATATTGCATAGTAGAGCTAAACACATAGAAGTCCGCCATCATTTTCTCCGTGATCACATTGTCAAAAAGGATATTTATATCACACATGTGGATACGGAAAATCAGTTGGCTGACATTTTCACTAAACCGCTTGCTAGAGATCAATTTAATTTCATTAGGTCAAAATTGCTAATAACCTCTCTTGATGATGTTGAATTGCTCTCTAATTAGCTGGTTACATGTTATGTGTGTTGCTCATGCTTATAAATGCCTTGTTTGCTTAAAATGCTTGTTTTTGATAAATATCTCTATTGGTTTTATCTCATTTTCGGGTATTTTTCGCAAAACGAGTTTTTATCGACGAATAGTACACTATGATGATGAGAATGTGCCTAAATGTGTTTAAAATACATCCTAGATCCCTCAGAAAAATTGCCCTAGGTCGTATGAGGCTAGGACTAGATTTTAGGATTTCTCACATCAGGGTTTTTGTCGACCGAGTTGGAAACTCGGCCGATCGGTCGGGCGCAGGGTGTCTGTACACTCTGTCGGCCGAGTTTCCCCACCCTGGAACTCGGCCGATCGACGGCAGACGGGTTTATATATATAGGATTCGGCCGACTTGCTCCCTCTCAACTAGAGCAAAGTCGACCGAACCCTAGCCGCCCAAGCCCGACTCCTCCTCTCCTGGTCTTTTCCTCCCTCTCTCCGGCCGTTCTTGCCCCCAAAACGGCCCCCTTGTGTGCCCTAGCTGCTTGTACGGTTCCGTTGCTACGTTTTTCTCCGTGTGGATCAGCGCCCTTCTCTCCGTTTCTTCTCCGATGAGGTCGCAACGTCGGAAACGCGCTGTTCCCGCTCCTGCTCGTTCGGTTCCTCTAGCTCCGAGGTATATGTCCTTTGACAACCTCTCTTTCGTGGACAATACCGCGGTTGCACGGTATAAAGAGCTTCTCCCTCGATCTCCTTTTCCTTTTCGTGCTCTTTATCAACCGCATAGTTTTCACGCCGATCTTTTTGAGGCGAGTCAAGTGTTTCGCACACACCATCTTGACGCCTTTAGCATCGAGGATCCAAAATTTCACAATCTCAAGTATAGCACCAAGGCTGTCCGCGAATTCTACGCAAACTTGCGGTGGAATTACGACACTTTGGTTCCTCCCTCGGATACCTCGATTGTCTTAACCTCTATGATCGCCGGACAACCGTTTCATATCACCGAGCGATCCTTTAATCTTTACCTAAATGGCAACGTCGGCACGGCCTCTTGGACCACCTCATATCCCGATTATTTCGATCTTTTGCGTCCCAAGGACATCTATAAGGCACTCGAGATAGACTTGTCGGATATTCACAAATTCCTCAAGCTTCCCGAGTTTCCTTATAGAAAGAAGGGCACCCTGCCTTCTTCTGCTCTGTCCTCCCCTCGCCGTGTGTTGGCGTTTGTTCTTAGTTGCAATGTTCACCCAAAGAAAAACCAAACGGACATAGCCGAGAACACTGCCATGATGATGTATCTCCTCTTGAACAATCATGGAGTCAAATGGGCACGGTATATCCTGCACCATATGACATGTTTTGATTCTGGAAAGAACACGAAGGGCACCCATCTTCCTTATCCTGCCCTAATCTGTGGAATTTTCCAGTTTGCCACTGGTAAATCTCTTTTCACCGATTATCTCTACCGACCTGATCGAAAAGGGGTTTACATCAGTGAGACCACTCTCCAGAAGAGTGTCCCTACATCTGGTGCATCATCTTCTTCTGCTCCACCACCACCACAACCTCCATCATCATCGGATGCACCTCCTCCTCCACCATCATCAGTTGCACCACCACCTCCTGAGCCATCTTTCCAACCTCCTCCACACCCGGCTTTTGCCGATTTTCATGTTTCCAATGAGGCCCTCATGGGGTATCTCATGCATCAGCAAGCCTACAACATGCAGGTCCAACACCATCTTCATGAGGATCTCTGTCATGTCATGTCATCCATGTCTCTCTCCTGCCCGCAGCCCTACCCCACCTACCAGCCCTACCCCGGTGACGACTACGCTTCTTATGCGTATAGTCAGTTCTATCCACCTCCACCACCCTCTGCTTCCGCTGACCACTCTGCAGGTGGATACTCTCACCCTTCCCCGGTGTTGGCGCTTCCAGGTGGACGCTTGTCCGAGCTACTGGCCCAGTACACCTCGACTGCTCCTCCCATTGAGATAGCTTATGAGCTCCATGCTCTGGGCATGTCTTGGGCTGAGCAGAGCGCGAGATGGCCTGGACGGGCTTTTGGTCCTACAGACGAGGATATGCCAGATCAGGACGATGCCGAGTCAGATGAGGCGACTGCGACAGATGCTGATACGGATGCTGACGATGATGATGCTGCTGATGAACAGGCTACACCGGCTGAT